>PVJD01000081.1:260203-708718 GCA_004026545.1 Mormoops blainvillei | reverse complement strand
GTAGCATTCACTCCCCAAGTTACCTCATGGTCCAAGATAGCTGCTGAGCTTCAGCCATTATGAATGCATTCCTGGTAGCAGAAAGGAGGGGTGAAAGGAACAGCTTACACTCTCTCCCTTGAAGAATACTTCTCAAAAGTTGTACCCTCCACTTCTGCTTCTATCCCTTCATCACACAGCCACAGCTAACTGCAAAGAAGGCAGGAAAAGGTAGAATTTATTTCAGGTAGCCCTGTGCCCAACTAAAAAGTGGGGTTCTAATTATTGAGGAAAAGTGGGGAGCACCAGCAGTCAATGGCATACTAAAGCACCACTGAGTCCACTATGCTCAGCAAGTCCTCACCCTGCCAGGTGCCAAATGTCCAGTCCTTCTTCCACCCTGCACCTGATCCAATGTCTGACTCACCCCCGATGACCAATGAATGCTTGCTGAATGGCTGGACAAACAAGGTCGACGTTTCTGAAGTACGTATTGTTTTCCCTGGTAAGCTAGATGTAGTTTGAAGTCAAGGACCCTGTCTGAGATGTCTTTGAAGTCACTCTAACATCCTCCTCCCCACCCTCCAGGCACCAGGCACACATTGCTAAACACATTTCAGCCAAGCTTAGCCTAGCTCTGCCCTTCCCACCCCTTCCCAGGCACTTACAGAAGGCTGCCTGCTGCCGATGCGGGGCTGAGGCCACTTTGCAGGGGGACCCTTAAAAGATGAGTACATCGGCTGTGTCTGGACTAGGCCTGAGCAAATCAATCTATCTTCACCCGAAGGGAAGAGGCTAAAAAGGATGAACATGGCAGAAAACAAATAAAAAATAAATAGATGACGTTCAATATGGAAACGGTTTGTGCATTCTTTTCTCTGATAATGTTTTATTGACCACCTCCTATGTGCCCAGCACTCTGTTAGGCGCTAAAGAACCAGTGGGAAGCCAGGCAAACGTAGTGTGGTCCCTGCCCCTCGGAGCTTACACTCTATCAGGCAAGGCTGACTATAACCCTGCCGGGGAGCTATAACCCACAAGGAGATAGCACAGGCTATTTTGAGAACTTATTCTAGAAATACCCGCTCCGCCCTGCCCGCCCCAGCCTGCAGTGTCTAGAAGGCTGTGCGGGGGGAGCCACACTCCGAAAGAAGGAGCAGCAAGCTCCTCCCTGCGCTTAGAACAGGCCCCGTGTCCCAAGTGCAGGGGACGGCATGCGCAGTGGCCCGGAGCAGAAGGGAATGGGGTGTGACCCAAGCACCGAAAAGCCAGCACCACTGAGTCAGGGAGAGCTTAGGACAGGGTGGCCCAGAGGAGGCCTGAGAAGTGGGCAGAGGCCCAGGTCTTGAGTGATGTCAGAACTTAAGGCTTCATCTTGGGGGTTAAGTGGGGGAGTAGCCAAATCCGATTTGGCTGTTTGGTTTGTTGTTTGTTTGTTTTTGTTTTTGTTTTTGTTTTTCAGTTCCAGCTGGCATTCAACACTGTATTAGCTTTGTGTACAGCATAATGGTTAAATATCCACAGAACTCACGAAGTGATTCCCCCGATAAGTATAAATGTACAAGGAGCCCAAGCAATGCTTCTGTGACGAGAAATGTTCTGTATTACAGGTGTAAACATAAGTAGAAATCTATCAAGCACTTTCTACATTTTATTGTATCTGTGTCATACCACAGCAAGAGAAGAACAAAGGGGCCTGTGATTGGCCAAGACTGGCTCCCCTGTGGGCCCAGAGGAGAGGCGCTGTGAGGGGCAGACCCACCAGAGCCATACGGCTGGCGGTGGGAAGAACTGTTCCTGAAAAGAAAGAGAATGTGGGGGGAGTGGGGTGCGGGGCAGTGTCCTGCTACCCGGTGGGGGAGGGATGCTAGATAGACAAAGTAACTAATACCCACCGAGATTTGCATAGAGGGAGCACAGAGGCTGGCCGAGGGACCTCTGAGCCATGCTGGTCCCTGTCCCTCCACCCCTTCCTCACGGGCACTGCTCCATTCCCACTCCCTTACACTCTAGTTTGTCTGACTGCCATCCTTAGCCCTCTTTAGAACTCCCCTGCTAAGGTGATTGTGGGTCGCTTTTGCCCAGATTATCTTGGGCAGGGCTAAATCTTGGAATGACAATGTATGAAAAGCAGCATGCAAATGCTTAAAAGGCTCATCGTTTCATTCCCAGAAGGGAGAGAGGTGGGGAATAAATAATGCCTGGTTCATCTGGAAAGGTCAAATATAGGGCGCCCACACATATGGACCTTCTAGAAAACTAAAATTCAGCCCCATAAGAAAACAAACGAGCCCTTTTTTTTTCTAAATGTCTGTCAAAAAATGGAAATGTGTGTATACTTTGACTCAGCCATTCCAGGAATTATTCAGATCTCCCCACCATGTGGGATATGACATGTATCCAAGGTTATTAACTGCAACATTGTTGCCATAGCAGAAGGTTGAAAAGGCGCACAAATTGAGAACTGATTAAATAAACTGTGACAACGTCCCTAAGTGGAATATTATGTAGCTTTGAAAAAGAGTGCGACGACTTACATACTGATATGGAAGGAACAGATGTTAAGTGAATGTCAAAGCAGGACATATAGCCCTGGCTGGGTGGCTCAGTTGATTGGAGCATCTTCCCATACACCAAAAATTTGAGAGTTCAGTTGCCAGTCAAGGTACATACCTAGGTTGCAAGTTCAAATCCCTGGTCAGGGTGCAAACAAATAGCAACTGATGGGTGTTTCTCTCAATCTCTACCTCCCTCTCTAAAATCAATAAAAACATATCCTCTGGTGAGGAATAAAAATAAATAAAAACAAAAACGCAGGACATACAACCCCACATATAGTATAACACCCTTTGTGAAGATAAGTATGTATGGACACCTATTTAAGGAATTACATATACGTAACTCTGTCTGAAATGAGTCACAAGAAATAGGTAATATTAGCTTCTCTCTTGGAGAAAAATCAGGTGAATGGTAAGGAAAAAGTCCCTTTTGTACTTTAGAATTGTATACGGGACTATTTATTACCTGTTCAAAAACAAAAACAAGGTTCACACTTCTGAGCTACGTATGACATGTACGTACAATAAAAATCTAGTATTGCCAGAAAGCTCTGGCCAAGTGTCAGGACACCACTTCAGTCACTTACAATGCAACCGTGCCCCAAGTCTGCATGCACAACGTGGGGAT
Source organism: Mormoops blainvillei (assembly GCA_004026545.1). Taxonomy (NCBI): domain Eukaryota; kingdom Metazoa; phylum Chordata; class Mammalia; order Chiroptera; family Mormoopidae; genus Mormoops; species Mormoops blainvillei. The sequence goes on along the minus strand of PVJD01000081.1, from coordinate 705,553 downwards.
TTTAATGCCAGGATCACTGGGGTTATGAAATGTGATGTAGCACAAGATCTGCCATCAAGCAGGTTTTTAAGGAATGGTAGCTCCTATCTTACCTCAATATCTTCATCGAAAGGAGAACTGGATGTCCACCTCTTACACTTGTTGCAATGCTGAAATGTAGATGGGGGACGCTGTCTCCTGAATGGATGAGTGTCCTTGGTTATGTAGTAGATGCACAATAAAGTGGAAAGAAAGGAAACTGCCCGGGGCTTGCCTACGTTTCCCTGAGCCAACACCTGGGGTGTGGGAACTCGGCCAGACTCTCAGTGAGGCCCTTGGCTTCCAGGGTACCTACCGCCTGGGGGCAGGGCCCTGGTAATAGGCAGCTGGTCCTCTCCAGGGAGGGTTTGGTGGGGCACAATTGATAATATTGACTTGGGGCCTCAGGGAGCAAGAGGCCCCCCTCGATGAGTGGTGCACCTGCCCTGTGCTCTAACGCCACCCTCCTGCCTCCTGGGACCTGGCAGGAGGGCCAGTCACACATGAACAGCGGGCAGGTCGGCGTGGCTTTAGGAAATTTTTGCTTCAGTTATAGACATATAAATGTTTGCAGGTTGTAATAAAAATGAATTTCTTATTGCAAGCTGCCAAAATAGTTAGAGAACCATAGCTCTAGATAATGGCACTGTTTGTTTTTTCATCAGAAAGTGAGGTCCTTTATTGTGACACAATGGGCGGGCGGGAGGCAGAAGGCCAGGGCTCTCTGGAAGCAGCTGCACTGAGGTGGGCGGCTAGGGAGGCAGCTGAGATGAGCCCTTGGGTGGGGGCCCAGGATCTAAGAAGTCAAGTACCCGGGGAGAAAAGCCCTAGAGACCCCACAGCAGGGCCCGTCTCTGGGTCCCTACTACTGTACCCTCCGCGTGTGCTTGTTTATTCTCCCTTGGTGTTTTGTAAAGTTTGAAAATGCTCCCCTCTCAGCCATGCTAAGGGCTTGTCCGCTTTGTCCCATGCTAGGGAGCCAGCATGTCTGCCAAGAACTGTGGTGGTGGCAACGGAGCCAAGTGCCGCAGACACCCAGCCACATCCTAAGCCTGTGCCTTCCCTAAGCCTCGGGGACTGTTTCAGCAAAGGTGGGCAAACTCATTCACACTTATAGGGCCCATACACACTTATATACACACAGCACGCCCTCCACGTGCAAACCGAATGCGCACGCCCTTTCCACACTCGGTCGCATGCAGGATAAAAAACACTTCCTGTGGAAGGGCAGAGAGGAGGTAGCAAGGAGCAATGTAGGGTGGGTATGACCGTTAGTGGAGCAGGAAAAACCCGCTTATCAGTGCCAAGTCCTATACTATCTTAGCTTCTAGAAATTGTTCTTGCGATACACCCAATTACTAAGAATGGACTCTGAGCCTCAGAAGGGATGGGAAAACCAGGATTCCTTGGCGTCTGGCTGCAAAAGAATGCAAATGGTAAAAAGGCGTCTCTGGCCACCGAGGAAAGGCCATGTGCCCGCCTAACCACAGAGGACAGCCTTGAGACCTGGGCTGCCCTGGGTGCGAATCCCCTGTCACTGTCCAGTTACACCAGTTACTCAGTCTTTCCAGGCCTGGCTTTTCCTTATCTGCAAGCAGCCCTGACTTCAACCTCCTGCGTCTATGGGGACACTAAACTCCTGACACCATCTGAAACCTGCTCTGCCTGCCTCCCAGGTGTTAATGACCAAGGCCTCGACCACCTTTCAGCGAAGAAGCCTCTCTGGGAACAGCCCGAAGGTTTCCTCCCTATGCCCACCCCCTTCCACGCCCCGGACGAAGAAAACTTCTGATTCCAGGGACAGGGGTCCTGACCATCTCTCTCCCACCCCGTGGACGAGGGCTTCCACATAAAGCGAGAGGGTTGGCAGAGCCAGCTGAGGCTTTATTTTGGGAGAGAAAAAAAGTACACTTGATTTGGCTTAGTCTGGGGCATGGGTAAGAGGCGGCCGCCCAGGCAGGGAACTCCCCCACCCCAAGGGCGAGCTGAGCACTGGGGCTGAGCTTCAGGCGGGTCTCCTGTGCCCTCCACTCCCCTACACAGGTCCTTTCCCGCCGGCTCGAAGGACAGGAGCAACAGCAGCAGTCGTTCACTTGGGCAGGACGTCAGATGACTCAGAGACCAGCTTCCCATCACGGGTCTCAATCTTCTTCACAACCACCGTCTTGGAGGAGCTGGTGCTGGTGCGGCTGAAGGAGCCAGAGCTCCCGCCAGAGCCCAGGCTGGCTTGGAAGCCGCCGAGGCCGTAGTTGAGGTTCCCGTAAGCTGGGCTCAGCCCACCTAGTTGGGGAGAGGCAGCCGCATGAGTGCGGGAGCCCTGCACACATCAGGCTCCAATGCCCCTTTCTCCCTGCACAGTCCCCTGGGATGGGGAGCTGCCCTGGTTCGCTGCTCCAGGGCTGTCCAGGAGTACCAAGGGCGGAGTGGGACAGGGCTTTGACATTAGCTCTGTGACCTTGGACAAGACAGTTAATTGGGACCCAGCTTCCTCAGCTGTCCAAGAGAGAAACACAGAGGGGCTTTTATAAAGGCCCCGCCCTTTCACCCTGCACCCCAAGGCAGGGACACTCACCTGAGTAGCCGCTGGTGACCTTGGTGTGGATACTCATGTTCTGCATCCCAGACTCCAGCCTGTACCCAAAGGACACATGGATGTTAAGACCAACTCCTGGACCTATCCCAGGGCAATAGGACCCACCCTTCCCCACCCCAAGTCCCGGGGATTGAGCCAAATAACCCCGCACCCACCTGCTCTCCTCGCCCTCCAGCAGCTTCCTGTAGGTGGCGATCTCCACATCCAGGGCCAGCTTGACGTTCATGAGCTCCTGGTAGTCACGCAGCTGCTGGGCCATGTCCTGCTTGGCGGTTATCAGGGCGGCTTCCAGCTCGGCCACCTTGGCCTGAGCATCCTTGATGGCCAGCTCGCCACGCTGCTCGGCATCCTTGATGGCGGCCTCCAGGGAGGCCCTCTGTCGGGGGAGGGGGGACGGAAACAGATGGGGCAGAGCGGGATTTCCTCCTGCTCCTACGCTCACCCTCCCTTTCCACACTTCTAGAGGCCCCATCCCTGACCTGGACTAACCAACTCCACTCGGCCCTCAGAAAACCTTACTAGTGAGAGCTCAGGAAGTAGAATGGGGAAATAGTGGCAGCTTCCAGGCACTTCCCTGCACCAACTTCTCACCTGGGACACTGTAAGGTGGTATTCCCACCCTAACTGGACTACATCTCTGCTTTCTAGACCTCCTTAAGGCACTAATTCTACCCTGATATATAAGACATAAGACAAAGTAGGCTTGGGGGGACTCATCCCAGGCCTCAACCTACCTGCCAAGGCCCCTTGACCCCTTGTCATGGCCCCAGGGACCTCTTCAGCACCCCTTAGCCTCCCAGGAGCAGTCAAGAAGCTGGACTGTAGCTGCCCCTCCAACTCTGGAACTCTGGTCTAGGATTGCTTCCCCGACCCCAGACCCCAGACCCCTCACTCCTTCCCGTATCATCTCCTCTCACGGGGATGTATCTGAGGACCCCCTCCATACCTGGCCTTTGAGGCCATCAATCTCAGCCTGGATTCGGCTGATGCTCCGGTTAGTCTCAGAAATCTCCGTCTTCGTGCGACGCAGGTCATCCCCGTGTTTCCCTGCCAGTATCTGCAGCTCCTCATACTGTGGGGGTGAGATGAGGAATGAGGCTTGAGAGAAGCCTCTGGAACCCAAGGTGCCCTCCATCTGAGGGAGAGTGCCCTCTCAAGCCAAGTCACCGGAGCCTAGGTCATCTCCCCCGACCCCCAGCCCACACATACCCTGAAGACCTTACTCCAGACCTCTGAGCACAGGGACATCCCGGCCTCCCCGGCACCCACTCAGCAGGCCCAGCTCATAGCAGGCAAAGTAGCATTTGAAATCCTGCTCCCTGCTCATGAACTGGAGCACAGAACTGGCCAGAAGGGGAGGGTGAGCCTAGTGACCCTGCCCTTCACCTTGATCTTGTAGATGGCCTCGGCCTCAGCCCGGCTGCGGTTGGCGATCTCCTCGTACTGGGCCTTGACCTCGGCGATGATGCTGTCCAGGTCCAGGGAGCGGCTGTTGTCCATGGACAGCACCACAGACGTGTCGGAGATCTGGGCCTGCAGCTCACGAATCTCCTATGGTGGGGAGGGGAGGTGGTGAGGCTCTGCGCCCCCTGCACACAAGGAGCCTCCTTTTGAGGAAGGACTTTCCTTAGGGGACAAGCTAGGGGAACCATCTGGAGGGATGTAAGGATGAAATGAGGCCAGGAAAAAAGGAAACCTGGCTTTGGGTGAGTAACCAGGGGGGCAGAGCCCTTCCAGGATACCAGCTACCAATACGAAGCCCACAGCAGGCTCGCACAAAGCCCAAAGACTCGGAACAAAGGCTCTGAGACACGGCGGGCCCGGCCTGAGTTGCCAACCGTGTACGATGAGCTTGGACAGGTAACTTCAGTTCTCTGAACACATTTTCTGATCTGCAAAATGGGGTAATCAACCCTTCCTCATGTGGGGGGACAGAACTAGAGGACGTCGATGTTAACATTAGTAGCTGTGACTATCCAGTGGTGGGCCCTGGCCTGTCAGTGTACTGGGGGCCCGGAGGAGCCTCTGATGGGGTTGAGGGAACAAGAACATACCTCTTCATACAGCTGCCTGTAGAAGTTGATCTCATCGGTCAGTCCTTCCAGGCGGGACTCCAGGTCTACCTTGTTCATGTAAGCTTCATCCACATCCTGAGGGGTGTTGGGGAGGCACCCCTCAGCAAAGTGCCCATAACGGACCCTCACCGAGGAGCACCCAACAGCCTAGACTTGGAGAGGCTTCTAACTATTGTCCTCTACACCTCACTCTGTGGCCGCCTCCCCGAGGCCACCAGCCCCTGCCCCGCGTACCAGCATCCCCAGCCCAAACACCTTTAGTCGATTTGCTGCAGCACTCTTCCTCCTCCTTCAGGAAGTCTTCTACGGCTGGACCTCCAATTCTACTGCTCCATTTTCTAAACCACGTCCTCACACTGCTGTCCAGCACTCTGTCTAGCTGCACTTCCTTACCTCTCTGTTCTTGCCTACCTTTCTATGCTGTATATCTAGGGGGCACCCAAATGTTGCCCCACTACTTAGAAACAGTGAGGGACAGAACCCAGAAAGGCCAGTCTGACTCTCTAAGCCCCACCTCCAGTGTCTGGTAGAGAAAGAGGACTCCCTCACCTTCTTGATGAGGACAAATTCATTCTCCATCTCTGTGCGCTTGTTGATCTCATCCTCGTACCTGGTAAGGAAACGACTTGGAATCAAAGGCTGAAAGCAAAGGGGAGGTTGCCCTGAGTCTTTTGAGTGGGGCAAGGATATCTAGAAAATTCAGTTCACAGAAATTCAAGATATATGAGGGCTGGTCGGGCCCTTTTGCTCATCAGCCAGCAGAGAGGCCTGGCGCAGGAAATCTCTCTCCAAGTCCATGAATACTCATTGGATTAGGCGTAGTAGAATAGTTATCAACAGGGACTGACATGAGACCTAGACAGAACTTTCTGGGTTGTGCTGAAAATCAGGGGTAAGGAATAAAAAGGGACCAAGGTTGTATATATATATAACAGGGGCCCGTCAGCTGTCTGTCTCGCCCACCTGAGGTCTGCTATGTAATATTAACATGTAATTTGCTGTCCAAATCTGGACAATTCTGAGACTGAAAGGGGGTGGGGCTGCTAACAATTATGCCAGGACAATGAGTGTAAACTAGACTGTCCTGAGAAAACCCGGTCACATGATCACCCTAATTATATAAGACTGCACTGTCCAGTAAGTAGAGGCCTGTGGGGTCTTAGGTCTCTGGTCCCCTGGGCTGGGACAGGTCGGAATGGCTTCAGTTGGGCAGATGGCAGTGGGAAGGAGGGCAGCTCACTTATTCTTCAAGTCCTCCACCAGCCCCTGCATGTTGCCAAACTCCGCCTCCAGCCTCAGTTTCTCCTGGGCCAGTGTTTCCAGCTGCCGCCGAAGGTTGTTGATGTAGTTCTCGAACATATTGTCCATGTTGCTGCGAGTCGTCTTCTGCTGCTGCAGGAGCGTCCACTTGGTCTCCAGAATCTTATTCTGCTGCTCCAGGCTCCGTACCTGCAAGGGGGAGGAGGGAACATGAGGGTCCACACATCAGGCCAGGGCGCAGGGTCCGGGGGAAGCAAGCAATGTTTTCCACTCCCCCAAACAAAGGGAGGTAGGGAGCCATGTCCTTCTGACTCCTGGGGTGGGACATGAGGGTGCACAGTTGAAAGGAGACAGCTAGGAGGGTCATGTTGCAACTGTTTTTGCAGAACAAATAGGTCTTCTTGACTTAGATTGTATATTACAGTAAAAATAGCCAAGTGTTAACATTTTATATAAGGCTGGAAAAGAAAATGTTGATTGTCCTATTATCTACCATTATCATCATCGCTATTATTTGGAGTGATTTTGAGGAGCTCGTATAGTTTATAGAGAAACATTAGCCCTAGGGCCTGGAGAGCAGTGGTGTTTAGCCAAACACCGCTACTAACTTGGGCTGCATAACCTTAGGCTGCTCCCCTTCTCGGAGCTGGAGCCGGAGCTGGAGCCGGGGCTCCTCAACCTCGCAACTGCCTGGAGGAACTCAGGCAACCCTTTCAGGAGCCCCATCTGTGCAGGAGTCACTCATGCCCGGGGAAAAGACAAGGGACTACATAGCCATACCGGCAAATGTTAGACTCATTGCTACCCTACTCCGCCCTGCCACACCCCGGAAACCGCTACCCTCTCCTCTGCCCCAAACGCGAAGGTCCTGGGTTCCTTAGGCTCAAGGAAACCCAAATTTTAGGATGAAATTAAGGCATGTTAGAAGGGAAATGTTTAAAAACTAATAATACACTGGTTCCAAGAAAAGGAATTTATTTTCCTTAATCAACCCAAAGTTGTAACTTCTTTTTAAATGGAAGGGTGGGGCTTAGAAAAGAAGGTTGACTGAAGGGTCTGGCCTAAATCCAACAAATTGCTTCATAAATCCCTTTCTTCTTCAGGTCGTCCTTCTCCAAAATTATGAAAAATAAGTGATTGTGACATTTGGCCAAGGACTGCAAAGCTCTTTATCTACATTACATGCTTAAACAGGCAAAACCTCTGATTTAGGGATTATCATGCCCATTTTATAGAGGAGGAAATCAGATTCAGCTAGAGAGGCCATCAGAGGAAAGGGCAGCGCACTGGGAACCAGGAATTCTGACTCCGAGCCTGTGCTGGACCACTCGCAGGGAGGGCGGCTCCAAGAGCTAGCAGGGCACCGTCAGGAAGCAACGTCAAAGGTGCTTAGAGCCCGGGAACCAGGAGGCGCTGCTCAAGGACTGGGGAGTTAGGGTTTCCTGGGGGATTCCAATCCTTAAAGGTGTTACTCTGCCCCAGGATTTCCTGCCTTCCGCTCCCAGAATGCCTCCCAGGAGCCAGTCAGCAGGGAGGGCCCAGTCTTCCAGCGCGCCGAGGTCCCGAGGGACCCCTGGGGGAGCATACCACCCAAGGCTGCTAAACGCGGCCTGGCCTAATCTCTGGAAAAGTGGAGCCAGGCTGTTGGGGCGGAGCCCGGGAGGAAAGAGAGAGGGGACCCGGGCCGAGTTGGGACGGGTTATCCGAAGCCATTAACTCTGGGGTTTAAAAAGGACGTGAAACCTGGGCGGGGCATCCAACGCCCGGAGACTTTGAATCCTAGAAGGGCTTCATTCAAGCCAACCTCGGGCGTCGCCCCCACCTGCACCCCACCCCATCCCGACACACACCCCTCCCAGTCCCAAACGTAAAGAGCTCCCTGGAGCAGTGCACCGCCCAGACCGCCGCCTCAGCCCTTCACCCCCCGGTGGGGGCGGGCCCGGCCCCGTCCAGCCACGCCCACTGCAGGCTCCAGGGCAGGGGCCAAGTATGACTCATCTTGGTGACCCCCACACTCAGCCTAGGGACGCCGAAGACTTCAATCAATATTTGCCCGCTTAGATCAAGACACCAGTTCCTTTCCCTAGAACCCTCTCAAACTCCCATTTAGGGGGGGGAAAAAAAAACAACCCACGGGCACCTTTGAGAAGTTGTTAGTTCAGTGCTGGGGGAGAGGCTCCGCTCCCTCTCCACAGCTAAACAGCTGGGACTCTTCCAGGCTGAAAGCTTTATGCACGGTCGGAACTTGGGTTGGGGTGAGATGAGTGAGGGAGGGAGGGAGGAAGCCGCAAGATTCAGAATCAGAAGCTGCCCAGACCCCCACCCCATCCCCGCACTAGCCCGCCCCAAAGCGCATGGGAGGAGTGAGTCATAGGTTGGAAGAAAGGGTTGCCAGGGTGAGTAGGGCCCCGCAGGACGCCGGTGGGGCCTGGAGATGTTCCCACCGACAGGGCGACCAAGAGCAAGGGTGTGGACCCTCATCGGGCCCCAGGCACAGCTAGCCATGCGGGCGGCGGGGAGTCCTCACCTTATCGATGAAGGAAGCAAACTTGTTGTTGAGGCTCTTGATCTGCTCCTTCTCCTGGGTGCGCACGGCCTGGATGGTGGGGTCCACCTCCCGCTTTATAGGGCTCAGCAGGCTCTGGTTCACTTGGACGGCTTTGATGGTCCCCATACTCGCAGCTCCACCGAAACCCCCGACCAGATTCATGCTGGTGCCCAGGCCAAGCCGGGAGCTGCTGCCCACCCGGGAAAAGGCCGAGGAGCTGATGCTGGGCCCACTCGAGAACGAGCGGCTGCTGAAGGTCCCGGGGCCAGAGGTAGACACCTTGACGGACCTCTGGGTCATCCTCACGGACATGGTGGAGGCTGGGGTGGAGGCGAGGAGGCCAAACCAGACAGAGATTCTAGAAGGAACCAAAAAGCTGCTTCTAAGTGGGGGACAGCATGGCCCTTTATAAAAGAGAGCCCAGCCCAAAGGGAGGGGGATGGGCCTCGTACCTGAGTGGCTAGGCCCTGAGGAGGCCGGGCCTAACCCGACACCTGCCGCCTACAGGCTGGACTCAGGTGAGGGCAGCAGAGAGCTGCTCCCACCCTGGAGCCCATTCCCACACCACCCAGAAGCCCAGGAAAGAGTAATTTGGTGAATGCGAAACTGGCAGGAATCCGGTGGACTTGCACAAGTTCCCAGTAACAGAGAGACTGGCCAGGGATCACCCAGCCACTGCAACCCTGACTCATGAGCCTTGTCTCCTTTCCTCCTGTGGGAAATCAAGGCAAGGACTGCGAAGCACAGCAGGACAGGGATCCCTGCCATTTGGGTGTCCTATGAGCAGCTGACACCCCATGTTCTCCCCACTTTGAGTGATAGTAAAAGTCTGCCCAAGGTTGGAGGACAGGGAACCTGGGTTCTGAATCCTTAAACCTGAGGCCAACCATTGGCCCACTGTCTCCTCAGTTACCGCTCTACCCTCAGCACCCGGTGCAGTGCCAAGAAGGGCTGGGTAAAAGTTTATGGAATGAATGAAGGAAGAAAGGAAGGAAGGAAGGAAGGAATGAATGAATATACACAGAGAGGCTGTCTTCCCTATGGGTCTATAGGTACAAGATAAACTCTGTAGGTCTGTAGGTACAAGATAAAGCGAGATCCAACGCAGCACTTTTCCTGGACACAGTCCAGGACTCTGTCTTCTCCTAAGATCTCAGGGTTCCCAGAGTCAGGCTGAACACAGCAGGCCTTGCCGAAGGGCACAGAGAATGACAAACGAGAGCTAAAGGGGTAGAGGAGTGAGGGGGGCTTAGAAGAGAGGAAGCCATGCTGGGGTCTTCATTGTTCCCATTGTTCCTTGGGGGAGCCATTCCCATAGTTCCGACAGCTCCCAGTGGGTCAGTCAGGAAGGGAGGCAGGATAGGGTGGGGAGGAGGAGGGGGACGAGACCGACGATGAGTCAGTCTGCAGCCACCTTTGCCCTTCGTCTCTTCCCAGGTCCCCAGCTGGCTCAAGGAAATGAAGGAGCTCCTGCACCTGTCTCCCTGAACCCATTACCAAAATGAGTCAGGACGACAGGCTGGGGCACAGCAGGCACCTGCAGGTTGGAGAAAGGGGAGCTGAACAAGACACCCCAGGCCTGGGCGGGGCGGCGGGGCAGGCCGTGGGTGGAAAGCAGGTTTGTTTGGGGCCCCGAGGCAGAGATTCTAGCCGTAATCACCGATGATGGGGCTGCATTCTCTGAAAGATCCCGTAGGGCCTGAAGTGGGATGTAGGTGGCTCTAACTGGAGAGACCAACAGAGCCAATCACCCAGATCCCCTGGGGGAGAGGGAGAGCAGGCCCACGGCCCCAAAGGCAGGGAAGAGGGGTGACTCCGAATGCCCGCCTATCAGGAGGGCAGTTACAGACGGGCTCCTCCCCATCCTTCTCCAGCAGACACAACTGGGCTCCCAGGAGAAAAGGCACATAGACCCCTACAGAGGGACAGAGAGACCCAGAAGCCCCTCTTTGAGGGACAGATATAAATCCAAAAACACAGACACACAGACAAGGTCCCCTCAGACTACACACACATACACACATGCACACCCAAGACAAGGACACACTTTGAAGTCCCTTCCAAAAAGAGAAATTCAGAGACTCCCTGAGGGGGGACAATGACCACATCCCTTTCTCCCTTCCATCTTTTCTCTTTCTCTTGCCCAGGCTCTGGTCTAATGTGCTAACTCAGACAAGTTAGGACCAGTTCGCACCAGGCCTTCTCCCAGCCCCTTCAAACAATGCTTAATTTTCCAAAGAGTGATTTGAATGCATGCCGCCCCCTCCCCAACAAACGCCCACGCCCAGCAGGGCGGAGAGACTTCTCCTTCCAGAGACCAAAGGGAGGGCTATGGGCTCGGCGCCAAACCCAGGACAGAGAAAGCGGAAGAAGAGAGGGAGGGGCCGGTCAGACTGGTATGGCAGCTGTGGGGAGAGAGGACAACCAGCTCCCCACTTCTTCCCCTCCCCCACACTGTTGTTGGGTGGACCTGGGCAGCCTCTGAGGGGAGAGACCAGAGGGACATAACATGAAGTCCAAAGCACAGAACAGCAATCCAGAGCCCCCTGAAATCTCAGCCCTTCTGCCACCACCCACCTGCTTCCCTGGTTCTAGGAGTGCTTGTGTTTCAGGTGAGGACAGAGGGAGTTACAAGAGACCCGGTGGTTGTCAGGAGCAGGGCTGACCCACATCTCACCCAGGGGGAGCCCCTCTTTGCTATGACAACCCAGAACAACCCAGGACCACAAGTGTCTGCATCCGTTGTCGGCTCCCTATTGCCTAGGGACCCCAGCCAGCCCCGCCCTCTAGGAACCCAAGCGCAGCCCCAGTGCAAGGAAAGAGGCCAGCGCTGCCCTCCCCAGCGGCCCTGCTTGAGGTGTCAGGGGTGAAGGCAGAAAAGGAAGGCCCCAGGACCAGAGCCAAGTGGCGAGGGAAGAAAAAAACAGACTGGGGCAGCCTGCGGGTACGAGTCCTGGGAAGGCTGACTCTGATCACTGTCGTCTGCCCAACAAAAGAGAAAGTGTTTGCGATGACTGTACCTGAGGCTCTGCCCCAAACTGCCTTTCCTGGAGAACAGAAAGAGGAAGGAGGAGACACTCAACTGTCCGCCACTCCTTCAGGAGGCCTTGAGCCTTGGGCAGCTGTGTCAAGACTGGGGCCGGAGGTGGGTGGGCAGAGTATCATGACATCACTTGGAATCATCAGAAAAGGTGGTCTGAACAAGTCCTTCTCAGTGCTCGGGTCTGATGACACAAAGACGCCACGTCCCCAGCACCACTAGGCATAATAGCCAGAAGAGAAACAACCCAAATGTCCACCAATTGACAAACGGACAAACAATATGTGGCATATCCATGCGTTATTCACAACAAAATGGAATGATACTCGCTGTACTGATACTTGCTACAATGTGTGAATCTTGAAAACACTGAGCAAAGTGAAGCAAGCCAGTCACAAAAGGTGACATGTTGCATAATCCCATTTATATGAAATGCCCGGAATAAGCAAATCCATAGGAAAGGAAAACAGATTTGTTGTTGCCCGGGCTGGAAGGAATGGAGGTGATTGCTAAGGAACATATAAATTGTTAAAGAATAAAAAATGTTTCTTTTTAGGGTAATAAAAATGTTCTAAGTTCAATTACAGTGATGACTGCACAAGTCTGTGAAAATACTAAACACTGTATATTTTAAATGGATGAATTGTATGGTATGTGAATAACCAATACGGCTCAACAAAGCTTTTACCAAAGTAGAAAAAAAGAGAGAGAGATGCCAGAAAATATAAATGAGCCACAAATATAAAGCAAGAAATTTGTGGACTAGCATAGGGATCAGGAGATCGAAGGGAAGATTTTGTTTAGATGCTGAAGAGAAAGAAATTCCCCCTCTCTAGGTTAATAATCACGGTGGTGCCCCCCAAGCACTGAAATCACTTTAAAAGATGGACAGTTCATAATCTTATTGCTGCCCTGGCTGGTGGGGCTCAGTTGGCTGGTGTGTCCCTGGTCAGGGCACTTACTAGAAGGCGCCCAAGTCAATGTTGTTGTTGTTTTTTCACACTAATATTTCTCTCTGTCTCTCTCTCTCTCTCTCTCCCTCCCTCCCTCCCTCCCTCTCCACTCCCAGTGGAAAAACTCTCCTCAGGTGAGAATAAAAAAATAAAATAAAATAAAATCTTGTTGTTGGCATAGCACTAGCTGAGGTTAGCGCTGAGCAGCCAGCAAGAACAATTAGTTTAAGTAGCCACAGATGGTGGTTACGCCCATCTGTGAGCCACATCATGAATAATGAAGTTGATTTGATTGCTGATTTTTGTACTGTGTGCCTCAAGGCCCAACTTGTTCACAGTCAATGCTCAATAAATGGTGACTTTTTCTTCATGATTAAAGCCAGCAGAATGGGAAGAGACTGCCCAGACCGGCAGACGTGGTGCCTCCCCGTCTGTCCCCTGGATTCGCTCCAGCACAATTCCTAGGTCAGTTAGCCTTTGACCCATGTTCCACACCATAAAGCTTTACACGTAGGTTAGACATTTATGAATGTACTCAGAGTAGAAATTTGGATTTTGGTGGATGTGCTTAGAGGCTCTTAGAACGAGCATGGGCAGAAGGTGGCAAGGTGAGCCTCACTGCAAAGGAAAGGGGGCACAGCCTGTGGGGGAGGGGCGTGCCTTCCCTTCCCCTCTTGGTTTTTCTGGTTGGTAGAAAACTTGAAATGATATAAAGCCCTGGCTGGTGTGGCTCTGTGGACTGAGCTCCGGCCTGCAAATCAGAGGGTCGCCGGTTCCATTCCCGGTGAGGGCACATGCCTGGGTTGCGGACCAGGTCCCCCGTGGGGGATGCACGAGAGTCAACCACATGTTAATGCTTCTCTCCCTCTCTTTCTCCCTCCCTTCCCCTTCATCTAAAACTAAATAAATAAAATATTTTTTAAAAAAACAAAACAAAAACAAACAAAAAAAAAGAACACTCTTTAAAAAATGATATAAGGCAGGTTTACAGGTAAAAATCAAGTTTTCATACGTACACATGGAAAATTCACATGAGCACGAAAATTCCAAAGACAGTAAGGCAAACCCGAGGCACATGTGTCATTCTGGGCCAGGGAGAGGGAGGTAAGGGCCTGGGGCTTCACAGAGAAAATAGGTAATTCAGGGAGGTGAGAAAGAGCAAAGGTTTGGCAAACAAATGTTTGGCCAGACCACCCGGAAACAATGGAACACAGATAAGAGTCTGACAAACAGACTTTGCTAGATTCCTCCCTGTCTGCCACATCTAGTTCATATTATGCCAAAGTGATAGCTCCCCTCCTGGAACAAGTTTCCTTCAGAATTCCTTTGTGGGAGGTAAAAAGCTCTCCTTGAGCTTTTTGGGCTTTAATTGTTGTCACCTCGAAATAATCCACATTCAGGAATAGAACGGTGGCCCATTCAAACCCCTACAAGCCCACCAGCCTGAAGATGATGGGGTCTCCCTCCCCCCTTCACCTCCTCCATAGACGCCACATCAGAAAAGGCCATCCATTGGTGGCAGTCAAGCAAGGCGGGGTGAATTCGGCTGTGGCTCAGCCATCGGAATCCTTCCCCTTAACTCTGGTTCTCTGTCAGGAACCACCCAGGCCACGCTCCCTCTGCATTTTTTGAAAGTTTCCTCCGTGCAGCCCTGGCTGGTGTGGCTCAGTGGATTGAGTATCAGCCTGCGAACCAAAAAGTCACCAGTTTGATCCCCAGTCAGGGCACATGCCTGGGTGGCTGGCCAGGTCCCCAGTTAGGGGCGTGTGAGAGGCAACCAGTCAATGTTTCTCTCCCTCTTTCTCTCTTTCTCCCTCCCTTCCCCTCTCCCTAAAAATGAAATCAAGGAAGAAAGGAAGAGAAAGGAAAGAGGGAGGGAGGGAGGGAGGGAGGGAGGGAAGGAAGGAAGGAAGGAAGGGAGGGAGGGAGGGAGGGAGGGAGGAAGTTAGTTTTCTCCGTGAAGTCAGGGTTGAGCACCAGGCTTTGGCTCTGGTCCCACCGCCAAGACCTCCAGCAACACACTCTTCCTCTACCTAAGCCCAGAGCACTGCAGAGTCCTTGTCTAGAAAGGACGATACTCCCGCCCCTCAGGGAGAAAAGCAGACAGTGGCCCGTACAGAGAGCCTGACCCTCCACCGCACTGGCCAGGTACTCAGACAGAGACTGAGTGGACCTGCCCAGGTCCCACTCATGGCGGTGAGAACACAATGTGGACAACCTGAATGATGGGAAGTGGCAGGCAGGACATCACCAGAGAATGCTTCCCAGGGAATGGCTCCTGGATGAGCCCCTAGGAAGGAATCACACAGCGTCCCCCAAAACCCCAACTTCACTGAAGGAAAAGTGCTTTCCTAAAGGTGTATTCCAGTAACCAGACAAGAGTGCAGGAGAAAAGAATGGGAAGGACTTGGGGATCAGGTAGAGCCCCTGCCCCCATCACCCCCGCCCTCCAGCTCCAAGCGCGGACTGCTCGGCAATGGAGCTATTGTGGGGGGCGGTGGGGGGGCGATTGTTCTGTTTTCCCTCCAGGCAGCCTGGGGACCCTGGTGGGCTGCTCCTAGGACCCACGGCCGCACTCCCTCCTGTTTTTATTCACCCACTCATTCGCTTATCAGGTACTAGCTTAAAAAGTTTGAGGAGATAATTTTTGGTCCCTTTCCCACCAGTTAGGTATATATAGGTGGGAGCCTCCTTTGGCCAAGGCAAGGTGTATCTTGAAGGACCATGTTGAAGAGTGACCATTAGGAGTCCTTAGTTATTAATTAAGCATATTGGAGGCTGACTATATACTAGGCACATGCTGGGGAGGTTCTTAGGGAATTGGGTCCATAATGGCCTTCACCGTATGTTGGGAGAGACAGACAGACACTTCATGCCACTTATTCTAATATTGTAATAATTGTACTTATATGCATGAATGCCTTACAAATATTAATTTATTTAATCTTCTTAAGAATCCTCTCAAGTAGGTGCCAGAATCACCATTTTTGACCAGATAAGGTTAAGTAACATGCCCAAGGTCATAGAGGTGGGCTCTTTCTCCACACTCCAACCCCTGTCTCGTACTTCCAGAAAAATGACAACGAGCAAGAAAAGTGGTATGGGGGTTTAACACCTCAGAGGTTGTCCTCAGGGCCGCAAACTGACATCGGCGGGAGGAGGCCAAGGAAAACACACTTTGATGGGCAGAGGAGCAGAGTGTCGGTCAGCACTGGCTCCAAGGGCCCCCCGAGGAGGCAGGAAAACGGGTGGAATGGTCAAGGGTGCTGAGATCACCTCTGCATTGCCTCAAGTTGATCTTGTCTGAGATGAAAATTTCTGAGTCTCCATTTTGCAAGTCCCTACCCCCAGCCACAGTTCCTCAGAGAAATCTAGGGCTCCGTTTATAAAGGGGAGCTCTCTGTGGTCTGAAAAACATCCTTCAGGCGCCCCCTTAAAAACCCACAATACGGGGTTGGGCAAGAACCTTTGAATGCCCCGGTACCCTGTACTTGCCAAGAAACTCCAGGTTAGGGCCCACCCTCACACACTAGGCCGGATGCCCACCCCAGCCTCTGGCTGAAGAGAAGGTCTGCTTTCTTGTCTTCTCGATACATAGAAGCGACCCTTCCATGCCTCGTACAGAAAAGAAAGACACACCACATTGGAAAGGGTGTTGTGAAAAGTCGCAGGTAAGCCGCAGTCCGCTGAGATCTATTCTCCTGGCCTCCACATCTCGTCCCACCTCATCCCGCTGCTTGGAGCCTTCTCTGCCTTTTCCGCCGCCGTGAGTCATGGCCTGCATGAAACGATGATTTGGGTATGGCAGGCTGGGGTAAATGGGAGTGTGCTTAGGACCAGGTATGGCCAGGCCAGAGGCTCTGGATGCCCCAGACCTTGCTCAGACACTCAGAGGGCTGATGGGCCCAGGATATCACATAGTTATAGCCCACTTTTGGCACAGCCAGCATGACCAGGTACCCTGGTTGGGACGCCCTGTCTTGGTCGACCAAGCCGTTTTGCTGAAGTGAGGAGCTGGGGAAGGAATAAAAAGGAATGGGATGCAAAGGGATAAAGCCCAGCCTGCCTCGCAAGAAGTCTCAGGGATCAAAGGCATCCGTCAGAGCCCAAAGCCATAAACCCCCAGGTTTTATATCCAGCCCTAAGTAGGCAGCCTGAGGTCAATCACCCACCATAAAAGGAGCCACAGCCCAGGGAGAGGCAGGACTGGGGGCGGGGGGAGGGGTGTCTCCTCAAAAGTGAGCTGCCCCAAGGCCAGCCCTGAGCACCCCTGTCTCTACCTGCTGGGGTAAAAGGAAGTAATGACCTAAAGGAATGACCTAATCTGGCTGAGATTTGGCTATACCCCAACTAGTCACACCTGTCTGAGTCTCAGTTTCCTCCTCTTACATTAAGGTTTACTCTAAACAGCCTCTGATATTTCTGACACCCCCACACTCCCATAAAATATAAAAATGTTTAATGATTTTATCATTTAAGGATTCTAAGGAATTTGACTTCAGTCTAAAAACGACAAGGACTTTATATGAAGGATAGAGGCTAACAATGGCACTGCAAGTGTTTCGTGATCATATAAGTATAATGTAAAGCTTGGCCTCTGCCCTCGGGACAAACAGGAGCCAAGTGTTCTGCCACAGCAAACACGCCCTCACATGCCCACCCCACCCTGTGCCCAAGCAACCTCGGCCGGGCCACACGACCCCTCGCAGCTAGTCAGTCACTTCCTCTCTCTCTCTCTCTCTTACGCTCCCCCCCACACACACACATGACACTCTCACAAGAATATGTGTCACCCCTCACCTCACCCACCCACTCATCACAGCCATGTACACACCACTCTTCAATGCACATCACACATGGACCAATGCACACACAGCTGTAACATCCAAACCCAAACACACATACACATTATTGCTTGGGACTCTTGATTGCAAGTGACTGAGACTCATCTCAGATGGGCTTAAACACAAAAGATCATTTATTTGCTCACGCAGTTAGAAAGTTCAGGGCCGCATTTGGCTTTTAGCACAGCCAAGTGAGGGGTTCAATGGTGGCACCAGGACCGTCTTTCTCTACATCTCTTGACTCTCTTTTCCTGCGTGAGCTGCCTCCCCCAGCAGACCATCTCCACGCTGCAGCCGGCGCCCCTTTCCCAATCCCTCCCACTGAAGTCCCAAGGCGGACTCTCGCTGGGCTGACTTAGGTCACATGTTCATTCCAGAGCCAATCACTGTGGCCAGGGGACTAGAATACTGTAATTTTGACTGGGCTGGATCATGTGTCCAGCTACTGGAGAGGAGTGGTCAGCCCCACCCACACTATAGAGAAGGGGACAAAAGAGTTAATTTACCAAAACAGAGGAAGAGATATTGGACAGGTAAAAACAACAGATGTTCAATACCCACACTGACCCAAGTGTACGCAAAGGAAGATGTGGAAGCCTCAAGGGCTGCAGGAGTATAAAGATATCAGTGTACACAATGAGCCCTTGTAAAAATAAAAATACTGCCTGGCCAAAGTCTACCTCCTGCACCTTATCAACAAAATATGGATTTCAGATAAATGAGTGATTCAGACATATGTTAAATAACTTCTAAACAGGAAGAGCTGTTTAAAATGGGTTCAGGCTTGATCGAATTGAGCTTAAAAAAATAAGATATGCATGAAAAGATCTGGAAATGCAATGGAGTCATGGCATAGGAACGGGATTTCTAAGGCCAGGCAGGGTTTATTCTATAGGTCACAGGGGCCAATGAAAGTGTGGGGCAGGAAAGTGACATGGTGAAGGCAATGCTTTAGGAAGATTAAGCACTGAGATATGTAGGTGAGATGGTAAGACCAAACACTGAAGGCAGGAGACTAGAAAGGGAGCTACTGCAGAATGAAATTGAGAAGGCGTGTGGTGTGGTAGGAGCAGTGGGATGGGAATACAGGGATTGAATCAAGCAATGGTAAGAAAGAAGGACCAACAGATGTGGCAGCTGATTGCATGGCTGAGTCCAAGGCGAAGGGAATCGAGGAGGTAACACAGATACACTTCTGATAGCTCTGTGTTCAACCCTAGCACCTTCTCCTCCAACTGGGCTAGTGCATGTACTTATCATGAGCCACTGGACCTACCCCTGCCATCACCTTATCCCATTGGTGTCAGACCTCTGCCCCCAAGAGACAGAGCAGTGTCCATGGCTGGTTCCCAACTCTGCCAGCCTCTGCCTGGCAGGGCTCCAGCCCAGAGTAGATGCCACAAAGTGAATTGATGGACCCTCCCCTGAACATGCAACTTACATGTGCATCCTTTAGTTTATCTCACACGCGTGTACCCACACACACGCACTCTCACTCCACCAAGAGCATGAATGAAGCCGCCAAAACCCTCTGTGATCCTCGGCAAGAGAAGCAAGTGTGAACAGGCACCTCTCTCCCCCCTCTGATTATGCCGCGCCCGGAGAACAGTGTTTAGCTCCTGTCTGAGTCTTAGGGGACGCCTGGACAAATGGGAGCCGATGCAAGCTGTCTGGGATAGGGAGGAAATGGGAACCACGTCCCACGGAGATACATGTAACTGCAGAAGCTGGGAGTGTGAGCCCTAGAGAAAAAGAGGCATGGACTGCAGGAGAAAGGAGGGACATTCATCGGTGTAGCCCAACGGATACAACTATTACCAGCAGGAAGAAACCCCGATCGAGGCTTCTGCTCGCAGTGAGCAAAGACTTCCCAAAATGTCAAGCTTTGTACTGGTGGGAACTGCTTCATCATCTGGGAAGTTGTGGCTTTCCCTGCATGAGGAAGGGTCAAGGAGACACAAGCATCCAATGAGTTGCTGGAGCCTCGGAAACATGTTCTGAGGGCCTGTGGGCGCTGCACAGTTCACCTCATTTAGACTCATAAGGCCCCTGCCAGGCCCAGGATGGGAAAGTGCCCGAGCTCACAGGACCCTGAAGGTAAGAACGGGCATTGTAACCCATGGACTCCTCACTGGTGAACTGAAGTCTATTTTCGAATGTTCTACTGCTCCCACCCCCACCAATATGACCAAAAGCCAAGGGAGAGTGAATATACTCAAAGGAATTTGACTCCTAGCTCTGTGAAGTTGGGCAAATTACCCAACCTCTCTGAGGTCCCTTTTCCTCAACTGAAAATGCAGATAACTACCAAGGGGACTGATGTTAACATCAGATAAGGGGAAAGTACCTGACTTGCAGGTTTTCAGTCAATGTCAGCCTGACTCTCGCCGCCCCTCCCTACCTGCCCCCTGCATTCCCTAAAGACTTCCCTGCACAGCTTCCCCGACCCTTCACCACCTTCAGGACCACCCCCGGCACACCTTGTGTTTGCACAGGCTGTAATACAGCTGTCTCCTGAGCACTTACGTCCTGCTTCCCCTGCAGGATGGGACAGTTTCTCATGCATTTTTGTGTCCTCTGCAGTGTCTGCCCAGTGCGGTGAGGGCAACTAGAGGGAGGTGGCAATTGGGACCATAAGGAAGAGTCTGTAGGGTAGTAATAAAGGATAACATGCAAAAATCTGCCACCATGCAAAACAGAAGCTTGCAAATTGAATTTTTAGGCAGCTAGCCATGCAAACTCAGTCCTGCCTATTGACAACCCCTCCCCTTCCCCAGCTCTCAGCCAGGGCTCTCTTCCCTGCTAACATGGTGGCGGTGGTAACGGCGGTGACGATAACGGTAACTCTTATTTATCGGATGCCCACCGTGTCGAAAAATGTCAGAGCTCTTACACATATTATTTGTAACCCTAAAATGACCCATGAGGAAAGTGTCATTACCCTCCATTTTACAGATAAGGAAACGAAAAGTCTTTCGAGACTTGACCCCCAACTCCGGGGTAAGTACAAAGCTTGAGCCGCTCTTTCCCGTGATGCTCTCTTACCACTGGTGTCCATGCAGCTCTGTCAAGGGAAGCAATCGTGTGGGTAACCCAGAAGAAAGGATCCAAAAACGTTGCTTATTTTATTTTACAATCCTATATATGATTATAAAACAAAATAAGAATAATATATCTATATTATTTCGACCTTTGAAATTCAGACAGACTCAGAGGACCTCTCCCCACCCAGAGGAAATCTCCATGAAGGCAGAGACTTGAATGTCTTGTTAACCATGGTGTCTACAGAAAATGCCTAGCAGGCACCCCACCCCGCCAATGGTATAAGAAACAAATTTACAAACTATTGACTCAGCCTGTGCCCCTGTGTGTAGGGGGGGGCGGGCGGGGGCGGTGTCCTTAACAGAGAAAATAAGAGGGAAAGGGTGAAGCAGCGCAGGTCAAGGAAAGCCCTGCTGCCTACCACCGATTTGCCAACCTTCCTCCAGGATTCCTGGGTATCAAAGGGCAGGTAACCCCGAAGTGGGACACGCTGACTCACAGATCATTCTTCTGTCTGGTCTGCTTCCCTGGAGGGTGAAAATGGCTGGGCTTGGGCCAGCCCAGGCCAGTTTAGCCTCAGGGAAATGTCAGGCAAGCTCCCATGGCAACACAGTCAGTGCGTGTTTATTTGTTCCCAACAGAATTCCAGGCTGGGGCCAGGCCGGGGCCATCTATTCCCCAAGGTCGAGCAGCTCCCTCTCCCTCCTTGCCTCCTCAGGTTTCCCAGGTGATCGTCTCAGGAAGTTAAGAGAAGCCTGAGCAGCAGAAGGAAACTCCGGAGCATGGGAGCCAAAGGAGAGAAAACCCCACCAGGGGAGGACCATCTCCCTCCCAGACCAGAACTTCTGGCTCAGAACAGCCTCCAGACCCATGGGCTCATGGTTCCCAAGGCTCCCAGGTCCAGCCACTCCAACCCTCCACCCCAACCACCCCTCCTCACCCATGGCCTGCCCCTGTCGCACCTGGCAGCCAGGCACTACACAAACTCTCTGTCTACCTATGCAATTTACCAGACCAGGGACTCTCCTCCCCTCTCTCTGTCCCTCCAACCTGGCTCTACTGCAAACACCTCCTTCAGGAAGCCCTTCGAGACTGGAGACTTTTCCTTCCCACCCTCCAACCTGGATTCTGATTGGGCATCCCCAGCTCTGACCTGATCTCCCAGAGTTGGCACCTTCAAGGTGCAGGAGTTCCCTTAAGGTTGTAAAGAAAAGTTTTAATCTGTTCAGAAACTATGAAATAAGCATTATCTGGATTTTAGAGCTGAGGAAACAGCCTCAAGGTTAAGAATAGCTTGTGAGCACCCTGACTGGTGTGGCTCAGTGGGTTGAGCATCCTCCCACAAATCAAAAGCTTCCTGGTTTAATTCCCAGTTAGGACACAGGCCTGGGTTGCCGGCCTGGTCCCCAGTTGGGGGCACATGAGAGGCAACAGATGAGTGTTTATCTCGCACATTGATGTTTCTCTCCCTCACTTTCTCCCTCCTTTCTCCTCTCTCTAAAAATAAATAAGATTTTTATAAAAAAATAGCTTGTGCTTCAGCAGTTAGCAAACGGGAGAGGCAAAACAGGACACGGCCTGCCTTCAAAGCCAGCCTCACCTCCCTGCCTTACACCCGCCTCTCTCCCTATTCCTTCAAGATACCACCATGTGCCAAGTACATCCTACACCACAGACTTTGTATAACCCCATTTAATCCTTACGACTAAGCCTATAAGGACAATACAAAATAGCCTCATTGACAAATTAGGACACAGAAACGCAGAAACATTTCACACATTTCCTAAGGCCCCATAGAGAATTCAGTCCAACTCTCCCAGCCCCTTAGGTTTCGCGGTGCCCTGGGTCCAGCCAGAGGCAGGCTGAGAGGTGCAGGAGAGGGGAATGCAGGCTCTCCGGGCCAGCACGCAAGCTCCGGGTCTGACCAGCCAGCACCTCTAAAAAAGAAGATGCTTTCAGGAGGCCTGCAGAAGCTGTCCCGCTGATCTGCAGAGGTCCAGGAGGAATCCCCAGACAGCTGCGGGCTGCTGGCTCGGGAGCTCACCTCTCAGCTCTCCATCCTTCCCACTTGTCCTGTGAGCTGACACAAGCCCAAGTCCTTCCACTTCTGCAAATTCCTACTGCCACCTCCAAAGCACTCTGGGATTTGGGATGAAAGCGAAATAAAATTAAAATTAATTTTTCATTTTGAGAATTATTTCATAGACTTTTTGGAACTATGTGATGTAACAGGAAAACATAAATTTGAGAATCGAATAACCTGTGTTCTAGTTTAACTCAGTCGCTAACTTGCTGTGAAACATTTGACAAGTTACTTCCCCTCTCTGAACTACAGTTGCCTCACCTGTATAATAAAGGAGCAGTATAATTTATTTCTAAAAATTCCTGGTGATTATATTTTGTTATTAATTACATTTAAATTAACTTGGTTCTTAGAACTTTGAATTTTCCAAAGTGATA
Organism: Mormoops blainvillei; assembly: GCA_004026545.1. Taxonomy (NCBI): domain Eukaryota; kingdom Metazoa; phylum Chordata; class Mammalia; order Chiroptera; family Mormoopidae; genus Mormoops; species Mormoops blainvillei. The sequence goes on along the minus strand of PVJD01000081.1, from coordinate 682,720 downwards.
ACGATGTAACGGGGGATACACTAAACTTGAAATCATACTTGATTTGGCTTTCAGCTTTTGTTCTATCACATATAAAATAAAATATATGATAATATTTGTGAGATTTTCATTGCCTCCTGTGAAGTGCTAGTATAGCACTCCTACTGTGATGCGAGAAAACTACAAACTTTTCTCCAAGATTTCTCCCTTCCTGCTGTCTTTCCTCTCCCCCCTCAGCTCCAGGGCTCCCGTGATGAAGTACACCCTCAGCTGCACCCTGGGGGCTGCCTTCGTCCCTCTCGCTGCAGTACCAGCCGCTGAGCACAGCATAGCACACTAAACGTTGAAAGGGAGCGAAAGGATAGACAGAAGGAAGGACTGACTGATCCGAGCAGTAGTAGGAATAAAAATAAGCGACTAGGGAAGAGGGGATGCTCCTTTGAAAAGGGAGCTGTGCTGGGTCTCTTCTCACTCGGACCTAGATTCGGTCGGGCCCGCCCGGAAGCCAAGAAACACATGAGAGTGGGAGCTGCCGGCCTGTGCGGCAGGAGCAGGGCAAGGCCGGGATGGCGAGGAGATAGCCTTCAGGGCCGGAGGCACTCAGTGGGTTTCTTAAAATGGTGCCCTCAAATGGTCTGCAATTCCTGGAAGAGACTGAGTAAGGCCGGGTCAGGCCTGAGAGGAATGCAGTTGAAAGGTGTGTTTGCAAAACAGACGCCTCACGGCAAATGAGCCTATCCAGGGCCATAACCCTTATCTCCCCACCTTGAGCTAGGATAGCTATCTCCAGGGCTCAGGCTGAGTCAGGGCTGATCTGGGTGGGGGACTCTGGGCCTGGGTAGTGTATCTGAGTCACTCCAGGGTGTGTGGGGGCCATCCGGAAATGAGGGGGTAAAGGGCAGAAGAGATAGATCGTCAGGCTGACTGGGGCCAACAAAGCTGAAGTCTCAGATTCCTACCAGCCAGTCCCAGGCCAGAAATTTCCCTCCCAGGAAGGTTAGGTTCCGGGGATGGACAACACGGTCATCTTAATTAGTCTTCTGTTACTGAACTCTAGGGTTCATGCACAGCTCTTCCTGGGATCTAATGGGTTCTCTCTCTGTCACTATTAACTACCTCTCCAGCTTTAAAATCACAGTCGACTCACTCTATCTCTCAGAACGCAGGAGTAGGACCCATAAAACCAAGGGACCCAGGTCCTAGCTCCAGGAATGTCCTCCTCTTCCCCTCCCACTTGGTTCCCCTGAGCTGGGCCCTGGGGCCCCTGGAAGGAGGAGGAGAAGAGGTAGTGTTGTGCCCTTGCTCTCTGGGTCCCTGAGAAATTCTCCACCCTGTCGTAATGTTCCCTCCCACTTTTCGCATGTGGATGAGACAGGGGCCCTGGAGACACGCTGGCGAGAGCACCCTCTGCAGAGTGTAGGGGAAGACGACATCGTCACCTGGTGTGAGGCTCCTAGACACGTACACACTGTCCCTCTGCTCCTCTGTCCCTGACCCCTCCACATCCCCAACTCCCTTTGCTCCAAGATGTTTTCTCCCAGGTACCCAGTCAGGCTGATCTTCTATACACACCAGTGTGATCCTGTAACTAACTCCCCCGGCTCAGGGCTTCCTGTTGCCTTCAGAATAAAGGTCAACTCCTCTGCAGGCTGAGCTGAGCCTTCCCCACCTGGCACTAGCCGCTTCCCTGCCCCAGCCCTAGGGCTGTGCCCTTCCCTCCCACGGCACCTCCCTGTCACCTGCACCTGCTGAAATCTTACCCTTCCTGCAGGCCCTGGCTCCAGCACACCCTATTCATTCTGCAAACATTTACTGAATGAAAATCACACACCAGGCACCTCCCCAGGCAGTAGGTCCCAGTCACCACTGCCGGAAGTGACCACACCCACACAGAACCCCCCACCCCGCCAAAATGGGCCTTTGTTACACCCCTGGGCTGGGTTACTCTTGCCTGAGTGCCCCTCCCTGATTATAAACCTGATTCTCAGACGTATAACAGTGCATTGAACATCAGCTAATGGGGCAGTCATTCAGAGCTGTCTCATTTGATCCTCACAATGACCTTGAGAGTTCAGTATCATTATCCTTACTTACAGATGAGGAGCCCAAGTCTCAGAGAAGTAACTTTTCTAGCAAGTAGTCAGACTCAAACCAGAGTCCCCAGATTCCAAGTCCAGGGCCCTTACACCAGCACTAAGTCTCTTTCCTCAAAAGCAGGCTCATGCCTTATACATGTTACTGTTTCGATCAGCGCCCAGCACAGGAACTTGTCTGATACACAGAATGAATGAATGAACGAACGAACGAACGAACGAACGAACGAATGAATGAATGAATGAATGATTCTACGATTCTATTTTATCCAGGTGAGTCCTCTTCTCTCCTTTGATCCCTATTTTCTCTCCCTCACATTTCTCTTTTCCTACCTTCTCCTCTCCTTCTCCTTGGGCCCCAAGGATTCCGAAGACAAGGGAAGGAAAAAAGCTGTACCCGAATGGGCCTCAGAAAGGCCTCCATGAATCAGAAACAGCCCAAAGGAAGTAATCCAGGGCAGAAAGTCTCCTCCTTACACCCCGCCACCCGGCTTGATAGACCGTGTGAATCCTAGCCCTTTTTTTCATCCCTCCCCAAGTCCAGCAGGACATAGGTGGGGCAGGAGGTTGCCGCAGAGCGGGCCAGAGAACAGCAAGGGGGTGGAAAGGGGACTGAAGTCAGTGATTCACCATCCTCATGCCTCCACTGGAGTGAGGGAAGGGGGGAGTACCTAGACTCTTGAGATTAGAGCCCATGCCTGAGGAGACACTTGGGTGTCAGTAAGCTGGACCTGAGGAGGAAGAGGAGAAAGAGTTCTGTTTATACCAAACTAAGAGGTAGCCATGGCAACAGAAGCCAGGGCTATCAGGGCAGGGAGCAAAGGTCCTGGGCCAGAGCAAGGCCCTGCTGTCAGCCTGCCAGCCGGGCCTGTTGCCCAGATCACGCCAGCCAGGCTGTCTCTGGCCGAGCACCACCTTGTGGGCAGAGCCCATCCTGAGATCTGGGTAGGGGCAACCCTGAGGAGGGAGCCACCCATTTTACAAACACACATATGTTTCCACCCCCTCCCCATCCCTTTCTGTGAACTTTCTCTTTAGAGACCAGAGATAGACAAATAGTCCCTGAACGAGGGGAAGCTCTTGGCCTCGGCGCTGGAGCAAAGAAGGAATGTGGAGCTGAGCCAGCAGCTGGAGAGGGCCAGTGGGCACGTGTCAGTCAGGGAAGTCTTCCTGGAGGAAGACAAGGCAGAACATAGATGTCCCAGACTAACAAAAAGACAGTGAAGTCTTCAGAGCTGAAGAGGGTGTCTCCTCAGCTGGTGTGAGAGACCAGACATGCACCATCACTCCTTCTCCACTGCTAGTCACCGGAACCAGAAACCCTTGGTGCGCAAAGAGGCCCCATGGTTTCCACTACCATCTTGAACAGTGCTGCCCTCACTTGTCATCTGTGTCCATTCCCACCCTTGCCTTCTAGGAGATGGAGCTGGCATTCCCTGTGCACAGGGACAGGCCTTCCGCCTATGCTGTGAACTCCATCCCTCAGAACCTTGCTCCGTCAAGTAGCTTCTCTCTCTGGACCTGGTGCTCCCACTCTGATCCCAGGATGGATTTCACCCCTCTACCTGTATCCATGAGCAAGTCCTTTTGCCCTTAAAAAAGTAAGAAAGGAAGGAAGGAGGGAGGGAAGAAAAGGAGGGAGGGAAATCAGCCCTGACCCCTGATTCTCCCCTCTCCTTGTCTCCGCAACCAAGCTTCCCAAAAGCAGAGACCATATTCACTGTCATCTCTCACCTCATCCTACCTACTACCACCCCAGCCATCATCCACAGAACTTGTTAAATTCTTCAGTGATCAACTAATAGTCAAATTTGGTGGGCTCTGTTCAAGTTATCTCTTACCTGACCTCCCTGGTATATTGCAATGGATACCACTGACCGCTCCCTCTTTCTAGAAAGACTGGAAACACTATATGAATACAAGACAAGGTATTTTGGCCTGCTGACAGCTCCTGAATTTCTTGCTACCTCTCCGGCCACTCCTTTCCAACCTTCATTCCTGAATCCTCTTTATCTATCCAGCACTTGTATCTGCAGTCCTTTATTTTTTTGGCCGGTCATGCATCCCTTTGAGACTCTAAGGCACAATCACAGATGCCAGCATCTCCCATATGACTCAAGGGACTCACGTGTTCAGGAAATACATCCACAGAGGCTCAATTAAGAGCCTCTTTTCAACTTCCTTTCTTCTGGCCAATCCCATTCACCCCCAAGGTAATGGCTCTTGGAGTGCCATCTCCAGACTCTCAGGAGAGCTGCAGATACATGTTTCTAATCACCACTTGGATGTCTCACCCATGTCTCAAAGTCAGTAGGTTCCAAACTGAAATCATTACCTGAGGCCACCCTCCTGGCCTCACTTCCTCCCACTGTCCTTGTCTAGTGAACACTATCACTCCCTCCAAAGCAAGAAACCTAGTTACCTGAAGTCCCAGGAATGTATTATAATCTGCCTCACATGGTTGTTACGGAGCTAAATAAAATGGGGACGTGTGTAAAACTTGTAGAATCACGCCTGATAGATCATAGGCGCTCAACAGTTGTTAGTTATTATTGTTGCAATTCTTCTTTCCCTGTGCATCCAATTAGACACCAAGACCTGCCAACTCTATCTTCTAAATTTCCCTTGAATCTGCTCTCTTCCCTAGATTCCCACCGACTCCCCCTTTGTTCAGGCATTCATTGTCACTTGCCTAGATGATCGAAGTAATCTACAGTCTTGTTCTTTTACACCTTTCCAGGACATCCAGCTAGAATGGTCTTGCCAAAATACAATTCTGATCAAGTTTCAATGTCTCCCCAGCTCCTGAAACAGTAGCCCTCAACTTTTGGGGTATCTCTAGGAAATTTGTTATAAATAGAAGCCTAGACCCTAACCCCAAAGTATTATTCTGCAGGTGGAGGTGGTTCCTGGGCACCTGCATTCATAACACTTCCCCCCCGTGCATCTGGTGTAAAATAAAGTTGAGAACCGGGAAAGTGCAGACTCTCCTACAATGCCTCCTTGACCCGATGATCCTCACTCAATCTTTCCCACTTCATCTTCTGACTCTTCCTTCTCTCTGCCACCCATTGGCTCCCCATATATTCAACAAGTATTTATTAAGCACCTAGTAAGTTCAAGCGCTAAGAACACAATGATGAGCAAAGTAGATATGGCTCCGGGAGCTTACGGTCTAGTTGGAGAAAAAGATAGTTACCTCATACGTACATTAATAAAGATATAAATATAAATTACTGTAATTTATTTTAATGAGACCAACATGATCCTATGCGACTGTATTACAAAGGAAGCTGGCCTGAATCTGAAGGAGTTAGGGAAACTTCCCTGAGGAAGCGATCTGTATTTGAACCGAGATAATAGAAAAGGCTGCAGTAAGGGGAAGAGAATGATGTAGACACAGGGAATTGCATGTGCAAAGGCTCTGGGTAAGCAGTAGTGCGGTTTGCTCCAAAAACAAGAAGAAGGGCAGAGTAGCCATATTAAAAAGGAGAAAAGGTACAGGAGAAAACTGGAGAAGGAGGGAGGGTCAGGCCATGCAGGGCCTTGTCAGTCACCTTAAGGTTTGGGGCCTTTACCCTAAGAATAATAGGACTTAATTAGATCTAATTAGATTTAGAGGAGTGATTTCATTTGTTTTGTTTTGTTTTTTTAACAAATCCTGCCTGCTTGTAGTGTGGAAGATAGATTAGGTCAGGGCAGATTCAAAGAGATCAGTTAGTAAGCTTAATAGAGTAGGTCAAGCAAAAGATAAAACAGTGATAACTTAGACTAGTGTGATGACTGTGAGCCGGAGAGGAGTAGAAAGATTCAAGAGTCATTTAGGAGGTAAAATGAATGGGTTTTGATCATGGGTTGATACGGTCAGGAAGGGTGGAATGTGTCAAGGGTGACAGCTCAGTTTCTGCCCTTGATACATCTTCGGATGGCGAAGTGATTCCCTGAGAAGGGACTGTTAGAAAAAAGTCACCTAAATAACAGACAAAATGAACTTCAAAATAAGGAATATGTCTAGGATAATGAGGGACATTACATAATACTAAAGGGCCCAGTCCATCAGGAAGATATGCAATCCTAAATGTATATGCTCCCAACAACAGGTTTTAAAACATAAATTAATACAACTGAAAGAAAAAAATAGATAAATTCAAAATTACTCTTGGAGACTTCAATGCTCCTTTCTCAGTAATTAATAGACAAATAGACAGGAAGTCAATACAGATGTATAAAACCTGCACAATACCATCACCCAGTGTGATCTGTAATATATAGAATATATATAAAATTTCACCCAACAACAGCTGAATACACATTCTTTTTTCTCCTTTTTTTTTTTGAATACACATTCTTTTCTACTGTGCATTAAACATTCATTAAGATAGACCATGTTCTGGGCAAAAAAAAAAATTTTTCTCAGCAAATTCTTTAAACATGAAATCATATAATCTATATTTTCTGACCATAAGAGGCTTAAAACTAAAAATCAATAATGGAATGATATCTGGAAAATCTCAAAATATTTGTAGATTAAAGCACATTCTTCGAAGTAATCCATGGATAAAAGAAGAAATCACAAGTGAATGTAGAAAATATTTTAAATTAATTAAACGTTTTGAAAAACAGATAAAGCAGTACATAAAGGGAGATTTATAGCATTAAATATTTATGTTTTTAAAAAAACAAGAAAAGTCCTGGCTGGTGTGGCTCAATGGATGGAGCATCAGCCTGTGAACCCAAAGGTCGCCAGTTCGATTCCCGGTCAGGGCACATGCCTGGGTTGCGGGCCAGGTCCCCAGTTGGGGGCGTGCTGCGAGAGGTGGCTGATTGATGTTTCTCTCCCTCTCTTCCCCTCTATCTAAAAATTAATAATTAATTAATTAATTAATAAAGAAAACAAGAAAGCTTTAAAATAAAATCTAAGCTCCCAAGCTAAGAAACTGGAAAAAGAAAAGCAAATTAAAACCAAAGTAAGAAGCAAGCAGAAGTCAGGAAATAATAAACATAAGAACGGGAATCAAAAACCTTGAAGACAGAAAAATAGTGGAGAAAGCTAATGAAATCAAAAGCTGATTCTTTGAAAAGATTAAAAATTTTGAATAACTTCAGTCCGGGGAAAAAGAGAGAGAGAAGACACAAACCACCAATATCATCAATGAAAAATGAGATATTGTTACAGATTCTATAAACATTACAAGGATAAGGGAATATTATGAACAACTTGCTGCCTATAAATTAAACAACTTAGCCCTGGCTAGGTGGCCCAGTTGGTTGAGTGTAGTCCTGTGCACCCAAAGGTTGTGGGTTCAATCCCTGGTCAGGGCATATACCTAGGTTGCTGGCTCAATCCCCAGTGGGTGCAAAAGGGAGACAACCAATCGATGTTTCTCTCTCACATGAATCTCTCTCTCTCTCTCTCTCTCTCTCTCTCCCTCTCTCTTGCTCTCTCAATCCCTTCCTCACTCTCTCAAATCACTAACTACATCCTCGGGTAAGGATTAAAACTTTTTAAAAATAAGAAAATCAGACAACTTAGATAAAATGGACAAATTCTTTCTTTATTACAAAATATTTTTTTACATAATCATGAGCATGTAATTCTTTCTTTTTATTGTTGTTCAAGTATAGTTGTCACCATTTTCCCCCAACCACTCCCCCTGCCCCACCCATACCCACTTGCCACCCCCAATCCTCCCCTGCTTTGGCTTTGTCCATGTGTCCTTTATACATGTTCGTTGAGGACCCTTCCCCTTCCTTCCCCTGTTACCCTCCTCCCCCCTTCCTTCTGGTTAGTGTCAGTTTGTTCTTTATTTCAATGTCTCTGGTCAAACTACCAGAACTCATGCAAAAATAATTGGATAACCTGAGCTATTCTGCATCTATTAAAGAAATTGAATTCTTAGTTTAAAAACTTTCAACAAAGAAAATTCTAGACCCTGACTGCTTCACTGGTGAATTCTACCAAACACTTAAGGAAGAAATAATATCAATTTTACATAAATTCTTCCAGAAAATAGAAGAGAAGAAACAGTTCCTAATTCATTTTGTAAGGTCAGCACTACCCTGATACAAATGGGAGACAAAAGCAATACAAGAAAAAAAAAAAACTATAGACCAATAGCTTCCTTGAACATCAGTACAAAAATCCTTATCAAAATATTAACAAATTAGGCCCTGGCTGGTGTGGCTCAGTGGATGGAGTGTCCACCTGTGAACAAAAAGGTCACTGGTTCAATCCCAGTCAGGGTACATGCCTGGCTTGCAGATCAGGTCCCCAGTAAGAGGCACACAAGAGGCAACCAATCGATGTATCTCTCTTACAACGATGTTTCTTTCCCTCTCTTTCTCTCTCCCTTCCCCTCTCTCTAAAAATAAATACATAAAAATCTTTTCTAAAAAACCTAAACAATTAAATCCAGCAATAAATAAGAAAATACATCATAATCAAATGGAGCTTCTCCCAGGAATACAAGGTCGGCTCAATTAAGGTAATTCATTTCATTAATAGACTAAAAAAAAACATGGTCATCTCAATCAATGCAGAAAAACCATTTGAGAAATTCAACATCCATTCATGATTAAGAACTCTCAGCAAACTATAAGTAGAAGGGAATTTCTTTGACTTAATGAAGACCATCTACAAAAAAGCATATAGCTAATTTCATTTTTTAATTATATTTTATTGATTATGCTATCATGGCTGTCCCAAATTTTCCACCTTTGCCAACCTCCACCAAGCACCGCCCACTCCCTCAGGCAATCCCCACACCTTTGTTCATGTCCACTGGTCATGCATATAAGTTCTTTGGCTTCTCCTTTTCCTATACTTTACATCCCCATAACTATTCTGTAACTACCAATTGTGCTTCTTAATCCCTTCACCTTTTCACCTATTCCCCCAAAATCCCCACTCATCTGGCTGCTATCAAACCATTCTCCATACCTATTATTCTGTTTCTGTTATGCTTGTTTACTTAATTTGTTTCTTAGCTTCAGTTTTTGGTAGGTATGTACTTATTGCCATTTTATCATTCATAGTTTTGATTTTTTTTTTAATAAGTCCCTTTAACATTTCATATAATAATGGCTTGGTGATGATGAACTCCTTTAGCTTTTTCTTGTCTGGGAAGCTCTTTATCTGCCCTTTGATTCTAAATGATAGCTTTGCTAAATAGAGTGATCTTGGTTGTAGGTCCTTGTTTCTCATCACTTTGAATATTCCTTGCCAATCCCTTCTAGTCTGCAGAGTGTCGTTTGAGAAATCTGCTGACAATCTTATGGGGGCTCCCTCTTCAGTAACTATCTGCTTCCTCTTGCTGCTTTTAAGATTTTCTCTTTATTTTAACCTTTGGCATTTTAATTATGATGTGTTGTGTTATGGGCCTCTTTGTATCATCCTGTTTGGGACTCTCTGTGCTTCCTGAACTTGTATGTCTATTTCCTTCACCAAATTAGGGAAGTTTTCTTTCATTATTTTTTCAAATAGATTTCCAACTTCTTGCTTTTTCTCTTCTCCTTCTGGTACCCCAATGATACAAATGTTGGTATGCTTAAGGTCCCAAAGGTTCCTTATACTATCCTTATTTTTTTGGATTTTTTTTTTCTTCTTGCTGTTCTGGTGGTTGTTTTTTGGTTCCTTATGTTCCAAATCATTGATTCTCAGCTTCATCCATTGTATTGTTGATTCCCTGTAAATTGTTCTTTATTTCAATTGGTGTATCCTTCATTTCTGACTGGGCCTCTTTTATGCTGTTGAGGTACTCACTAAGCTCTTTGGGCATCCTATGACCAGTGTTTTGAACTCTGCATCGGTAGATTGCTTATCTCCATTTCATTTACCTCTTTTTCTGGAGTTTTGATCTGCTCTTTCATTTGGGCCATGCTTCTTTGTCTCCTCATTTTGGCAGCCTCTCTGTGTTTGTTTCTATGTGTTAGGCAGAGCTTCTGTGACTCTCGGTAGTGTGACCTAACGTAGTAGGTGTCTTGTGGGGTCCAGTGGCACAGCATCCCCTATCATCCAAGATGGGTATTTAAGGTGCACCATTTGTGTGGGCTGAGTATACTCTCCTCTTGTATTTGAGCCTTGGTTGCTATTGGCAGACAATGGGAGGGATTTACCCAGGCCATTCAGCTGCAAGGACTAGCTGTGACCATTGACCACCAACCTCTGCCCTCTGTGGAGGATAAGTTGTGCAGGGGCCCACTAATTTCATTTTTAATTGTGAAAGATTGAATGTTCTCCCCTCAAGATTAAGAACAAAACAAACACATTTGGTCTTATCACTTCTATTCAACATTGTACTGGCGGTGTTACCCAGTGCAATAAGGCAAGAAAAGAAATAAAGGCATACAAATTGGGAAAGAAGAAATAAAGCTGCCTTTATTCACAAATGAAATTATATTCTATGTAGCAAATCCCAAAGAATCTACAATAAAGATATTTTAACTAATAAGAGAGTTTAGCATGGTTGCAGGATAAAATGATCAACATACAAAAATCAATTATATTTCTATACTAGCAATGAAAAATCAGAAATTGAAATTGAATACATAATATCATTTTTAATCATATTTAAAAAATAAATTATCTTCCAATCAAACAAAATATGTACAAGATTTGGGTGCTAAATATCACTAAACATTAATGAGAGAAATTAAAGAAGATCTATATGAACATAGACATATCATGTTCATGGATTGGAAAACTCAATATTGTTAAGATGATAATTCTCTCTCTGAATTGATATATAAATTTAATGTAGTTGCTGTCAAAATCCCAGTGAGCTTTTACTTAGAAATTAAGAAACTGGTTCTCAAAATTTATATGAAAAAGGGCCTAGAATGGCCAAAACAATTTTGAAGAATAGGAAAGTTGGACTCATGCTATCCGGTTTCATAAAGCTACAGTAACCAAGACAGGGAGGTATCAGCACAAGGATAGATATATACATACATTAATGGACCATAGTAGAATCCAGAAATAGACTCACACAGGGCATCAGCGTAATCATTGTAGAAAGAACAGTCTTTTCAACAAATGGTGCTGCAACATTTGGAATCCTCATGAAAAAAAATAACCTCAATCCATACTTCACATCACATACTTCACATCATACTTCACATCATAACCTTAATCCATACTTCACGACAATCCATACTTCACATGATAGACAAAAATCAACTCAAAATGTAAAACCTAAAGCTATACAACTTCTAGAAGAAAACAAAGAAAAAAATCTTAGTGATCTTGGGTTAGTTAGGTAAAGATTTCTTAGATTGAACACACACACACACAAAAACACAAAACAAAAGAAATAATTGATATGGAAACTTTGTCAAAATTTAAAACTTCAACTCCACTAATAACATTTTTAAGAAATTACAAAGATAAACCACAGGTGGGTAGAAAATATTTGCCAAACACATTAACTCAAATGAATCATAAGCCAAAATGTAAAGCCTAAAACCATACAACTGCTAGAAGAAAACATAAAAAAAATCTTTGTGACTTTTAGATAAGCAAAGATTTCTTAAATACAGCACCAAAGCATGATCCATAAAATAAAAACTTGATAAATTGGACTTCTTCAGAATTAGTAACCTCTCTTCAAAAGACACTGTTAAGAGAATGGAAAGACAACCACAGACTGGGAGAAAATTGTTATAAATCACCTATGTGATGAAAAACTTAAATCAAGATGCATTAAAAAAACTCTCAAAATTTAAAAATTATCTATAAAAATACCAATATTTTTAACTGGGCAAAGATTTGAACAGACACTTCATCGTGGAAGACGTACAGATGGTAACAAAAAGCATGTGAAAAGATATTCTATATCATTAGCCATTAGAAAAATACAAATTAAAACCACAATGAAGTACCACTATACACCCTCCCGAAAAGCTATAATAAAAAAAAAAAGACAGACAATACAAAGTGCTGGAGGCAGAGCAGCTGGAACTCTCTCATATATTGCTGGTGGGCATGCAGAATGGTACATCCACTTAAGAAAACACTTGGGCAGTTTCTTTTAAAGTTTTTTTAATTATTGTTATTCTAAGCTTCTTATAAAGTTAAATATACACTTACATAACCCAGAATCCCATTTCCGGTTATTTTATCCAAGAGAAATGAAAATATTTACCCACACAAAAGCCTGTACACAAATGTTTATAACAGCTATTTTTTTTAAGATTTTTATTTATACGTATTTTTAGAAAGAGAAGGGAGAGAGAAAGAGGAGAGAAACATTGATGTGTGAGAGATACATCTATCAGCTGTCTCTCACACATCTCCAACTGGGGACCCGGCCTGCCACCCAGGCAAGTGCCCTGACTGGGAATTGAACTGGCAGCCTGTCAGTTTGCAGACCAGCACTCAAACCACTGAGCCACACCAACCAGGGCTTGCTTATAACAGCTTTATTTATAATTACTAAAAAGTGGAAATAACTCATATATCCATGTGCTAGTGAATGGATAAACAAATTGTGGTACCTCCATACAATGGAATACAGCAATAAAAAGAAACAAACTACTGATACATATAGTAACATGGATGCAACACAAAAGCATTATGCTAAGTGGAAGAATCCAAAGACAAAAGGTAACACACTGTATGACTCCATCTATATGACATTCTGAAGAAAAAAAAACCTGTAGGGACAGGTCAGTGGTTGCCAGAGCTGGGGGTGAGTGAGGGAGACTGGCTATAAAGGAACACAATAGGACTTTGGAGGTGATTAAAATGTTTTATATCTTGATTTATGGTAGTAATTTTACAACTGTACTCATTTGTCAAAACCTATTGAACTGTATACCTAAAAAGGGTGAATGTTACTGTACATCAATTGTATCACAAAATCTGAATTTTTAAAAAGCAGAAAAATACCCGCTGGTGCAGCTCAGAAGATTGAGTGCTGGTCTGCAAACCAAAGGGTGGTCGGTTCGATTCTCAGTCAGGGCACATGCCTGGGTTGCGGGTCGGTTCCCTAGCTGGGGGCATGCAAGAGGATGTATCTCTTGCACATCAACGTTTCTCTCCTTCTCTTTCTCCCTCCCTTACCCTCTCTCTAAACATAAATAAATAAAATATTTTTTAAAAGCAAAAAAAAAATAAAAGCAGGTAGATCATATGTGCAACCTTAGATCTGATAAATTTATGATTTCTTTGAACCCTCCAAATGGGGATAAAATCCAGTGACTATCAGAGAAGACTCTGTTGGAGGCTGTAATAGGTTCCAATGCTGGTCATTTTGTCTGGAAAGCCTTCTCCTTTACCCCCTTGTCTCCCTAGCAAGTTCTTATTCATTTTTTGAAGCTCTGCCCAAGCATTCCCTTCTCCATGAGGTTCTCCATCACCCCAATCCTTCAACACTTTAAATATGAGCTCCATGAGAGCAAGTTACCTTATCTGGTTTTTCTTTGCTGTATCTCCAGAGCCTCGAACGTGTCTGGCATATGGTGGGTGCCTTACAAATAGTGAATGAATGGATGAATTATTCCCTCCTTTGATAGTACTTTAGAACTTTTCAAAACACCTGTACACTCTATTTTGTTTGCCCAATTATCTGTCTCTTCTAATAATCATCTATTTAATTATTTTGTATGCATGTCTCTGTACTTCCTAGCCCACTGTGGCACTGAACCAAACCGAGAGACTCAGGCGTCTATGCTAATGATTCTTCCAGAAGGAGGTAGGTGAACACCCTTGAACAGCACCTGCTACACTCCAGGTCCTATCATGCACATTGAATTCCTGCAACAACAGATAAGGAAACTAAAGCTCCCTGACTTGGGCTCCTGACTTGACCAAGGTCACTCAGCAGGCAAACAGGAGGGCTAGGATACAAAAAATCTACTCTCTTTTCCCATTCTCTCTTCCTTGAATCTTTAACTCCATGATTTTCAGCACCTTCGGCCACCCTCAAATGACATCATCTGCTCTGATCCCAAACTCTGATAATCCCTTCTATGACAAGCCACATCTCACATGCCCTGTACAGCTGCTGCCACCCATCATGTCAACTCTCAGTCCCTGGACTCTTCCTTTTCCATTGATGTCTTCTAGTTTCCTTTGCTTCCCCACTCAACCCACCCCAAGAGTCTGTCGTTTCGATAATGTTTTAAGCCTAGATTCCTTTGCTCCCGAGTTTCTACCACTCCCACCCTCATATCTTTCAGCGAGACATGCCCCAGGATACAGACCATTTCTTGTGGGGTTGGTCTCATCATGGAGCTATGCTGTGTAACCTCCCCTGAGACCTCAAAATCATTTACGTATCCTTTCATGTTTCGTGCATAAACCATGTATCTCAGCACATATGCTGCAGTCTCCTCCTGCTTCTGTTCCACTCTTCCCGTTGGTAGAGAAGGTTGTACCTGAGGAAATACCAAGAAAACAAGGGTCAGAAAGGAGAGAGATCATAAGATTAGGAGAGGTTGCCCCTGCCGAGCTTGCTTTGCCAGAGAAGGCTACAGGGGGGCCCAGGGAGAAGAGGGGGCTCCTAGGAGAGCCAGATTCCCAGGAATCCTCTCCAAGCTTAAGCACTGAAAATCCTGGGCAGCCATGTACTCCTCAGTACCCACCTTTTTCTTCCTTTGTCCCTGGGGGATAACCCCTTGGGTGCAAACCCAAATAAAGCAAGTACTGGGTTGGCCAAAAAGTCCATTGAGTTTTTCCTGTAAACTAAAAGACACATTTTTCATTTTCACCAATAACTTTATTGATTTGGATATTTTGAGTATGTCGACTATCTCCCGCATAGTATAACGTTGATTGTTCTCAATTAATATATTGATTTAATTACTGTCAACTTCAACTAGTCTAACTTATTGTGGAGTATTGTCCAGTGAGAAATCTCCAGCACAAAACTTTGCAAACCACTTTTGACCCATTCAATCAGTCACGTCACCTTCTCCATACACTGCACAAATCTTTTTCTGTGTTTCAGTTGCATTTTTACCTTTCTTGAAATAATACAGCATAATATGCTGAAACATTGCATATTTTCTTCCATCTTCAATATTAAAACGGATACACAAAAATTCACCAATTTTGATTTTTTTTTAATGCACCGCTGATGTGACAGCTGTCACAATACGATCTAACAAAATTGTTTCAAATGAAGTTGAAGACAATGAAGTGCTACTAGAGCCATCTTATGGAAAAAAACAAACTTTTTGGTCAACCCAGTATATAAAAATGCCAAAGCCTTCTTTGACACTCCCAGCCCAGCCTGAGCCCTCAGAACCCCTCCCCAGCTCAACACTGGACAGGCCTCCCCAGGGCCTCCAAATGGGGTAGGAGCACCTCCAGAGAAATTCCCCAAGTCTTGAGAAGTTCAGGCTGGGTCCTGCCCCCAACCCGCCCCATCCTACCTGCCTCCACAGCTCACCTAAACATACTGTTGGTCCCCCAGCCTCACCCTGTACACTCTTTCCATTACTTGTTTAAGTCAAAATCATTCCTAGTAGCCCTTAGGGTCGTCCTGTGGGAGGCCCACTGGCATGTGCTGGACCCTCCACTGAGGGGTGCTGGAGGGAGCCTCCCAGACCATCTTGTCACCGCCTGGCTGCCTCCAACCCTCCCCAATATAGGGAGCTCTCACTCTCTCTAACACACCTTTGGAGAAGAGGGTGGGAATCAGCCCCTTCCAGTTCAGCTTCTAAACCCTTCTTAACCCCTTACCTCAGTTGCTATTCTAAACTATTCTCCTCAGGGTTGAGCAAGAAATGTCCAGTCTAAATGATAAAGCAAAGCCTGAAGGACTCCAGGCCTCATGATTCTGCCTAATCCCCTAATCTCCCACCATCTAGTTTCCACAGGAATGTTGGCTCCTGCCCTCTAAGGGAGAATGTGGGGAGGGGGGAAGGAATGAGCCGACCCACCCTTATCAGGATCATCTCTGAGTTTACTCAATAGTTAAACCTGCCTCTCAGGTTCCCCACTGTCCCTCTGCAGGACACTGGAATGCGGGGCAAGGTGGGGGGTGGGGCAGTGGGGAACCATTTCCTCCCCCTCCAGGTTTCTCCTCTGCTGGGTCTCTTTACTCTAAGTGCCTTTTGACTTTGTTCCGGGAACCTCGGGCCAGGGCCCCCCCTCCTCCACCTTCTCCCAGGACCAGCCTTCGGATCACCCCTTCCCTCTCTCAGCTTGCCTCGCACCTTCCACTTTGAGAGCCCCAGTGATGGGGATCTGCGGATGGAAACTCTTCGCTAACGCCCCCCGCCCCAGCTCTCCCAGAGGCTGTCGGACAGAGTAAAAAGGCCCTGAACCACAGAGGAATCTGGAAGTGATAGAAAAGGGCAGGTTGGAACCGGAACCTGAGGTTGGTATTTGCCCCATGCTGCAAGAGGTCAGGAATGTGGACACTGACATCAGCGACAGGAGATAAGACCCGCTTGGCAGCTTCCCCCTCCTGCCCCTGGACTGAGCCTCCACAGACCCCTGAAGGTACTGAGCAATTGGAGTCGGGGAGGGCTCAGAGAAGGATCTAGAAAAGACCTTGGATAAGAATCCTGGAATCTGGGCCCTATCCCCAGTGGAACTCAAAGTCCCCCAGGGGGTTTAAGTGACGTTGAGAGAGCTCTTACTTACATCATTGAGCCGTCTTTACAATTAAATTCATTCCCCACCTCTGCCCTCCTGGATATCTTGGAGACTTACTCTGCAATAACTAGTTAGTATTTGTTTAATAAATGAGCGAATGACAATTAGCATTTATATCCGTTCCCACCCAAGGAAATAGGCTGAACAGGCTTTATTATTCCCCCTTTACAAGTGAAGAAACTGAGTTCAGAGTTAAGCTATTTCCCCAAAGTCATACAGTTAGCGAAGTACCCAAATTGGCTGACCTCAAGCTTAGCAAAAACTGCAAAGGCAATCCACTGCATGTTTAGTCTATACACTTTATTGTGCAATTCTGCACAACACAACATTTCTGGAACCCAGGGGGAATGGCGAAGGTGACAGCAGAAGAAACCCCTTTGACTGGCTAGCACCTCTAATCTCTCAGAACACGTCCATGTAGAATGAGTAAGCATCATTTGTATGCTCTTTTGCATCCCATTTGCCTTTTGACCTTCAGCAGGCCCTGACCCTCCTCCCCCGGCCAGCTCCCACCCTCCCCTGCCCCTGGCCACCTGCTGTTGAGTACTGTGGTGCTTTCCCCACTAGAAAGTGGCAGGCCTGGGACAGTCCAGGCCCAAACTCCCACATAGGAGGTGCCTTCCTCCCTGCCTGTTCCACTGGCTTGGCTACCGCCCCGGGCCCCTTTCCCTCCCCAGGCCTACTCTCCTGCCTGTTCCCTCCACTTCGGTTCAGCTGGCAGCTCAGTAAGAATCAATACGTGCGTGCACTACAGAGCAAAGAGCACAGACAAGTGTGTAACGCCAGGCCCTGCCAGACAAACAAGCAACTCATGGTGACAGACTTGAAGGCCCCGTACCTCGGGATTCCCCCAGTTCAATCAGCGGGGAGTGACCATCCAGCTTCGGGGTTACTGGAAGCAGGGAGAGCTTCCTGATCTCCATCTTTTTCGCCCATATCCTGACCTAAGCTTCCTAAGGAGGCAGCCCCCTTGGGGCAGGCTTGGGATCCAGAGAGCCTTTTGAGAAAAGACAAAGGAAGGAGGGGCCCTGCAGAAAAGTCCTAGTAAGGGGGCCTGGCCACCAGGGCTGAGTCTCAACCAGACTGTTTCTAGGTGTGCATGTTTGTCCTCAGGCCCCATTCCATGTGAGACACGTTACAATCTCCACGAGGGAGTTTGGTCTCTGTTACCTGTTCTCCCAGCAACTAGAAAAGGGCCTGACACACAGTAGTGCCCAAAAACTATTTGTGAAACTGTAAGTGCTCAGAAACTTGTTTACCCAAGGGTGTAGTCAAGGCTGATTCACAAGTGTACAGAAGTGCAGACGTGTCCTGTCTCCTGTTCCAATCACAAAATAATTCCGTCGGAGCCAGGCCTCCCATGGAGTGAATTGGGGGTGGGGTGGAGTGGGTTCAGGGAGTGAGTGTGTCTTCAGGTGTCTGAACATATTTGATGAGTGACTTACGCATGTGTGATGCAGGCAGGAGTGTGTGCTAGTGAACGTGTGCAGGTGGGCATGTTTGGGACTCAAGTGTGCTGGGGGTCAAATGTGTAAACCAGCAGATTTGAGGCTCAAGACTGAGTCTCTCTCTTCTCCAGCCTCCACCTTTTCTTCTCCAGGAGTCCCGATGCTCCAGGGTCCCCCCAAGATCCCCTCAAGGGTCGAGACTTGGGCTGCAGGCTGAGAACAACTATGGAGACTCACACCCCACTCCACTCTCTAATTCCCCTAAACCCCCAAATTCTCAACAGGCTTGCACCTCCTCTACCTGGGGAGGGGTATAATAACGTCATTTCCTGCCCTTGAAATCACAGCAGCCAGGGCCCACACCGCCTCCTGCGCTTGTCCTCCTGGGTCAGTCGCCCCTTTCTAGGGGGTCGAGGGTGTTCTCGGCAGGGCTGTGCTGAGAGGGAGAGGGCAAGGTCTGAAACCTAGGCCGCTGTGTCCCCCGCGGCAGTCCACCTGTGGCCTGCGCGCGGCGACACCGGGGAGGGGGCGGGGCCTGCCCGACGGGTCCCCAGCTCCTCCCTCAGCCTTATAACTTGAGTCGCGCACCTGGCACTCACTGCAGATTCTCGCCTTCCTCCTGAGTGTTGGCTTCTCGCCTCCCTCCCTGAACAGCATGAGCTTCAGCACACGCTCCAGCTTCTCCACAAGCTACCGGACCCTGGGCTCCGTGCAGTCGCCCAGCTACCGGGTCCGGCCGACCAGCAGCGCGGCCAGTGTCTATGCAGGCGCCGGGGGCTCCGGATCCCGGATCTCCGTGTCCCGCTCCACCAGCGTGCGGGGCGGCTGGGGATCCGGGGGCCTGGCTGCAGGGACGGCCGGGGGTCTGGTGGGCATAGGAGGCATCCAGAGCGAAAAGGAGACTATGCAGTGCCTGAATGACCGCCTGGCTTCCTACCTGGAGAGGGTGAGAAGCCTGGAGGCTGATAATCGGAGACTGGAGATCAAAATCCGGGAGCACGTAGAGAAGAAGGGACCCCAGATCAGAGACTGGGGGCATTATTTCAAGACCATCGAGGACCTGAGGGCTCAGGTAAGGGGCCATGGAGGGAACAGCCCAACTCCCAGCCCCGTTCGCCCTCCACTCAGTGCCCCTTCCTCCCCCTCTCTCAAGGATAGGAATTTTAATAGGATGGGGCACATTGACTCCTTCCCCCACTTTCTATCTCCACGCCACCTCTTACTGTTCAGGGAGGGCCTTAGGAATGCCCTAGATTTCTGTACTTACCCCTAGCCAATGGGACACCAAGGGCAGTGACAGCATGGGTTCGTCCTTTTCCTGGAGATAGTGGGAAGGGGACATCAGAGCTTGGGAAACAACAGCATCAAGGGAGGTGAGACAAGGCCCATAAAGAGGACACAGACACAGCCTTCTGGCCAAGTGGGGACAGTTGCAGGGTTAAGCGGATGTGGCTAAGGCTGAGTCATACTAAGAGTAAACTGGAGGCCTACCTGGGGAGTGGGGGGTGGGGAGGTGAGCAGGTGCCCTGGGGAAAAAATGCCAGGAGAAGGCCAGGGAGAGGACCTGTGCAGTAGCTGCTCACTTGCAGCAGGCCAGGCAGCAGAGGCCCCAAAGGAGGCGCAGCCGGAGACTGGTAGGAGCCCAGGGATTTGAGACTTCGGGAAAGGAGGGAACAGCGTGAGGGGCACAGGTAAAGGCGGAGAGCCTCTGGCTGTTGCTGGGACCGGGATGTTTTCCCTGAGACCTGTAATACCTTTCCCGCACTGAGCCCAGCCCATCCCATCGTTGACTTCCCATTCATGGAGCAATCTTTCTCGTCATTCCTCAGATCTTTGCAAATTCTGTGGACAATGCCCGCATCGTTCTGCAGATTGACAATGCCCGTCTTGCTGCTGATGACTTCAGAGTCAAGTAAGGCCGGGGGCACTAGGGGGCTAGGGGTGGAGCTACCAATGTTCTGCTTCATGAGCTAGGTCCGCCAGGGGCTCACAGTATCTTGTTCAACTGTGAGCAGAGCTGAATGGATGAGAGTCTCCGTCAATTTATTCATCCACGTAACCCAGTTTAAGAACATTTAGTGCCCAGAATGGCACTCAGAGGGTTACCATCCGATTCCTGACTCAGTTTCTGTTTGCAGGGGGGCATGGTGCTGCTCTGAGGTAGCATGAATTGAAAAAGGTTCTAGATCTGATCACCCCCACTCCCACAGGTATGAGACAGAGCTGGCCATGCGCCAGTCTGTGGAGAATGACATCAATGGGCTCCGAAAGGTCATTGATGACACCAATATCACTCGGCTGCAGCTAGAGACGGAGATCGAGGCTCTCAAGGAGGAGCTGATCTTCATGAAGAAGAACCACGAGGAGGCAAGCAGGGGCCACTAGCCAGGCCAGGAGCCAGGGACCAAGACAAGTCTGGGGGAATAATGGAGCAGGCTACCTGCAAGTAGTCTCGCAAGAAAGTTTAAACTACCAGCCTGGGCTCTCAATCAGACTTACCATCCTCAGTGGGTAACCTGACTTACAACATGATAAAGTCAAGGGGCCATGGGTGAGAGAATGAGATGAGGACAAAAGTAGAGGCAGCCAGCACCAGGAGGGAGGGGTGATGGAGGAGTGAGAGCAGGTGGAGCTGGCAGGGCTTCCCGGAAGAAGGTATAAGGAACAGGTTTATGGAAGGAGAGTGGGTGGAGGGACAGCGTGAAGTGAGGAGTAAAAAAAATCACTTGTGAGTGGCAGGCATGGGCAGTAGGGCTGCATTTTACCAATCCAGAGAAGAAAGCCAAAAACGCAAAGCCGAGAGTTTCCTGTTCTCCTCTCCAGCCGATCCTATAGGCCTGGAAGAGCCAGTCACAGCTTAAGAACCTTTCCAGAGCTCAACGCTGAGCCCCTCCTCACTTTTTTCCCCTCTCTCCATCAGGAAGTAAATGGTCTACAAAACCAGATTGCCAATTCTGGGTTGACCGTGGAGTTGGATGCCCCCAAATCTCAGGACCTCGGCAAAATCATGGCGGACATCCGAGCCCAGTATGAAGAGTTGGCTCGGAAGAACCGAGAGGAGCTAGACAAGTACTGGTCCCATCAGGTACGAGAGGGAAAGTGATGGACACCTGCTGGGCAGAGGCCCAAGGAGGTGGGAGGGAGGCGAACAGAGAAGGAGGGACCTGAGCACCGTATCCCCTGCAGATTGAGGAGAGCACCACGGTGGTCACCACACAGACAGCTGAGATAGGCGCTGCTGAGGCGACGCTCACAGAGCTGAGACGTTCGCTCCAGTCCTTAGAGATTGACCTGGACTCAATGAGAAACCTGGTAAGAGCCCTCGCTGCAGCTGCCCCAGCTCCTTCTGATGCCTTGACCTCTGTTGGCCTCAGGCCCATCCCGTCTTTGCCCAAATCCTACCCCTTCCTTCATGAATTCCTTTTGCTCAGAAAGAGTTGTTACTCTGCATTTCCCACTGCTCCTACCTCCCTAACCGTAGAAGCTGGCACAAAGTAGTTGCTCAAAAAAGTTGCAAAGAGTGAAATCCTGAGTTCTGAACTGCTATGAAGAAAGTTGTCGACTCTCCCTCTGCTGTACGTCAGTTCACCCAGCCCTTCCCCTCCCCCTGCCCCCTGCCCTCTGCAGAAGGTCAGTTTGGAGAACAGCCTGAGGGAGGTGGAGACGCGCTATGCCATGCAGATGGAACAACTCAATGGGATCCTGCTGCACCTGGAGTCAGAGCTGGCCCAGACCCGGGCAGAGGGGCAGCGCCAGGCCCAGGAGTACGAGGCCCTGCTGAACATCAAGGTCAAGCTGGAGGCTGAGATTGCCACCTACCGCCGCCTACTGGAAGAAGGGGAGGACTTCAAGTAAGTGGGGCTCTCCTTCCACCTACATGAGCTAGGGTCAAGATATCACGTCTCCCCAGATCCTGAGCTTTGGAAAGGCCCACTGAGTACCCGGCAGCTCGTGAGCGCCCTTGTGTCTCCAAGGGAGTAGCAGTTACAGAGGTTCCCTGCTAGAGAAGAGGATGGACTGAGTGTTGCCCCTAGCCCTATTCAGAGTATATGTGGAATTTGGCCTTGGGTTTCTCTTTTATGGAGGGAGTGGCCAACGGGCATTTGGAGATAAAGCACAGGGATAGGAGGCTTTTTTCCTCTACTTTCCTTGTCTCCCGTCTCCGTGGGGCTGTTTGTAACTGACGTTCGGTCTTCTGTTGCAGTCTTGTTGATGCCCTGGACAAGAGCCCCTCCTTACAAACCATCCAAAAGACCACGACCCGCAGGATTGTGGACGGCAAGGTGGTGTCTGAAGTCAACGACACCAAAGTTTTGAGGCATTAAAGTCAGCAGAAGTGGGGCATCCCTTAGCAAAGCAAGAGGCCAATAAAAAGCTCAGAGTTAATTAAACATTACTTTGTGTCTTCCTTCGCTATGTTCGTACTACGCAAATCCCCTTTTCCAATAGTCTTATCTCCGATGAGGCAGGAGTCACCTCTGAGCCCAGGGGTTTTATATAGGTCAGGGAGTGGGCAAAGGAGGGGTCTGGGTTCTTGGAAACACCTTCTCAGAGAAAGAGGAGGGAATGGGTCAAGGGTAGCAGGGAAAATTACAATAGAATTATGTAATCTTAGCTTGGAAGAGGCTTGGTGATGATAAGGCCTCTGCCCGTTAGGTGCTCCTTAGCAGAAATCAGCCTGAGAAGGAAGTAGAGCCAAAGACAAAGAGCAAAGGAAAGAGGAAGTCCTGACCAGAGTACACAACTGGCTCTCCCCACCCCTGCTGCTCTGCATCCTTGACCCACTGCCCAGTGCTCTCCACCCACAGCTCCTCCCTCTACCCTCTTTTTCTTTTTTAATCCCCACCTACAACATGCTTATTGATTTCAGAAGAGAAGGGAGGGAGGGAGAGAGAGAGAAAAACATCGGCCCTGTATGTGCCCATACGTGCCCCAACTGAGGGCAAAATTTGCAACCTAGGCATGTGCCCTGATCGGGAATCAAGCCTGAGACCTTTCAGTTTACGGGGATAGGGGGATTGCTCCAACTGAGCCACACTGGCCAGGGCTCCCCCAGCCCTCTTAGATTCAGCTCCCAAACCTATGGTACCATAAGCTTTGCTTCTTCACTCGATTGGGGTGCGACGTTTAGAGCACTATAGATCTGCCTAGAACTGGAGTAAATGTAATCATTGAAGGTGAAAGAATATTCTAGTGGACCCCTTCTAGGTAGGTGGTGCCCTAAGGAAACACCCACTTAGGTAATAAAAAGCACCTTAAAGCTAACTGAAATGTCACAACTCTGCCTTCCATTGGAAGTGTCATCTAGTAGTGACAAAATTGATATCTAAAACTAATCATGTGCTTTGATTGGGATGATAATTTATCTTTTTAAATTAAAATATATAAAAGTAACATAAAATCCAAAAGGAGAGAGGGAAATAAGATTAAACACTTCCCATCTCACTCCCCAGAGGTAACCATTGTAAAATAGTTTCTTCAACTAGACATATAAACACATTTTCCTTTATATTCATAGGATCATACTGTTTTGCACCTTGATCTCTTAAACTCCACTTTCTTTATTTCACAATATACCTTGGACACCTTTCTGAAGCAGTACATGTAGACCTACCTTTTTTTAAAAAACCAAATGAATAAATTTGGAGTCTCTCCTACCTTCAGTTGGAGTCTATATGGTATGTATATTCCATTTGACAAAAGGAAATTATTAATCCAATATTGTGGGGGAAAGCACAGAACTGTGATTATGCTTTCTGTCGCCTCCCCTGTTCTGGTGACTTTTTTCCTACCCATTGTCCAGTCAAATGTTTGTATCACACAAACCTGCTCTCAATCTGTAATAAAGAATAATTACTATGTTCCGAATTCTTTCCAAAAATCAAAACCTTGATTTATTAATGTCCAATTATGGTCACCAGGCCAATTTGACAAGTGATATCTAGGTCTTTTTTGACCCTTGCCTTAGTAATTTTCATCCATTGAGTCTGAGAGACGGTACACAAAATATGACATGATTTTATATAAAACTTCTTATTGCATCCATATAGGAATGATGTTAGGGTCATTATTTTAGAAGGACCCTCAGAATAATTTCCTCTCAGGTCTCAGCAACCAAATTTTGGTCTTCAGGAGGAAGGGGCTATTATACTTAATCTCCTGTGCACGGTACACCTCGTTTTTTCTTTTTAATTGCTGTCTTGTACCAGTGTGTGGAGTACAATTGTGCTCAACCCAGGTTTCCTACTGATGGATGTCTTGGTCTTCAGTCATTTCGGTTTTTGCAAAACACTGCAATTAATGTTAATTACTATGCAATTAATGTTTGTGATTAATAGTTATGCTATGGAAGTGTACCTATAGAATAAGTTCCTAGAAATGGTATGCTGGCCTATCATATTAACAAATGTTCATGAAGTACCTATTTTGTGCCAGGTCCTGTGCTAGTCATTGAGTGTGCATGTGGTAACCAAAATGGGCTTTGTCCTTACCTCATGGAGCTCACAGCCTAATGGTCAAAAGTACGTGCATTTTGATTGTCTTTCAACAAATACTTACTGAGGACCTACTATGTACCAGCCACTCTTCTAGGCACTAGGGATACATCAGTGAACAGACAAAGCAGACAAAAACCCACTCCTCGTGAAGCTTATATTCTGGTGACAAGAGGCAGATAATAAACAATAAGAGTAGTATAGCATGCTAGGAGGTGATGAGTGTTATAGCCCTGGACAGAGCACGCAAAGGGGGTTGTAGTGGGGAGAGGCAGGAAAGTAAAAAAGGGATGTATAATGATCCAAGGTAATAAATCTCAGTTTTTACTAAGAAATACAGTGTGGCCCTGGCCAGTGAGGCTCAGTTGGTTGGGCACTGGCCCACAGACCAAGAGGTGGCTGGTGGGTTTGATTCCCAGCAGGACACATGCCTGGGTTATGGGTTCAGTCCCCAGTCCGGGCATGTATGAAAGGCAACCAATCGATGTTTCTCTCTCACATTGATGTTTATCTCCCTCTTTCTCTTTCCCTTCCCTTCTCTTTAGAATCAATGGGTATGTCCTCGGGTGAGGATTAAAAAGCATACATGTATAAATTTAAAAAAAAAGAAATATAGTCTGTTTATTTTGCAATCTCTAACAATATGGGGGGTCCTTGGTAGAGAAAAGCTAAAGACTGTTTGAGGTCCAGAGGACAACGCCAGGACAGGCAGCGCTGGTAAGTGGTGGAGAAGCCCTTGGAGGAACCAAGTGGGAATATTTATCACTGTAGGGCCCTGAGAGAAGATGGGTCGGAGGGGTCTGCAAAGTGAACAGAGCAAGAGCCACCCTTCCTGAGTGAGGTCTGAGCACGAGTTACATAAGAGGTTATCTGGGAGCTTCTGCGGGCAGGAACCCCTGTGGCCTCTGGATACCTGGAGGAGAACATTCTACCTGAAAGCAAGGTGCCCTGGTGAAGCGTCGCTCACCTTTCTGAAAACACAACATTCAGCTGCCTCACTTGCTTCTGTTCTCTCTCCAAACCCTACTTTCTCCACTCTGCCCCCCAATCTCTACCGGAGTCTACAGGAGATGAGTCTTTGGGGAAGATGATTGAGCCTTAATTCCTGAGATTTGTTTTGGGAAAACATTCATAGTTTTCCTGTCTTGTCCACCCCCCTGTTTTCCAAATGTGTAAGTATAATACAGAATGTGTTGGCCCAGACACACAGGTGCCCCAGAGGTCTGAGAGCACCCTCAAAGGGTCACACTGGCCTGGCTGGCCATCGCAGTGCTTTAGTCAGGAGGAATCAGCCTTCATTAGGGCCCTAAAAAGGACAAACTGATGATGGCTAAGCCTCCAGATGTGGGACAGGGGGCAGACAGGCCCAAGAAGAGACTGACCTCAGCAAAGGTGATTGGATGGGGACCTGCCTAAGGGTGAAGCAGAAAGTCCCTGGCAGAGCCTCAGTGGGGCCTGCAGCTGAGTCAGGCTGGTTGGAGTAACCTGAGACGACGCACCTGACATGACGATCCCTCCATCAGACAATGTCCCACAGTTCCCAGGACGCTTATGCATTTGATCCTCATTACAATCCTGTGAGGTATGCAGGGCAGTGGGTATTACTGGCTCTGGCTCAGAGGTAAGCACTGAGATTCAAAGAGATCATGTGACTTGTCTGAAGCCACTGTGCTAGAAGCTTAAAGCAGGAAACCACATCCCCAGATTCCCAGTCCAAATCTCTGTCCTCCATGTATTATACTTTCACCCAGGGGTTCTCAGCCCTGACTGCAATTCAAGTCAGCAGAGGAGTTTTACGAGCAATACCAAGGCTCACATCCTGTCTCCAGAGATTCTGATTCAATTGTCCTGGGTCAGGGAGCCCGCTCCCAGCAAAAGTGAAAAAGGCTGCTACGAGGTGTCTATAGGCAGGCAAGGTTGAGAGTCAGACCCAAGCCGTGCCTCCTTATGCAGGCCACAGACATGCTGTTTGAAGCAGATCACTGCTGGGAAGTCCAGAACCTTTGGGGCAATCCTCCTCACCCCTGCAGGAAGACGAGGGCGCGAGGGGTGGTCCGTTTAGTCCTCTAAGTGCCAAAGGGAAAAATTAGCAATCCCAACGTTATAATATGGAAGAATCTGTCCTATTTCACCTATCCCCTGTCTAGGGTCAATCCAGACCAGATACTAAATTAATAAATGGTACTGCAAGGGCCGCAATGGCAGGCATCATATACTGCCATTTTTTAAAGGAAGACAAAAACAACAAAATATATGTATTACATATATACACACACATATATATCCTGATATATATTCATATGTATATGTCCTTATATATGTGCAAAGATCTCTAGAAAGATACATAAGAAATTGGAAATAATGATTGCCTCTGAAGAGGGAAATTGGTGTAGGGGAAATTAAGGTGGGAGAGAGGCTAACTTTCCCTTGCACATCCTTTGCACCTTTTGAATCATACACTGCTAATTCAAATTTTAAAATTTTAATTGTACTTTTTTCCATTACCATCTACCCGCCCTCCAATTTTTTGGTTAACTTTTATAATGGTACAGGAACCTGCAGCCCCAGGAAAGGAAATGTTGCATCCATCTTTGTTTCTGTTCCACGCCATTCATTCAATGAGTCATTCAACAAACATTTATTGAGCACCTACTATGTGCCAAGAACTATTCTAGCAGCTGGGGATACATGGCAAACAAAACAGGCAATCCTTGCTCCTGTGGGGCTTACACTCTAGCAGAGGGAGTCACACAAAAAAGGATTGATGTAATGAGTAAATTATATAATACGTTAGATGAGATATTATGGGAAAAAATAGAGCAAGATATGGGGAATCAGAGGTTGAGGAATGTTTTAGTTTCCTGTTATTGTTGTAACAAATAACTATAAACTCAGTGGCTTAAAACAATACACATTTGCTATCTTACAGTTCAGGAGGTCAGAAGTCCTAAAATCATTGTACAGGCAGGGCTGTGTGCCTTCCAGAAGCTCTAGGGGAGAATCAATTTTCCTTGCCTTTTCCAGCTCCAAGAAGCTATCTGCATTCCTTGACTCCTGACAAACCTGTTATCTTCAAAGTCAACTGCATAACCTTTTCAAATCTGTATTTCTCTCTCTGGCTTCTGCTTGCAGGTCATCATGTCTCCTTCTCTGACTCAGACACCCCCCCCCCACCTTGTTTTCCTCTTAGAAGAAGATCCTTTGGATTACATCAGTTCCAACCAGACAATTCATCATAATCTCCACCATCTCAAGATCATTACGTTAATCAGGGCTGCAAGGTCCCTTTGCCATATAAGGTAACGTTCACATGTTCTGGGAATTAGGGACATGGACATTTTCAAGAGAAGAGTAATTATTTTGCCTACCATAGGAGGGAAGAGGCAGGTTGCAATCTTAAGTTGGGCCACAGAAGGTGGCATTTGAGTCAAAACTGAAGGAGATGATGAAATTACCGTATTTTGGAACTTCCAGCCAAGATGGAGGTGTAGGTAGATACACTTTATCTTCTCACACAACCAAAAGAAGGACAAAAAAAAAAAAATACAACCAGAACTGCCAGAAAATAAAACTGTATAGGAGTCTGACAACCGAGGAGTTAAAGAAGAAACATTCATCCAGACTGGTAGGAGGGGCAGAGACAAGAAGCTGGGGCCGAGAGGACTGGGTGGTGCCACATTTGCATGCAGATAAACCAGGAGGAACAACTAGGGAGTGAGACAGACCACAAGACCCAGGGTTCCAGTGTGAGGAAAAGAAAGCCTCAAACCCTCTAGTTGTAAAATCCTATGGGGGTTGCAGTGGCGGGAGAAACTCCCAGCCTCATAGGAGAGCTCATTGGAGAGACCCATAGGGTCCTAGAACGTGCACAGACCCACCCACCTGGGACTCAGCACCAGAAGGTCCCAATTTGCTTGAGGGTATCAGGGGAAGTGACTGAAAGCTAGGGAGAGCTGAGCAATTGGCATTGTTCCCTCTCTGACTCCTCCCCCACATACATGGCACCACAACACAGAAACGTGAGTTACCCCACCCCTGGTGAATACCTACAGCTCCAACCCTTACAATGTCACAGGTGCGCCCAAACAAAGAAATATAGCCCAAATGAAAGAACAGATCAAAACTCCAAAAATAGAACTAAGTGCCAAAGAGATAGTCAACCTATCAGATGCAGAGTTAAAAACACGGGTAACCAGGATGTTCACAGATATGGTTGAAAATGGTCACAAAATAGAGGAAAAAGTAAAGGCTATGCAAAGAAATAAAGAAAAATACACAGAGAACCAATAGTAGAGGGAAAGAAACTGAGACTGAAATCAACTATTTGGAGCAGAAGGAAGAAATAAACATTCAACCAGAACAGAATAAAGAAACAAGAATTCGAAAAAATGAGGAGAGGCTTATGTACCTCCAGGACAACGTTAAACATTCCAACATCCGAATCATAGGGGTACCAGGAGAAAAGGAAGAGTAAGAAATTGAAAACTTAGTTGAAAAAATAATAATGGAGAACTTCCCCAATCTGGCAAAGGAAATAGATTTCCAGGAAGTCCAGGAAGCTCAGAGAGTCCCAAAGAAGTTGGACCCAAGGAAGCACACACCAAGGCACATCATCATTACATTACCCAAGATTAAAGATAAGGAGAGGATCTTCAAAGCCGCAAGAGAAAAGGAGACAGTTACCTACAAAGGAGTTCCCATAAGACTGTCAGCTCATTTCTCAAAAGAAACCATACAGGAAAGAACGGGCTGGAAAGAAGTATTCAAAGCCATGAAAATCAAGGACCTACATCTCAGATTACTCTATCCAGCAAAGCTATCATTTTGAATGGAAGGGCAGATAAAGTGCTTCCCAGATAAGGTAAAATTAAAGTTCATCATCACCAAGCCCTTATTAGATGAAATGTTAAAGGGACTTATCTGAGAAAAAGAAGATCAAAACTATGAACAGTAAAATGACAATAAACTCACAACTATCAAAAACTGAACCTAAAAAAACAAAAACAAACTAAGGAAACAACTCGAACAGGAACAGAATCATAGAAATGGAGATCACACGGAGGGTTATCAGCAGGGAGGGGGAAGAGGGAAGAATAGGTGAAAAGGCACAGGGAATAAGAAATATAAATGGTAGGCACAAAATAGACAGGGGGAGGTTAAGAACAGTATAGGAAACGGAGAAGCCAAAGAACTTATATGTACGACCCATGGACATGAACTAAGCAGGGAGAATGCTAGTGGGAGGGGGTTGCAGAGCAAAAGAGAATAAAGGGGAGGGGGAAAAAACAGGATAATTGTAATAGCATAATCAATAAAATACACTTTTAAAAAATAGAAATTACAGTATTTTGCAGTATATAATGTGCATTTTTTTGCCTAAACTTTTTAGGGAAAAATAAGGGTGCGCATTATACATGGGTAGTACTAGTTCTGTATCTGTATAAATGTTTTTAACTCTTTTATTTATGCTTATGCATTAAAAGTGTAACTCTAGAAAGCAGTAACGATATCCATATGCAAAATAATTTCCTGGAATACAATAATCAGTTTTGTTTCTAAATATAAATAAATAAAACATTGAACTTTAAAAAATTAAAAATGAAGATTTTTTTTTCCTGAAAGTTTGGACCAAAAATGTGGGTGCACATTATACACAGGAACACATTGCAAACGGCACTACTCGGTGGCCTTGCATAACTGGGGAAGCAGGCATAAGGAAGAGAACCTGCCTGGGGTATATGAATAGCACCTCTCTGCCCCTGGTGCTCACAATTAGGCTTCCACTTGCCTGTGCCTTTAGGTCCCCGTGGGGCCCAAAGGAGATTGGGATGAACTGTTAACGTACCTCACCCCAAAGTTCTCTCCACTTCCCTCTAGCACGCTGCCACAAAAGCTCCTCAAAAGCTCCTCCCCGAAGGCCACCGGTCCGCGTCCAACGTCTTCCTTTATCTGCTCATCTTTTCGACCTGTGTCACTTGACGTTGAAGCCTGCTGTTTTGGCATTCATGCCTGCACTCCTCTGGTCCTGCTCTCTTGGCCTGTGTTGCAGCCTCGGCTGGCCCTCTGATATAGCTGCCTGGGGCTGCCCTCAGCCTTTCTTCTCCCTCAGCAATCTTATTTTTATTCCTTGACTCTACTGTCTTCTCTGAGCTGATAGCTCAATGTTTATCTCCAGCCCTGGTCTCTCTCGAGCTTCAGAATTCCATTTTGCTACACAGCATTCTTAGCTATTTATTTCTCTCTTCCCCCGTGAGATTGTGAATTCCTTAAAGGCAGGCGTCCTGTTTTATTTCATTTTGTTTCACCCTAAATGGATGACAACAACACTGGCAATTATAATAATAATAACTAGCATTTATTTAAGTCTTTCTATGTGTCAGGCACTATGGTAAATACTTAGTAAATATTAATTTACTTAATTTTAACAATCACCCTCTGTGCCATGTAGCATTATAAGCTTTGTTTTACAGTTGAAGAATAAACCCTCTTCTTTCAGTCACAGCAAGAAACAATAACTAAAACAAACAGAAAACCCCTCTGAAAAGCATAGAAAACAAAAGATTTGACCCAAAAAAATGGGATTGGGGGACTTGGTTTTATTTTTAAAAAAGACTGGAGATTAACACTGAAAAATCGGGAGATGATGTCCAACTCTTTATGTAAGGAAAAGCACTCTCGTATTTTTCTGCCTTTGTGGTTTGTTTTAAATTCCTTTTTCTCTCTGGGTGCTAATACTTCTCTCCATCCTCATGTTCTTGGTGTATTGTTATGTTATGTGTTTTTTTGTCTGTTTGTTTAACTTTGTATCACTGCCTCAGTTTGCCCTCATGTCACTTACACACAAGCAAAATATCCCTTTAGCAGAGCGAAGAGGTGGGGGATGACCAGCACACTCCACAGCCCACCCAGCAGTCTCTGCCTCACCTAGCAGCTCATGTTATAGATGTTGGTATAGGGGACAGAAAAACCAAACATCCTCTCCATTTCAGTGCACCATGAAATGTCATCTTTCTCATTCATAAAGATGGGGAAGTGCTGCTCTTTTCCTAGCTGTAATTGTCCTCACTCTGCTGAGCTTGGCTATTCTGCCACGCTCTCGGTCCTCCCGTAGCGCCCGCTTATTCACAGTCGATGTCTATGACCTCTTCATACCAGGAAGAATCCCCCAGAAGTAGTGAGACCTGTGTATACCTGACACTTCTTTGGCATCAACCCTCACAGGACTGGACTCTTAAGAAATCATCAAATGCCCCTCATCACTAATGCCCGTGGCCACCACATTCTCAAAGAGGCAGAGGAAGGGGCAGCCATCTCCCTCCTCGGGCCGCGCATCACGCAGGAGACGGTAGGACTCAAAGAAGAACCAGCCGGAGCCCTTACAGGGTCCCTTGAGGACAGGATTGACGATGGACAGGTCATTGCACAACTGCCCCCAATCACCAGATTGAATGGGCCCCCCTCCTGGATTTGCTGCATAATATTGTGGACGCCCCCGGAGTATATGACATCCCCCTGGTGCCACACCATGCCCACCGCGATGGAGTCCCCGCACACCTCCGAGGCAATGTAGCAATCCACCTGAAGGCCCAAATCCTTCAGCACCAGAAGCCCTGCAGCAATTCCATCAGAGACGGCACCCAGGTGGGCTTCTTCTTCTCAGGTGGCACAGGTGGGTGAACCTTTGAAGGGTCAAATTCCCAGTGATGGTTGCTGGCGAAGAACATCTGCAGCCAAGAGAGCCAGTCGTCCTGTGCTGCAGCAGCACATAGGTGCCCTTGTGTCCAAACACACAGCAGTTCCACAGGTCTTCCCTAATGGCTGCCTGGGCATCCCTGACCCCACCGGGACATCCACACACTCCAGCAAAAGCACCTGCAGCAGTTGCCGTTCCTGCACGAGTACCTCAGGCCCCCCACGGCAGATGCTGCAGCAGGACAGAGAGCCATGGTCATTGTACCGGTAGCACACTCCAGGAGGCAGTTTCTGCAGTTTTGGCACATTCCTCGGATGAAGAGAGGGTGTTCCAGGATGACGCTGAGGCTCCCATAAGACATGCAAATGTCGTCGATGTTCTGGCACTTTTGCCGCACCTCCTACGCCAGCCTCGCTCTCCTTTGCATCCTTGGACTCCCCAGCTGTGCTCTTTCAGGGCCTTTTTGCTGGTGGGGGTGATGCATAGGTAGCTGCCTCAGGGTCAACCCACAAGTCTGTGCAAACTTCTTCATTTTTAAGATTTTTTTTTTTAAGAGAGAAGGAAAGGGAGGGAGATAGAGAAGGGGAGAAACATTGAAAGGAGAGAGGAACATCAATCAGTTGCCTCTCAAACATGCCTTGACCAGAGACCAAACCCACAACCCAGGCATGTGCCCTGACCAGGAATCAAACCAGTGACCTTTCGCTTCATAGAACGATGCCCAACCAACTGAGCCATTCCAGTCAGGACTGTGTAAACTTCTTTGTAGAGGTTCTTCCTTATGGTGTTTCCAGATCTCTGGGGCCAGAGGGCTAGAACCCTCCAAAGACCCATTTGATCATCTGTTTGTTCTTCCTCCAGGGTCTTCGCAGTGTAACTCCCATCATTGTCATGGTACTCTGGGAACAGCTTCCCTGCATGCAACTCCTAGCCACCTGTGGCACTTCAGAGATGGCCTTGTAGTACATGGGCTGTTTGTTGTAGGTGGCCTGGTAGAAAGCACTGCAGAAGGAGCTCAGTGGCATCAGCTTCTCAACACACACCACTGAAAACTTGCCATCTCCAAACTACATGATCCAGCGGGCGCCTTCAGCTGCTGGACTCCAGCCTATCATCCACCAAGACACAATGCAGCCTGGCCAACAGAAGAAGCCCCATAGTTTCCCCCACACCAGCTCCCCAGTGCCAACGCCCCAGCCATTCTTATACTGCAGTTTGTCATCGGCTGCTTTGATGGTGCCTTATCCTCAGTGTCAGTGGGTCAGTGGGTTGCTGCACTGCAGTAGGACTGGCCTCCTGCACCTTCTGAGACTCACTGGGCCCCTGGGTTTCTTCCGCAGCATTCGTTACTGCAGTAACCTTAGCTTTCTTTTCAGCCCATAAAGCCAGGTGCAGCCCCTCTGTGGTGTGGCTCAGGTTTGCAGTTCCTTAAAAATCTAAATATAGAATCCAGCAATTACACTCCTGGGCATTTATCCTGAGTTATTTACTTATCAAATAAAAACATGTTCACACAACCTGTACTGGAAAACCACCTTTATTCTTTTTTTAAAGAAGATTATTTATTTGTTTATTTTTAGAGAGAGGGAAAGGGAGAGAGAGAGGGAGAGAAACACCAATATATGAGTGTGTGTGAGAGAATTATCAGCCTGCTCTCCCCCAACTGGGGACCTAGCCCACAATCCAGGCACATGCCATGACCAGGAATTAAACCAGCAACTTTTCGGTTCACAGGCTGTCACTCAATCCTCTGAGCCACTCCAGCCATGGCAACAACTTTATTCTTAATAGCTAAAAACTAGAAACAACCCAGATGTCCTTCAATGGGTGAATGCTTAAATTGGGGTACATCCATGCAGTAGAATATTACTCAGCAATGAAAAGGAATGAACTATTGATACATGTAACAGCCTGGATGAATCTCCAGGAAATTATGTTAAATGAGAAAAGCCAATCCCAAAAGATTACATACTGTATGATTTCTTTTATATAACACTCTTTTTTAATTTCTTTTTTTAATTATATTTTATTGATTATGCCATTACAGTTGTCCCAATTTTTTCCCCATTTGCCCCTTCCACCCACCTCTCCCACTCCCTCAAGCAATCCCCCCACCATTGTTCACGTCCATAGGTCATGCCTGTAAGTTTTTTGGCTACTCCACTTCCTGTACTGTACTTTACATCCCCATGGCTATTCTGTAACTACCTATTTGTACTTCTTTATCCCCTTACCTCTACACCCATTCTCGCCTTCCCTCCTCCCATCTGGCTACCTTCCCAGCAACTAACTTTTTTCTCTTGCTTTTAAGAATCTCTCTTTATCTTTAACCTTTGGCCTTTTAATATTGATGTGTCTTAGAGTGGGCCTCTTTGTATCCATCATAACTGGGATTCTCTGCACTTCCTGCACTTGCATGTCTATTTCCTTCACCAAATTAGAGAAGTTTTCTTTCACTATTTTTTCGGATAGATTTCCAATTTCTTGCTTTTTCTCTTCTCCCTCTGGCACCCCTGTAAGATGAATGTTGGACCTCTTGAAGTTGTCCCAGAGGCTGTTTTCACTATCTTCATTTTTTCAGGTTCTTTTTTCTTCTTGTTGTTCTGCGTGGTTGTTTTTTGGTTCCTTATGTTCCAAATCATTGATTTGATTCTTGGCTTCATCCATTCTACTGTTGTTTCCCTGTAAATTGTTCTTTCTTTCAATTAATGTAACCTTCATTTCTGAATGGGTCTTTTTATGCTGCTGAGGTCCTCACTTAGTACCTTGAGCATCATTATGAACAGTGTTTTGAGCTCTGTATCTGATAGATTGCCTATCTCCATTTTGTTTAGTTCTTTTTCTGGAGTTTTTATCTGTTCTTTCATTTGGGTCATATTTCTTTGTCTCCTCATTTTGGCAGCCTCCCTCTGTATGTTTCTATGTATTAGGTAGAGCTGCTTTGGTTCTGCGTCTTGGTAGTGTGGCGTAATGTAGTAGGTGTCCCGTAAGGTTCAGTGGCACAGCCTCTGCTATCACCCAAGCTGGGTACTCAAGGCGTGCCCTTCATGAGGGCTTAGTACACCCTCCTCTTGTAGTTGAGACTTGGTTGCTGTTGGCAGATCAATGGCAGGGATTTACCCAAGCTAGTCAGCTGCAAGGACTGGCTATGACCACAAACCTCCGCTATCCATGGAAGATCAGCTGTGCAGGGGCAAGGTGGTGGTGCTCCGACGTGGTCTGTAGCTGCCCACTGGATGCGTTGGCCCTTGTGTTTCCCTGGGTGGTGCAGGCCAAGGTCAGCCCCTACCTGTGTTTTGCCTGGGGCTGCCCTGCATGACCTGTCAAGCAATCTGAGATGGCTGCTACCTGTGCTGGGCTTGGAGATTCCCAGGTGAAGCCAAGCTGTGACTGTAGCTGCCGCTGGGGCTCACTGAAGCCAACTGTTGCTTATTTTATAGGATTTAGGAGCCAAGACCAGTCATTCTTATGGAAAAGCAGCTTGGGTGGGCCCATAAGTTGAGTGGCATATAGCCTCTGTGGATCTCCAAGGTGGGTCACGCAGTGTTAGCCAGGTTGATGGAGTCTCATTTATGGCACCAGCCTACTGGCTCTGCGAGGGGAGGGCTCAGCAAAGGGACAATGACCTCTGCTTGTCCTGATGCCAGACACGTCAGTCACTCCTTGTATAGCACTGGTGCCCTTCAAGCTGCCACCCCATTGCTGCAGCTCAGAGGGAGCACGTCTCAGTAGATGAATCCATTTGTGGGTTCCCCAAGAGGAACTGCCTAGGGCTCCAGCAGCTTTCTCCACAACTCAATCCCTGCTGGCTTTCGCAGCCAGTAGTTGTGGGACTTATCTTCTTGGCACTGGAATACTGGGTTGGGGGTGCCTAGTATGGATCTGGGATTCCTCACACCCAAGATATCCCTGCCGAATTTTTATTGACCAGGGTGTGGGACCAGACTGTTCTGCGTCCGTGCCCCTCCTACCAGTCTAGATGGATGTGGTTTCTTCAATTCCATAGTTGTCAGACTTCCACTCAACTTGATTTCTCACGTTTCTGCCTGATGGTTGTCCTAAAATTGTACAATTTTTGTTGTAATTTTGATGTGGTTGTAAGAAGAGGCAAGCCATGTCTGCCTACATCACCAGCTTGACTGGAAGCCTTATATAAAATTCTTGAAATAAAGTTATTAAAATGAAGAACAGTTTAGTGATTGCCCAGGGGTTATAGAGGAGATAGGGCTAGAGGGAGGTAGATGTGGCCATACAAAGATAATGCTGGGAATCCTCATGGTGATGGAAATGTTTTGTATTTTTACACTATCAATGTCAATATCTTGTCTGTGATAAAGTGCTGTTGTTTAGTAAGATGTTACCATTGGGGGAAACTGAGTAAAGGGTACATGGAAGTCTCTCTGTTATTTCTTACACATGAAAGTCTACAATGATCTCAAAAAACAAGTTTACTTTTTGTAATGGGTATGTAAAATGTTTTGCATTTTTTTTCTCAAAAAATAAATTCAAGGTTTGGTTTTTTTTTAATATTCAACTCACCCTAAACACAAAACACACACATCCAAAATGTTTCCTCCTGAGTGTTATGGTAGGAAAGAGCTCCCCTTCTTATTTTAGGAGACTGGAAGAAGTTTGCAGGTGCCCAGGGGACTCTCCCTGTTCTCCTAGGAGACTTCTTGCAGTTAGTGGGGTGCCGCCTGAGGCGGGGAGACCCTGCCGGCCCCACCCGCCCTGGGTCCCGGAGCCCTCCAGGCTGAGGACACCCAAGCGCCAGCCGCAAACTCCACGAGGGCGCGCGGGGTCGGGTGGCTGCAGTACCCTTCGGTGCATTGCCAGAGCCTAAGATGTGAAGACGCCGCGGAAAGAAAGTGGAGAGCAGACAGGAATTAGGCTTCCCCACGCGTTTGGCTAGAGAAATGAACCGAGACGGCAGACAGCGCACAGCCTGGAGCAGCTTCCCCGGCTCCAGGTGGTTCTGCAAGGAGAATTTTGGGGATCCTGGGTCCCGCTTCCAGCCCATCCCGGCTCTGGCTGAGCCAACCTGGCTCCGCGCCCCGTGCTCCAGCACTTTGGCACCTTCTCTTGGTTCCTCTCCCACCCCTTCCTGTTCCCACCGTGGCTGTGGCTTTCAGGGGAGTCCCACCCCAACACAAAGCCTCTTTATGTTCTTGCAGTTCCTCTCTGCCCCTCCGCCCTTCCTACGAAGAATGCGACCTTGGAGGCGGCCTCCGACGACATGATCATGTTGGAGGATACAGCAGGTGCCAGGGCAGCGGGTTGGCCAGGTGCCTGCTGCAGGAGATGGGGTGGACCCAGGAGTGGGGGAGGCCAGCGCCTCTGACAGGCAGACCGAGAGCTGGACTGGCCGGGCTCAAATCCCTGGCGAGCCACTCACTCACTAGTTGACTGATTGTGGGCAGGGTCTTTATCTGTCACTGCCTTCATTTCTTTGTTTCAAAAATAGAGCTGAAAGTAATGCACACTTCTTGGGGTTGTTGGGAGGATTCAATGAATTAACACATGCAAAGCTTTTAGGACCTTTTCTAGCCCACACTAAGTAGTATGTAAGGCTCGATATCATTATAAGTACTTAAGCACCAGAATTCAGGTGTCCTCTTCTCAGGTTCCGTAACTGCCCCACGGGAAATCCTGTCACAATCTGGTTATGCTCACTAGTCCACAGGAATGAGAAGCCAGTCCCCTCAACCTAGCCCAGCTGCCTCTTCCCCTGGTGAAGGGAGATAAGGAAAGAGATGTTCTGGCCTCACCTGCTCTGAGTCACACACCAGAGTGAGAAAAGCTGGGAAGCTCTAAAATCTGAATCCTCGTCCCAGCCTTGTCCCTACCTCTGTGAGCCTTGAGTCAGCCACCCTCTGGGCCTCATTTTTTTCATGAGTGAAATAAAGATATTCCTATCTTGAGCATACATTTATAAATGGAAGACACTAGTCTGGCTTGTCCTATTTTAAGGATTGTGACAGTCACCTGAAAAAAATGCGTGTGGAAGTCATGAAGTTCCACATAGTTCTCTACACATTCTATAATCCTGGAATGATAGGGGGCCTTCCAACTCACTCGATGCCTGTCTTCCCACTCCTCCCACCCACCATCCATGTCAGCTCCAGGGGATTAGGGACTTTGGTGTGTTGTACAAAGATGTGACCCTAGCACCTAGCACAGTGTATGTAATAGGTGGTCAATAAATCAATAAATGTGTGGAATGAATGAATGGTTCAAATTTGGCCTCTCAGGGTAGGAAACTTCTTCACAGCTTTCCTGACATCTGCCCTCTGTGTGAAGACTTTAAGTGACTTTAAGATAGCGCCAACTGGGCACTGTAGTTATTAGAACATTATTTCTCCGATTGGGCTAAAATCTGCTTCCTTCTAACCTTCTAGACCCAGCTCGGCCCCCTGGAGTTACACAGAACTCCCTCCTCATAAGATTTCTTATGAGAGTGGTAATTATTCTCCTAGTCTGCATAGAGGAAGCCCCAAGCATGGTGTAGGATTTTGCTCCACTACTGGTCTTGGCCCTATCTGCCAAGGGTTGAGCTGCAGAAGAGTTTTCTACACAGGAACATCTCAAGGAATCAGAATGACAGTGATGTTCGGGTCTTGGGAGCCTGTTTCTCCCAAAGGTCTTGGTCAGGACATGATGAAGTGGATCCTCCACTCTTTCTCTATTCATAGGCAAGATGGAGAGAATTTCTAGAACCTGGACAATGGAGCCATAGGAGACAAGGGGTCTGTAGCAGAATGGCCATGTGGAGCACAGCCCTCCTACTCACCTGAACTCTGAGAAATGGGAACATAAAGGTGAGTCAAAGGCTTAAAATGGAAACGAAAATAGATGTTCTCTTACACAACAAATACTGAAGGCGTATGCCATTTACAGCCATGCTTTTTTCTTATGGTGTTTTGAAAAATAATAATGTCACAGTATTATACAGCAGTGGAAAAGAATAAAATATTTCTACACACATCAAGTTGGATGCATCTCAGAAAATAATATTGAGTGGAAAAATAAAGTTGCTGAAGAATTCAGTGATTCCATTTATATCAATTCAAAACATTCAAAATTAAACTATGGATTGAAAATATCAACATATGTGACAAACTACAAGCAAAAGCAAGGGAAGGATAACCTCAAAAGAGGCAAAAATACGGTATTTCTCATCCTGGGTGTTGGCCACATGGTTGTCAATTTTACTGTAATTCATCACACATTATGCACATGGTATAATTATTGTTTTGTATTAATTCAGTTTCTGATAAAAAACAATTAAAAATAAGCCAAGTACATGCATATGTTGATATACAGTAAATTTTTCTCCTGTTAAAAAAAACAATGTTGAAATGACTGGTTCTGTAGCAGGAAGAATTTAAGGTAAAATTCTAGGGATTCTAAGGCATTCCAATGCCCTGAGCCTAAAGCACACAGAGTTCTCTCCAGACCCCGCCCGGGGCAACAGGGACTAGCTGGCTGACCTTTCTCCATCACCCACCCCCTCAGCAATCTGAAGGTGTCCATTTACATTGTTGAGCTTCCTCAAGGCCCTTCCCACACTTGCCTGTGTTTGAGTCCTTCTGCTAGTGCTACTGCTAGACCTAATGATTTCCACTCAAGGCCAGATAAAAGGGCTGGGAAGCCAAAGGTAGGAGCAATGGGGAAGGCAGAGACTTTGAAGCCACCTAGGGGTAGGGAGTGAATTTCATCCCCTCTGGCCCATGACCTTCCCCAAATTAGTTCCCTTTGCCAGACTTAGACTGTTCCTTTCTCTCTTTTCCTTCCAAAAGCCACTGCAATCTGTTCCAGGAAGACTTCCTCATAACTCTTCTATTCTCTGCCCTCATCAGCTTGCCCCACCCTACTAATGTCTAAAGCTGAATTTTTCAGCAGAAGAGTTGACTAACCAGCATATATGGTAGAATAAACTAAACTAGACTGCCTCCCATGTGGTAAGGGTGAATATTACTGTTACATTGTTTCATTAAACTCTTGATATATATATATAAAATTCAGTTCAAAAACTGAATTTTAATCAAAAAAGTTTAAAAGCTACAGTCTAGAGCACTTGGTTCTATTATGTTGAAGGTCTAGTCTGAGTCTGCATATATGACCCCTTTGCTGTGTCCATTCCTCTTCCACTTTCTCCTGCCTTTACGGTTTATCCAATAAAACAATACATCTGTGCTGTCCAGTATGGTAGCCACTAACCACAAGTGACTAAAGTGGCTATTGAGCACTTAAAATATGGCTACTGTGACTAAAGAAATGAATTTTTGACTATATTTAATTTTAATTCATTTTAAATTTAAATAGCTATAATAGTGGCAAGAGGCTAATGGCTGCCATATTGGACACTGCTGTGCGAGACTATAAGCTGCTTGTGGGCAGAGACCAGGTTGTCTTGCTCCTGCTGTACCTCTGGGACTTAGCACAGTTCCAGCACATGTTAAATCATCACTAAACAGTGGGGGCGGGTGGGGGTTTGTTTCTGAGACAAAATTAAGTCCCCTGGCCTGTAGCACTTGCCAGTTTCCACAGTGTAAGTACTCCCACTGTGGTCAATTTCAAGCTACTGGTGGTTTAATTCTGGCAAGAAAATTTCCTGAATTTAACAGCCCTCGCTTGCTGTAGAATGAATGAGTGAATGAATAAACAAATACACGAGCAAATAGCCTACCAGGATGGGGCTCTGTATATGGAACACTAAAGGGAAGGAGGAAGAAGTAGAGTACAGGGATCTTTTAAGCTGTTAGCAGGCATCTTTCTTCCTTTGCAGCTCCTTTTTGTACCAAGAAATAGAATCTAGAGGGAGAATGGCTGAACTTCCTCAGTCTGTAACCCCACTTCACAACCCTCACAACTTTAAGAAATCCCAGGAGATTTCCAGCGGGCCCCTAAGTCATTCTAGCCAGAAGAAAGACCTGAGTGTTACAAAAGCTATTGAATGACTATTAAAGTATGTAGAATGAATACTAAGCTCATGTAAAGTAGTCGCTACTATTTTTTTTTAGTGTTCCAGGTACAGAAATTACTGCAGCCTCCCTCAGTCACTTAAACAGCCTTTGTAATGGAAAGATGTTAAACTGTAAATCTTGCTGTCACTTAAGAATGCTCAGTGCAAATATTTAAAGGCCCCAGGCACCATTTTCACCTCACCTTTGAAGGGCACCTTTGAAGGGGTCATCCCTGCATTCCAGACATATTCAAGGAAGGAGGGGCAGTTAGCCCTAACTGACTCCAAACACAGAACATTGAAATAAAAATTCAAGCAACAAAACGTAAGACGATGGTACAAGAAAGGTCACAAAAAGAATTTAGAGCCAAAGAATGGCAGGGCAGTAAATGCTACCAGCATTCGGAGGAAGGACAGTGATCATGATTCATGGCAGAGGTGGCACTTGGGGGATGCTAGGGCTCACGAAGTGGGAGATGTGTGCATGCCGCATGAGAGAATAATGAGAACAAAGTCCCCAAGGCTCAACTGCGGCCCTAGCACATAGTAGGCACTCAATAAACATATGTTCGTCGAGTGAATAGGGCCCCAGAGAATCTGAGCCTGATCTTGGCTGTGGCGGTGACAAGAGAGCATGAGTGGGCAGATGCCAAGCCTCACGTAGCACATTACCAGGGAGATAACCTTGAGCTGGCAGGAATAGCAGGGGCAGAGGTGGGGCTGAGCTGGGCCAAAAGTACCAGCCGAAGGCCTATCCCTGCTGCTGCTATCTGGGATGCCAGCCCTCCAGCTGCTCCAAGGCCTGGGCCTGAAAAAGAAGTGACATTCTGCCTGCAGAACATGGCCGTGCCCAGGCAGGGTCTCAAAGCCCTGCTGCCCGCCGTGGCGCTGCCTTGAGCCCCGTCTGGCACCAGGCCCAGCCACACTCCGTTCCTTAGACTATCAGGGCCCCGCGTTGGCAGGGCTAAGGATAGCTCAACGGTCACGGTCCCGCTCAAATCCGAGCCTTCCTGGGGTCCCCTGGAGCTGTCTCTCAATGTGCCACCTACTTCCAGGCCTCTATCGCCGCACCCCAGCCCTTCCCAGCAAGTTCTCTGGCTTGTTCAAGCTCCTATCCTTAAAAGGCAGTGTCATATTTTTCAGTCTTTTGTCCAACAATTCCAAACTTCAGAAAGCTCTAAAGACTGAAAGTTCTTTGTAATTCACTTACATGACACTATATAGTTTTCATATATCCCACTTACTGTGAACACTGATACATCTCACTGCAGAAGTTTTATTGTCTGAGTCTATGATTCCAGGTGCCACCTCAAACCCCGCTGTGGTTTTCCTTATACGTTGTATGCACTGTGTGGCCTTTCTGAAAACTAAAAAACTCTGAATCCCAAGAGTCATCTGGACCCAAGAGTTAGGTGAGAGCATTGAGGATTTACAGCATAAGCCCAGGCTTACGTTTACAGCAAAAGGATTTCAAGCTTGAATGCGTGCTCCTTAGAGCTGATGGCAGGAAAGGCTCCCGGGAGGACCAGATGGGGCGAGGGGACTTGGACAGCTCAGGCAGTATTCTTCACCAACGGGAACACAAGTGTAGCATTTCAGTGCTTTAACAAGAGCGGCGCAGTGGTGTGCCAGCTGCTCAGGAGCTGTGGCTTCACTCCTTCCTGGGGCCAGAGCCACACTCATCTCCTCACCTGTTTTCCTTCAACATTTAAATAAAGCGCTGGGTGGGGATGAAAGGAAATGAAGCGTGTAGTGCACTTAAGGAACTCCGTGTGTGTCGGCTACTTTGATTGTTCCTTCACCCAGTAAATGTTTCTTTGACCACCCGGTACCACGCTTGGCTCCTGGGGGCAAGACCAAGCTTCAATTACAGGGTGAACTCAAGGAGAAAAACAGAATGTGTACATACAAGTAGAAGCAAATTGGACTGAGTAGGTTAAAGTAAGATTTCAGAGGAGGGGAGAGTCTGGCCTGGAGAAAAAGAAGCTCGGGTGATGAAAAATGTGTGCTGGATGATATCAGGAGACCCAGGCTGGGTCAGGCCGACTCACTGTGCAAGGGTAACACCATAACAACATGTAGATTTAGCCTTCAATTTCCTCTCAGTTCCCTTCTGCTCTGCGAGGCCAAATATCTGAAGGACTATCATTTAGGAGAAGAGAAATTAGACCTAGCCTTTGCCAGTCCCAGGGATACAACCAGACCAAAGTGTGGAAGCCACAGGAAGCAGATTTCTGCTCAAATAAGGACTTTCTGAAATGTTGTCCTACAGTCAGGAGGGCTGCCTGCCTCATCCTCGCCCCAGAGAGGCGGTCTGAGGCTTGGGCATCGGGCAGGGAGTCAGAGTGGACAACCATGTGGTCCCTGCCCATCCAAACAGTCAGGCTTCCGTAAGCTGAACCTCAGGAGAGTCCCGGTGCTTGCAGAGCATTTGCCAGCTTACCAAGCGGCAATTCTATCTAATTCCATCCTTGGCACAGGTCTGGAAGATAGCGAGGCAGGAATTCCCATTCTTCAATGAGGCGTTGGGGCCCAGGACCCTGGGTGGAGAGCAGAAATATCCACCTGGGCACCTGGATGTTAAGGAAGGGGAACTTACAGTCATCTGTGCACATAAAACACAAAAGGCAAATTGTACACCAAAGAGCAGAATATAATCAGTGCAGGGGAGGGTTAGTGGTGACAAGGGCTAGCAGTGGTTAATGAAGCAGTTCGTGTCCTCGCCCCTCTCCAGTGTGAGATGCAGCTGCTGCCCTTGAGGAGTGCAAAGTGTGGCTAGGCAGGCACTAGGCTGGCCCATCCACAAGGAACCATGAGGGACCAAGGTCCAGCAGAGCCTGCTCTGCTTCGTCACCAGAGAGAAGAGGTACACTGCGGGTTGCAGAGAAAGAGGACAGGCAGGGGAAGGGGCTTCCTGGAGGTGGTGGGCACCCTGTTGGTAAGTAAGGATGAGTGGAAAGTAGACAGGCAGAGGATAGGGGCAGGGAGTAGCAACGGGAGCACCTCGAGCAAGGGCTTGAAGGGTCACCTGCCTTAGCCCATGAATACCTCCCCTTCCAGACGTAGAGCAGGGGCCATTTTTGGAGGTGACCTAGGGATCATGGAAGTGGGGACACTGATTTAATCATGAAAATACCTCCTCCTTCCGCACATTTGGAAGCATGTCAGATATATATATATGTCTCTGTCTGGCAGAAGTAATACCTGCTTGAGTGTAGCTGGTAGGGTAATGATATAGGTGTAACAATTTATAGTTTTAATTTGAACATTTCACCTAAAATGTCATATGGTGTGCTTGAGTGTGATATTGTTATGTTACAGAATTATATGCTTATGATTTTGTAATTTAAAAAAGGGGACATTATTTGTACAGGATCCTGTCTGTATATATAGCATCTCTGGTTCCTGAGCCTCTGGTAGGGGCCAGGTGACACCTCCACCCCAAGACTGAAGGGCACACAGACAGCACTCCTTCACCAAGCTCAGAGGTGAGGTTGGCATCCACTGCACTTCTGGCCATGTCTTGA
Source organism: Mormoops blainvillei (assembly GCA_004026545.1). Taxonomy (NCBI): domain Eukaryota; kingdom Metazoa; phylum Chordata; class Mammalia; order Chiroptera; family Mormoopidae; genus Mormoops; species Mormoops blainvillei. The sequence continues at coordinate 637,913 of PVJD01000081.1, read as the reverse complement.
AGGAGAAGTAGGATGGGTGGGGGGAGCAGGACATGAAAGAAGGCAAGTGGTCTGCCCTTGGACACAAGAGTGGTGGGGATGAATGAAGACTCAAAGGTCTGGAATCCTAGCACTCCTGTTAAATGTTATTTGCCTTTCTGTAATCGCAGCTCCAAATGGCCCAGTCCCAGATTCCTAGAGAGATAGCACTAGGCAGAAGTCAAAAAGCCCAACCCACACCCCCACAGGAACAGTCCTAGAAAGGTCACTGCCTCCATCCCCCTCCCTCTGAGACATTCTTCCAGACCCCAGGAATCGGTATGGGTCTGCAGTCCAGTGAACTCTTTCCCACCCCCACCCTGGCTTCTGGGGCAGAAGAGGAAGAAAGGAGAAGGATGGAGGTCACTGAGGTCTGGGTCTGGGGGTCACAAACACAGAAAGAAGATACTGTGGGGAGCCTCTGTGAGTAAGCTGAGCCTCTGCGATGTCCCCACAAATCTAATGAGTTCATTCCAAACCATCCCCTTTGCTTTTGAACTTCTGCCCTCTGTTCCTCCATTCCCTACGCCCACCTTCCTTGGCTGGGCCGAGGTGAGAACATGAAGAAAGCAAGTAGCCTTCTCGGTGAACTGAGCTCTTCCCTGGAAACAGGGGAGTTCATCCTGTCCTCTGCTATGTGGGAGGCAGGGAAGACTTTGAGGTCTAAGTTCCACTGTGAACAAAACCCCTGGCCAGGTGTGGACACAAGGTCCAAGAATCCCAGACTAGGGGATAAGGGACAGTGTCTCTCCAGCTCCCTCCGTCCCACCCATCCTGGACCTTCACTCAAGGTACTTCCGTGCCCGCTGGGACAGTGGCAACAGCTAAGGGTAAAGAGTGGGGGCGACAAGAGGGCGTGGGACCCTCACTTCTCTACCATGAACACCAATCCACCCTTTGCTTCCAGAATTACCTTTAAATCCATATCTGTCCCCTTATCACAGCTCCCCTGCCTTCACTGTAAACAACTTCTGATGTCTTCCCACTATTGAAAGTTTAAAGTCTGCTTTCCTTGTCCCTGGATTCCTTCTCTCCTACCACCCCCATATTTGTCTCCCTACATAACAATCCAATTTCCTCCTCCTGCAAACCCTCTGCTCCACCTGAACTGATCTCTAATGATGTTTCCCAAACTGCCTCCTGCCCATTCCTCTATTTACCCCTGCTCCTCTATCTCCTCCGTCCCACACTTTCCTCAAGGCTTGGCACAATGACACCTCCTCCCTGAAGCCTTCCCCATACCTCTAGCTAGTACCCACTGCTGATGCCCTATCCTTCCCTCGAATTAACACCACACATTGAAGTTGTTATTTTAGTACATACGGTGCCTGGTCTCATATGTGAGTGGCACTGATTAATGAATGGACATTGTGTTGGTCCAATGTGGCACCTGCTCTACCATCCTAGAAGGGACATAGTAGAGAAGACCATAGTAGGAGTCAATAACCCCCAGCCAGAACCCGAGATGTCCATGTAATGATTAAAATGAAAGGTCTCCCTCCAGATTCAAAAGCCCAGACCCTATACAAGATGAAGGAGCCATAAGAAGTGCAAAGAGAGACACAAAGCTGAAGATGAGGGCTGAGGTAGGGAACATAGAAAGAATATGAGAGGCAAGTTCCCCCCGGGAGGAGGATAAACTGCAGGGAGCGAAGAGGACAGAAACTAGTTTCTGGGAAAGAATGTGATATTCATCCTAGAAGAAAGAAAATGGAAGCCCTGGAAAGGAGGGGTCCCGATCTTATCTGATATTTACATTCCACAGGGCCCCAGCTGCTTCTTCTCATCTTAATTAGAAAATACCTGAGGATCTCTGCTACTTGCCGGGGGAAAGGAATCCAAATGCCTCTCCTGACCTCCAACCAGTCCTGCTCCCTTCACCTCTGACCTCTGGGCTTGCTGTGTGCATGGACTAATGGGAGCAGGGGCTCTGTCTGCATTTTTATTTCTTTGTCTACATTGGGTTGATCCTTTAAGCAAGTTTACTTGGCAGATAATATAAGAGGGTCTGGGAGCTGTCAGGACTCCACTCATGCAGGGGAAAAAAATCAGAAATAGCCCCTAAAAGAAATAGCTGATTCTCTCATTCGGCCGGCCATTACCAAACCCACCCCCCACATCATCCCTACTCTACCACCATGATAGCCACTATGCTGACATTTCATAACCACTTCATCCACTCACCCGTCCAGCTGTCCATTCAAAATCATTTATTAGGGTCTACTTTTGGATTGGCCAAACAGTTCATTTGGTTTTTTTTTCTATAGATGTCTGTAGTGGTGCTTAGTTGTTTTTAACTTCATTTGAAACAATTTTGTTAGATTATATTGTGACAGCTGTTATACCGGTGTGCATTTTAAAAATTTTATCAAAATTGGTGAATTTTTGTGTAGCCATTTTAATATTGAAGACGGAAGAAAATAAGCCCATTTTGGCATATTATGCTTTGTTATTTCAAGAAAGGTAAAAACGCAACTGAAATGCAAAAACATATTTGTGCAGTGTAAGGAGAAGGTGCTGTGACTGATCAAACGTGTCAAAAGTGGTTTGTGAAGTTTCATGCTGGAGATTTCTTCCTGGATGATGCTCCACAGTCAGATAGACCAGTTGAAATCGATAGTAATCAAATCGAGGCATTAATTGAGAACAATAAACGTTATACCATATGGGAGATAGTCAACATACTCAAAATATCCAAATCAATAAAGTTATTGGTGAAAATGAAAAATGTGTCTTTTATTTTATGGAAAAAACCATACGGACTTTTTGGCCAACCCAGTACATATGTCAGACACAGTACTGGAGTACAGCTACTTCTGTGGGAGTCTCTGTTCTCAATAATACGTGATGGAAGCTAGAATCAAGCTAAAACACGCTGTGAGTGCGTGGAGACAAAGTTTTGTCTTGTAGATGCTCCAGAGGCACTAACATCTGAGCTGGTCCTTAAAGGATTCATAACAAAGTGAGCATCTCAGGCAGAGGAAAAGCAGGAGCAAAGGACCGGACACCGTCAGCTGACCTTCCTCTCTCTTTCTCCTACATCAGATTTCTCTCTCTCTCTGCTAGGTCCTTTCTGTTAGCATTCAAACCTGTATTGCCCACCTTCAAACAAGCTCTCTGGACCACCTTCCCCTGCAGCAAATTCCCTAGCAGTCTGTCCCTTGTCACAGGCTCTCTCCCCTTCCTTACCCCTGTTAACTCCTCCGCCCACTCCAGGCTCACCTGGGTTCCCACTGCCCCAGGGAAACTGCGCTAGGAGTTCCAAGAGACTCCTACACCTCTTAGCTTTCAGCAGCTGAATGCTGCCTCCATGAAACACTCTCTCTCCCCAGCCTCCTTGACACCTCACTTTAGGTTTTCCTCAATGCATACCTCCTCAATCTCTTCCCCAGCTCACTTCTTTTATCTGATCTAGAAACATCAATGTTTCTATCTGATCTAGATGCTCCTATCTGACCTATAAACATCGACGTTCCTTGGGCTGAGTCCTAGACCCTCTTATTACTGCATACTATTTCCTTGAATAATTTCATCAATTGCCATGGCTTTAATTGCATCTGCTATACACCAAAGGCTTCCAAATTTAGGTGTCCAACCCAGGCCTTTCTTCTGAGCTCCTGAAACATCCCTGGAACTTTCTATTTGATGCCTCCTTTCAAATGTCTCTTAGGTATCTCAGATTTAACCTGTTCAAAACTGAATTATTGATGTTAGTCTCCCTACCAGCTCCTTCTTAATTATTGCTCATCTTGGTATCATCTACTCAACTGCTCATGCCCAAAAGCTGGGAACCGTATTTGACCCCTCTGTCTCTCTTACCTGACCCCCCTGCATCTAATGAATTATGAAGGGGAAGTCTACTTCCAAAATATATCCAAACCTATTCCCTTCTCCTCATCTACACACCTTGTCTGGGCTGCAGGTATCTATCCTCTGTAGTACAACACCTCCCTAACAGAAGGTCTTCTTGTGGTCATCAGCGACCCCTTAATGATCCTCTACACACCACCCAGTGTGGCCTTCTTTAAAAACTAACCTCATCATGTCCCTCACCTACTTAGAATCCTTCAATGGTTTCAGAAATGCCCAAACTTCATGGGCAGGCTCCTGACTCTTTCCAGCCCCAGCTTTTCCAATCTCCTCCTTGTTGGCCAGTCTACAGCCCCACTGGGCTTCGCCTGGTTCTTCTAGCCAGCCACATTTTTCCATCCCCAGGACTTGGGAGTGTGGTCCTCTTTGTCAGTCACACTTGATACATCCACTCCACACACACACATTGCCCCTCACTTAGCTCCCTTGCATCTCATCCACAGGGACTTTTCTTTTACCTTCCCAGGTTCTGACTAAATGCTTTGATACCCAGAAGATGTTCAGTGAATATGGGAGAAGGAAGGAAGGGCAGAGGGAGGGAAGGAAAAGACAGGGTAAGAGGGTGAGGCTTAGAGCAAGCAAGGAAGGGCTGAGGGATGAGCCTGGAGCGACACTTTGAGCTGTCCCTTTAAGCTTTCAGTTTCAAGATCTGCACCCGTTTGAGCTACCGTTTTGTTTCTGGCACTTCATTGTTATAATTTTCCGTTTTGCTTGAAGGGCAGCTCATGGCGTTGTGGACTGTTCCTCCAGCTGGCCCTGTGGAAGCAGCGCAACGCTTACTCTTCCTCTGCCCCCTGGTGGTCTTCTGGGTGCAGACGGCTGTTCCTGCCTAACCCAGCACTACTATGCTGTGCTTTGATTTTCTGCCTTATAGCACTACCATCTGGCCAAAGCTGCTAATAGTTGGCTTCCCCACCTACATTCACCTCCAATTTCCTTCCAACGTTCCCAGTGGACAGAGCTCACAGACTCACGGTCTCTTAGGGTGCAAGCGACATTAGTGGACGAAAGGCCCACTGAGAGCTTTCTCCCATATCTGAAGTTCATTCTGGAGAGCCGTGCTAGGAGTGTGAATAGAGGCAAACGACCATGGTCCAGCAGTCAAAGCACTGGCAATATAAATGCCAGGAGTGGGACCCCCAGCCTGTGACATCTCCCTGTATCCAACCTATTCCCAAAGTCCCTGGTCCTTCCCTCTTCTGGTCCTCCCCATACAAACTGCACCTCTCACACTCCTTCAACCTGCATGGAAGTCAGGGGTCTCCCACTGGGTGCTTTTCCAGGTTAGCTCAGTCCTATTAACACAATCTTTGATCTTTGCCCATGTGACTCTCACCACCCTTTTAAAAATAAATGTTATGTTTTTCCTTCCTATAGCAGCAGGGCATGTTAATGGTTGAAAATTAGACAACACAGATGAGCAGAAATAATAAAATGTTTAAAACCTGCAGAAAATCACCACTTAGAGATAACCACTGTTAACACCTTGATGTATGTCCTTCAAGATCTTTTAACATACACCTGTTTCTATTTCACCTAAGTGAGATTGAATTATATCCATCATTGTGAAATCTCTTTACACACAACACATATAATGGGAATTTCTTTACTTGTCTACATAGATTCTAATGACACTATTTTTAAGAAGTCAATAGTATGCCTTTAATGCATGGATATAGGATAACTTATTTAACGATTCTCCTCTTTTTGGACATTTACATTGCTTTTACTTTTCTGCCATCATAAAACGAACTGCAACAAACGTCCCTGTCACCATTTTTAAATGGCGACTGCACAACTCCCTGTGACTGTGACTTACACCACTTCACAAGTTTGCCTTTCTGAACCCTGACAATATTTGAATTTGAGACCCCTGAAAATATTATCCCATTTGATCTTTAACAAGGACCTTGGAAAGAAGGCAAGACTGTGGGAGCAGTCCACCCTGGATTAGGCAACAAGCTAGTACATTGTCTGTAGAGAATTTAAAAACTATCAATAAAACTGATTAAAAGTCTGTTTTCATTATCTTCATATGTGGACAATTCTAAACAAGGTCAGTGATAAAATACCCTGTGAGAACATCTTTTGTTGGTATAAGTTGTAAACAATTGCTGTAATTACTGTTGAGTTTTAATAATAAATGAAATGATAATAAATAAGCTTCGAATTAACATACTTTCATTATTTTCTATATGGAATGAATATCTAATGTTTCCTACTATACCCATTCATTCTGAGAAAAGTTTGTAACAGTTCAGAACTGTCCAAGTGCTCACCCAGCCAGCTCTTGTGACAGTATACATTCCTGGCTTTAAACACTAGATGAGAAATACACAACTACACACACAGTGATTGTACAAAAAAAAAAAAAAGGTCGTTTCTCCAATTCTGCCATTTTATGTGGATAGTTAGAATTTTCATTTGTGTTTGAGATTTAAAATAATGACAGTGCAAACTGCAAGGTATAATATTTTTCCTTGGCAATGCAAACTTTAGTTCATATATAAAATGTTTTACCGATTTTGAATGATATCTTTTAGGTTAAATAATACCTTTAAATTGTTAATTGTTCTACAGCTGAAAAGTGAATCAAGATATAATTATTCTTTCTAAAAATAATTTTGTCCTTTAGAGGTAGAAGTGTCAAACACTCTAGGTATACTGCTGGAGAAAGACAAAAATTTTTTAGATATGACATTTATTAGAATTATTATGGGTTAATCATTTATTTCTTGGTTCATTAGTGTTGTTATTGAATGAATAATGTTTGCCCTATGATTACTATGTAAGTGTTCTCGAGAGAAACAGAACCAATAGGATATATATAGATGTATATGAGGCTTATTAAGAGAACGGGCTCACACAATTATGGAGGCCAAAAAGTCCCATGATCTGCCATCTGCAAGCTGGAGAACCAGGAAAGCCATTTGTGTAATTCGGTCCAAGTCCAAGGCCTGAAAATCAGGACCTAATGCTAAAGGTCCTGGTCTGAATCCAAAGGCCCAGGAATCAGGAACGCCAATATCTGGGGCCAGGAGAAGATGGGCGTCTTAGCTCAAGTAGAGGGAGTGAGTCTGCCCTTCCTTTGCCTCTCTGTTATAGGCAGGCCTTCAACAGAATGGATGATGCCCACCTGCAGTGGCTCACCACTGCAGCCACTGGTGGATGACTGGTACTCACTCTACTGATTCAAATGTTCATCCCTTCCAGAAATACCCTCACAGACGCACCCAGAAATAATGTTTCACCAGCTACTTGGGCATCTCTTATCCCAGTTAACATGCAAAATTAATCATCACAATAGTAAAGTTGAACAGTACAAAAGATATACAATAAAAGTAAGTCTTCCTCCTAGCCCAGATAACCAAGCCCCATACCTCACTCCAGAGGCAACCATTATTTACACATTTTCTTATTTATTTTAAGATTTTATTTATTTTCAGAGAGAGGGGGAGGGAGAAAAGATAGGGAGAGAAACACTGATGTGAGAAATAAACATTGATTGGTTGCCTCTTGCATACCCCGAGCTGGGGACCTGACCGGCAACCCAGGCATGTGCCCTGACTGGAATTGAACCAGTGACCTTTTGGTTCTCAGGTCAGCACTTAATCCACTGAGCCACACCAGCCAGGGCATATACATTTTTAAATGTATAGGTAAATACAATTTTAATCTCCCTGAGGACGCTGAGACTTACAGAGGTTGAGTGACTAGCTGACATTAACATCCTGCTGGGGTGCAGGACACCTGGGCCAGGAAATTCAGTGATGAGGAGCAGCCTATATCCCCAAAGAAACACTTGTTCCCTTCCCCTGGCTGACAGTCTATCACTGCGCAGGCAGTACTGTATCAGTTTAGCCATCACCGCATAACAAAACACCCCAAGATCACACAACCGATGGAGCTAACAGACTGAACTAGATCTTTTCCTTGATACCACACTGCCACCCTGACATCATCCTGAGATCATACGTATGTCTTGGGTTTGCATCCCAGACTGAGGATTCTTCGGGGGGAAAAGGGCTGTCCATGGCACCTTTGTGGGGTGGTACCCAGCACTGGGCCACTGGGCACTATAGCAGGAGGCGTGAGATCTGGTCCACGATGAAGCGTCTGCGTGGCTTGGGTTTCCCCACCTGTCCTTCTTACTCACTGGGCTAGGTTGGGACTCAAAACAAGCTAAGTAGAAAGATGTCTGAAAAGTAAAGTGTCATACAGATTCAAGGAAGGAAGGGGAAAATATTATGAGAGGGTTAACTTTGTACTTTGAGCACACATATGTGTGTTCAGATGTAAACTTCCTCGAAGAGTGTTACTTGTTCACTGCCTCTCTTCTTTTGAAGAGGGTTGGCTTCCACTTCTCTACAAGTGCCCAGCCCAGTGCAGATAATGAGCCTGTCAAAGAGGCTGCATGAGCACCCAAAGGTTTGAGGCCAAGCCACATACCCAGGTAGTGACACTTCCTTCAAGGAATACCACAGGTATCCCAACCAGCTGGGGTGCAGGACAGCTGGGCCAGGAAATTCAGTGATGAGGAGCAGCCTATATCCCCAAAGAAACACTTGTTCCCTTCCCCTGGCTGACAGTCTATCACTGCGCAGGCAGCACTGTATCAGTTTAGCCATCACTGCATAACAAAACACCCCGAGACTTAGAGGTTTAAAACAATAACCATTTACTCATAAATCTGCAGTTTTTAGCTGGGAAGTTCTTCTGCTGGTCTCACTTGAAATTGTTCATGTGGCTACAGTCACCTGGACCATCCTGATTCAGGATGGCCTAATTCACAAGCAGGGTAGTTGGCTGGGACTGTCAGCCAGGATGCTTCCGTTCTCCTCAATGCAGCTCTCCAGCAGAATAGCCTAAGTTTTGTACCTGGTAATGGCAGGTCCCAAGAGGGTGAAAGTGGCAGCAGCAGGGCCTCTGAAAGTCTAGGCTCCAGAAGTTACATATTGTCACTGTTGACATATGTATTGGCCAAAGTAAGTTACAAGGCATTTCCAGATTCAAGGAATAAGAAAATAAGACTCTACTTCTTGATGAAAAAGATGCAAAATACGTAAGTCATGGTTTTCTTCTTCTTCTTTTTTTTACAAAAATTTATTTTCTTTTTAAGATTTTTATTGATTTTTATTTTTAGACAGAGGGGAAGCGAGGGAGAAAGAGAGGGAGAGAAACATTAATGTGTGGTTGCCTCTCACGCGCCCCCTACTGGGGACCTGGCCCGCAGCCCAGGCATGTCCCCTGACTGGGGAATCCAACTTGCGACACTTTGGTTCACAGGCAGACGCTCAATCCACTGAGCTTCGCCAGCCGGGAGACTGGTTATGGTTTTCAATATACCACACAGTTAATAATCCACCATTCAATAATTCTCATCAATCAACTTGTCCACATTAGGTGATTCAACACCTAATATACACTAGGTATTGTGGTAGATGCTGAAGAATAAAAGAACTCTAAGACCCAGTCTCTGCAGGAAAATTTGTGAAAGACTGAAATGAGCAAAAGATTCCTGAGTGCTTTTTCAACGGAATTGAATTCTGGGCTTTGTCCAGGGACCCTTCAATATTATTTGAATCTGTAGGGGTTTGTGCCTTTGACATTTTTTAGTTTTTTAAAAATAGTTTATTTTATCCTGGCTGGTGTAGCTCAGTGGAGTGAGTGCTGGCCTGCGAACCAAAGGGTCACTGGTTCAATTCCCAGTCAGGGCACATGCCTGGGTTGCAGGCCAGGTCCCCAGTAGGGAGTGTGGAGAGGCAACCTCACATTGATGTTTCTCTCCCTCCTTTTCTCCCTTCCCTCCCCTCTCTCTAAAAATAAATAAATAAAATCTTTTTAAAAAATAGTTTATTTTAAAGGCTCTCACTAGGACTTCAACATCTTTATTTTTAGATATATCAAAAAGATAATCAATGTGTTCAGTATAAGTTTCGATTGTATTTGACTAGACTCATTTATAACTTTGTAAGTTGGCAAAACTGACATTAATACAAATGACTTTTGTCCGTAGAAATGCAAATGAACTTTGTCCAGTGAGATAAAATTGTTCCTGCCCAATAGAAAAAATGACTCCAAATATTACATTTTCGTACCTATAGGATACTAACCAGCTTTGTACCTATTGGTGAATTCATTTCAGCATTCCTGAGAGCCTATAAATGTCTGCTCTTCAGGTTCTTCTTTCAATTGGTTTTTAACAAATTGCAGGTTTCCTCCTTAATTAGTGAGTTAAATAAAATCTTTGATGTGTGTTCACTACGCATTTGTATAAGTCATTATTTTACCTTTTAAAAAATTATCCTATAACATAGTTTTCTCAGCTGTAAATGGTAACAATAACAGTATCTCCCCATGGGATGGTTGGGTGGATAAAATTAGATAAAACATATAGATATATTATCATAGTACCAAGCTCATAACAAATGCTTAACAGATATTATCTGCTTTATTGTTATTAATATTATTCAAAGGACTTAGAATTTAGTTGGGAAATCATGCAAAGCAACAGACTTTAAGTACCTCCTTAAGTTCTAAGCTGTGGCGAAGATTAATCCTGGTATTCAAAACAGGTCAGCGGAGCCTAAAGTCATCCTGGATGGCTTCTGGGAGGAGAAGTGGTCTTACCTCATCTTTGAAGGATGAGCAGGATTTGGATAAGGAAAGAGAAGGAGGATGAGACCGTCCCAAACAAAACAAGGTCAAGATGGAAAAGAGCGTAACTTGACCAGGCTCTGTGATGATTTCATTCCTAGTTCTGTCCCCTATTGCATTTACCTTTGATTTGTCTATTAGAGAGTACTTCACTATTCATTTCTCATTTATCCAGACATACAATAAAAACATTAATCGGCTGAATTATTTTCTTAGCAATACCTGCCAAAAAGCATACAATTAACTGTAGATGTGTAAACTCCTGAGGGGCAGGGGGCAGGCCTTTAGCTGTTTCTCAAACACACTTCGGCATTAAAAAAGCTGAACTGGTAAGTGAGAAGGGAAAGAGGGAGAACTTGAGCCTGCTACTGCCAAACAAGCCCGTCCTAATGAGCAACCCCAGACTGCTCTCCTGCCTGGGTCCAGAGTTGGGTTCAGTTTTAAAACACTTCATGGCAAATCTACAGCCAAAGTCCTCCCTACTTCCTCCTTTGACTAACAGTCTCCAAGCCAGAAAGTGGGAACCATGGCATCTTTGGTGATGGAGGTTGAATTTGGGCAAGAAAGAGCCTATCCACACTCCTCAAGCAGAAATCCTCATCAAAAAGAATATTTACAGGGTAGAAAATGTTGTAGGAGAGAGGGAAAAAAATCTGCTCAAAAATATCCTGGGATTTATCATTTAATTAGGAGGACAAAATAAACCAAGTACACAACTAAATAGACCAGTCCAACAAGATGACTTGGGACAAGATGTTGTAGTAGGTAGAACTTCCCTTGCAACAGATTTGGCAAAACTGAGATGATAGAGCTATTTCAGGCGAAGAGACTATTGACAGCGGAAAAGCCCAATGTCTGCTCTGGGCAAGGCAGAAGTTGGGAGCAACAGATAAGGTTGCAGAAGCAAGTCAAAGGCAGATGAAGAAGTGCTTTCAATGCTAGGGAGTAGGGACTTGCAAAGAGACAGAATGTATGTTAGTCAGCGTTCTCCAAAGAAACAAAACCAATAGGATATATAGAGATATATGGCAAGATTTATTATAGAAATTGGCTCATGCAATTATGGAGACTGATAAGTCCCGTGATCTGCCGTCTGCAAGCTGGAGAACCAGGAAAGCCAGTGATATAATTGAATCCAAGTCAAAAGGCCCAAGAACCAGAAGCACCATTGTCCAAGGTCAAGAGAAGATAGATGTTCCAGCACAAGCAGAGAGTGAGTTCACTCTTCCTCTGCCTTGTTCTATTCAGGCCCTCAGTGAACCGAATCATGCCCACCAGCATGGGTGAAGGCGACACTTTATATTCAGCCTACCAATTCAAATGCTAACCTCTTCCACAGATACCCTCACACAAACACCCAGAAATCATGTTTTAACAGCTATCTGGGCATCCCTTCACAGTCAAGTTGACACAAAGTTAACCATCACAGAGCCCTGTTTTAGGAAATTTGATCCAGGTGCTATATGCTGGGTAGACCTGGTGGAGATGAAGTGTAACAGTTCCTGAAGCAGTCCAGAGGGGATTTTAGTTAGGTTCCCAGTGTTGTGGAACCATCACAATAAACTTTAAAGCGTTTTCATCCCCCTGAAAAGAAACCCCACACTATTTAACAGTCATCCCTCCTTTCTTCCATCCTCCAGCCTTAGGAAGCCACTGATACACTATCTTTATAGATTTGGTTATTCTGATCATTTCATATAAATGGAATTATGCCATATGTGATCTTTTGTGACTGGTTTCTCTCACTTAGCAAAATGTTTTCAAGGTTCATCCATGTCATAGCATGTATCAATACTTCATTCTTTTTCATTGCCAAATGATATTTTCTTTGGATACAAAATTCCAGAGTGCTTACACCTTAGAGCAACTTTTTTCTTCTTCTGGCGTTTAAAAAATCTTGTTCCTCTGTCTTCTGGCCTCCACAGTTCATAGTAAGCCCATGGCCATTCAAATTATTGGTCTCCTGTATGTGATGTCACTTTTTTATGAATGTTTTCAAGATCTTCTTGTCATTGGTTTTTTGTATTCTATGACAAGCACATGCAGATTTCTCCATATTTATGCTTTTTAGGGTTTGTTGAGCTTCTTGATTCTTAACCAAATGTGGGCAGCTTAGAGGTATAATTTCTTCAAATATTATTCTACCCCACCTCTTTTTTTCTTCTCCTTTTAAGACTTCAATAAAATGCACCTTTCCATATTGTCCACAGGTTACTAAGGCTCTGTTCACTTTTTTCCCCTCTCTTCTTCAGTTTTTATCATTCCTGTTGATTAGCCTTCAAGTATTGATTCTTTCTTAATTCTGCTCTTAATCCTATCTCATGAAATTTATTTAACATATTTTAACTCTAGAATTTCCATTTGGTTCTTTTTATACTGTCTATTTCTCTGCTGAGATTTCCTACCTTTTCATTCATTACAATGGTATTTTACTTTATCTCAACAAGCAGTTACAATAGCTGCACTCCAGTCCTTGTCTGAACATTTCAACATCTCGGTCATCTCAGGGCTGGCCTCTGTTTATTCTCTTATTCCTGGGAAAGGGGTCACATTTTCCATGTTCTTCATATGTTGAATAATTTTTTATTGTATCCTATACATTGTGAATGTTATATCATGGAGGCTCTAGATTGTTATCTCTCTCTGTGGTAGGCAGAATAATGGCCTGCTCAAAGATGTCCATATCTGAATCCCTGGAACTTGTATGTTGTTACATGGCAAAGGGGAATTAAAGCTACAGATGGAATTAAGATTGCTAATCAGATGACCTTAAAATTGGAAGAATATACTGGATAATCAGGGGGACCCAATGTATTACAGGGTTCCTTAAGAGTGAAAGAAAGCTGGGGGAGGAGGGTATAAGGGAGCTAAATGGAAATGGAAAAAAACACCATAAAAAATGCAACAACGACAAAAAGAGTGAAAGAAGGAAGCAGAAGAGTGAGAGTCAGAGTGATCAATGTAAGAAGGATTCAACCTGAACTTTCTGGCTTTGAAAATAGAAGAAGGGGGTCATGAGTCAAGGAATGTGTATATAGAAGCTGGAAAAGACAAGGAAACAGATTCACACCCAGGGCTTCCAGCCCTGTCCTTAGTTCAGTGAAATCCATTTCAGACTTCTGACCTCCAGAGCTGGAAAAGAATAAATTTGTGTTGTTTTAAACTACTAATTTTATAGTAATTTGTTACAGCAGGAACAGAAAATTAATATATCTTCCAAAGATGTTCATTCATATTTTTATTTTAGCAAGCAATTAAATTAGTTAGACCCAAACTGCAAACTCTTGCTTGAGGTAGACAGCAGCAGCTCAGATTTCTGCTTGATTCTCTTTTTCTTTCCTCATCTGAACTGTTTGCAGCAGAACTCTGGTTCCCTTCTTCCCTGCACCCCACCCCACCCCCGCCCCGCCACCACACACCACATACACTTTCTGAGAGCAGAGACTTCCCTGGACAACGCCTTCTAAAGACAGAAACGTGGCAGGTTTTCCAGGGAAGCGTCAGCCACATTGGGCTGTGCCACCCCACATCAGTACCTTCTTCCAAATTTCATCTCTTCTCCAAATTCTGCTTGCCTTTCTCCACAGCTTTTGCATATTTGTGGCGGGGGGGGTTTATTTTTTGTTTTTTATCCAGAGTTTACTGTTAGCTATGATAGGGTAGATTTATTGAAAACTTATCACCATACCAAAAATAGAATCCCTATATAATATTGATATGTACTTAAAATTAACCATACACACTCAAAGCTCAGTGATTAAAAGAACTTTTATTTTAGAGAAATACACATCATTAAGGTAATGATATACCTTGCTTGGATTGTGTGAACATAAAGCAGAAAACAATGATAATCTATTATTTCAGCTACACAAGTTGAACAAAATAGAAGTAACTGGCATATGAACCATATTCTCTTATTAATGGATTAGCTTAGTCCTGGTTATCTAAAGAATATGTTTGCCAGCTTTACCAGAAGGAAGATCATAATACCCACAATTAGCATGACAGATTCATAAAATGACAAAAAAGATCTTTGAAATCATCTAGTTAAATGCCCTCCTTTCATAGATTAGAATTCTACGGCTCAGAGAAAGAAAAGAGAATGCTCTTTTTAACTAAAATTTATTATTAATGTTGTTGAAATTTTTTAAACTGCCAGATATAATTATAAATATATATACACACACACACAGTGGTTTTCAATAGAAAATTTGGACAATTTCAACCAAATTATTGTAAGAACCTTAAATATGAAGCCAATTAGCTTAGTAAATTCAGACTCTGGAAAACAAATATAAACTTATATGCATTTGCTTGTTTCCTGTATTTTAACTTAGTTTCCAAACATTTTTCAGTTTGAAAAAGCCTAAAGGGGGAAATCTTTTTTGCTTTCTTCCTGTGAAAGAAGCCATTGGGTTTTGGGTGGATTTTTTTAAAGATTTTATTTATTTATTTTTTAGAGAGAGGGGAAGGGAAGGAGAAAGGGATGGAAAGAAACATCAATGTGTGGTTGTCTCTCAGATGCCCCCTGACTGGGACCTGGCCTGCAACCCAGGCATGTGCTCTGGCTGGGAATCGAACTGGCGACCTCTTGGTTCTCAAGCCAGCGCTCAATCCACTAAGCCACACCAGCCAGGGCAAAACCACTGTTTTTAAGGGCTACATTTTCCAGTTCGATGAACACTAAATAAACCCAGGCATATGAATCCATATGTGTTATAATAACTTCTTGAAAACCTCCTCAACTAATGTATATAATTCTTTGAAAGTCTGACTTTAGCACCAACAAATATACTGAGCACCAGCAATGTTCCAGGTACTAATGCACGGAAAACAGAGATAACCAACATGGATTCTGCCCTTGAGGAGCTGATGGGACAAGTGAAGGCAATTCAAGGAGAAAGGTGACAAATGCCAAAAGAAGATATAGGCACAGTCCTGGTGGAGTTCAGAGAAAGAAGGTCAGAAAAATCTTCCTAGAAAAGTTAACATTTGAAAAGCATTTATAGCCCTGGCTGGTGTGGCTCAGAGGATTGAGTGCCAGTCCGCGAACCAAAGGGTCGCCTGGTTCGATTCCCAGTCAGGGCACATGCCTGGGTTGCAGGCCAGGTCCCCAGTAGGGGGCATGAGAGAGGAAATCAGACACTGATGTTTCTCTCCCTCTCTTTCTCCCTCCCTTCCCCTCTCTCTAAAAATAAATAACTAATTTTAAAGAAAAAGAAAAGTACTTATATTGACCCATTTGGTAGTGAAGGAAGAAAGCATATTCCAGGCAAAGGGCAAAAAAAAGACTAAGTTAGGAAAGCACAGGTGTAGCTGGCTGGAACATAACAGCACACAGGGAGGGTAGTAGGAAAGAAGTGATTTGGGATTGGACTACATACCAGCCTTGAATGTCTGCCTAAGCCATGTCATGAAAAGTTTGTTAGCAGGGGAATATGTCCAGACCTATCCTTTAGGAAAATGAATCTGGTAGCTACACATTACACAGACTGAAGCAAGGAAAAGACAGTAGGCAGGAAGACTCATTAGGAGACTAATGCAGCGGTCAGGATGAAAAATGACAAGGGAAATAATAGGAAAATGGAGAAGAGGATATGAATATAAGAGACATTGCAAATGTCAGGACTTGGAAAGTGATTTTCAATAACGAATTGCTGACCCACAGAAACTGAGATAATAAATATTTATTGTTTGAGGATAATTCATTATATAGCAATCAATAACTACCAGTTTGTTTCTTCTGGGTTTCTTCAGAACACAAGCTACAAAGTGGTTGTCACAGACTTATCTTGAGATTTTAACAGTTTGCTTTCTTTTTTAAAAAGTCTCTGGGAAACTGGAAAGGACAAAAACCTGAGAAAGACAGTTCTGGGTCCACCGCTCTACCACTTGCTGGCTGTTTGCACTCACATAAGGTACTTACTGTCTGCGCCTGAGTCATTATTTTAAAATAGTATTAATAATATTAACCTTAGAGTAGGGGTCCCCAACCTCCAGGCCACCAATGGGTACCAGTCTGAGCCTGTCAGAAACCAGGCCTCGCAGCAGGAGGTGAGCTTGAATGTAATGCACTTGTATCATCCCAAAACCATCCTCCTCACCCTAGTCTGTGGAAAAAGTGTCTTCCACGAAACCAGTCCCTGGTGCCAAAAAGGTTGGGGACCGCTGCCTTAGAGGGCCATTGTGAGGACAATGCAAACTAGTTTTTTAAGTGCTTGATTACCCTAAAATATATTGGTGCTTAGTGACTGAAAGTTTCTCCCTACCCTGTATGTCCCTATCTTATTTGGTTTTTCTCAGAACTTTCTGAAATCTACTGGCTCCAATGTTAACCGGGACAATGCTTTTTTTCCTTAATTCTCAGGTATCATTCAATTTTAATGATCCAAACCAGAAGAAATACAAAATCTCAAGCTCACCCCAGTCCTAGTGAATTGGAATATGGCTTTTAACAAATTCCCCAGGTGATTTGTAAGCACATTAAAATATGGGAAGCGCTGAACTGGTAGAGACATCAAACTTAATAAGGCCAAAACAGAGCCCACACACCCTCTCCAAACCTGCTCCACCCCAGGATTTGCCATCGAAGTAAATGGCATCACCCACATGTTCATGCCAAAAACGTGGGAATCACCTTTGATAGCTCCCTCTCCTGTGTCCTATGTCTAAGCAAGCACCGTCTACTTCCAAAATATTTCTGCATATACCCTTTTCCATCTCCACACTCACATCTAGAGTACCATCTTCTCTCACCAGGGTTATAGCAGCTCCGGCTGACATCCAGTAGGCACAGCAGGCACTTGCCCAGGCCCCACCATACTTTTCAGAGACCTCAAAAACATTTTAGTTTATTCTAAAATTATAAGAAAAAACAACTCCGGTTAAAGAAAATGTCTTAGTGTATGATATCAGTATATTTGTCTTTATATCAACAATCATAAAATATAATTTTTAATAGTTTTTATGGAGAAAGGAGCCTACACACGCAAAAATGCCTGGAATCCATGAAAAGTCATAATGGAGCCCTGGCAGCAACAACAATCTTTTAACTGGTTTTTCTCTTCCATTATTGCATCTGTATAATTGCCTCTCCATTCAATGGCCTGAGTATTCTTATTGGGGGGTATGGGGGTTCATGTTAAAGTATAACTTCTATAAGTAAACTGCACAAATCTTAAGTATACTGTGTAATTTATTTTTTACATATATATACACTCATGTAACCACCGCCCACATTGATACTAATCTTCCTTAAAATTTCATTTCAAAGCATGACATTCCCTCATATATCTATGCTTTCCCAACTCACTTAGAATAAAATCCAAACTCAAACAAGGTTCACGAAGTCACATATGATCCAACCCCTACCTGTTTTTCAAACTTCATCGTATACCCTTCCAGCTACCAGCCTTCAAATTCTTCAGCTTGCCAAGATGTCCCTGCCTTGGAACTTTTGATCGAGCAAAGCTCCTCCTAAAGATGTTCGCAGGGCTCGCTGCTGTAATTCAAATCTGTTTAAATGTCACTTCCTCAGAGGCCTTCCTTTGACCAGGCAATCTAAAACTGCACCCAGTCAGGCCTGACCGGGTGGCTCAGCTGGTTGGAGCATCGCCTGGGTCACCGAAAGGTTGTGGGTTTGATCCCCGGTCCAGGCCCCCCCACACCGCTCGCCCCGTACAGGAGGCAACTGATCGATGTTTCTCCCTCACATATGTTTCTCTCTCCTCCTCTCTCTGAAATCAATAAACATATCCTTGAGTGAGGCATAAATACATAAAAATAAAGTTGCACTCAATCACCTTTTATCAAAATCAATTTACCTACCTAAAGTGCCTATCTTTCCCTCACTGGACTATTACCTACTTTGGGGAGGCTTTGTTATCTCTTGTACTCAAAAAATCTGGTAACGGCCTGACACATGGTAGATGACCAATGAAACTTCTCAGTGAGTAAAATGCTAATATGATACATAATATATGATAAAATGTTGCTTAGCTGGAGAAGCATTGATAGCACTGGTCTGTGAAATCGCGGGCCTGAGTTTGACTGAACCTAGCCAGTAAAACAGTATTAAATGAGGTTAAAACCCATGGCAATTAAGTGTTCTATATTTTTCTACTTTATTCTTTCTAAACATGCCAGTTGAAACCATCCTTACCCAGGATTGTGGGCTTGTTTTGCTTCAACGAAAAGGGATTTAAAAAGAAACTCAGAATATCCGCTCTCAGAAAACCAACTGTGGCACACCAATTCTGAACTGCAGCCCGCTACCTTTCCGTCGCGGAGACGCTCCTCTAGCCAGAGCGGACCCGCCCCTTCCGCTTACCCCACCGACAGGAAGTCGCGAATCCGGAGACCCCGTCCGAGGGTCAGACCATGCCCCCTATCCGCGCGTAGGTCTACGTAGAGCGTTAGCGGTTTCGCGACAGCCCAGGCCCCACCCCTTTGGCCACATGTCGCGCAGGTCTTCCCGTCGGACGCTGCGCCACCTCCTCGCGCTGCTGTACGAACCTAGAGCAGCGTCGCCCCGCCTCCTGTCTCTCTCTTCACCTCCCTGCCCCCTCCCAGTTTCGCGTCTCCTTGCAGGCGCTCCCGCTGTAATCACGTGATTGCTTCATCCGGGTCCTTTGCGTTCTCTCTCCCTCTCCCAACATGGCGGCCTCAGGTGAGTGAGCGGCCGAGTGCGTCCAAGGACCGGGCTCTCAAGCCACTCTCCGAGCCTGATCCACTGATTCCCTGGAGTCGGGGAATGGGCGGCACTGCTTTCCTTCGGATTTGAGGGCTGCGGCAGGCTGGCAGTTTGACCATGTTAGGTTACCGCCTTGGGATGTTTGGGGGAAGGGGAAGGACACCCTCTCCCTCACACCCTTTTCACCCCATCTGCGCGAGGTTGGAGCGGGGAGTAATGATGGACTGTGTCTCGAGTTGGAATGAAGAGGAGGCGCAGAAAGATCTGCGAGAGGCGTGAGGCCTTCTCATAGATGTGAAGCACTGTGCCACCGTGAAAGCGTGGAGGAAAGGAGACGGTTGCCGCGCGGACGGGTGCACTCTAGACTAGGTCTTCTAGGCGCGAGGCCGTTGCGGACGGGAGTGGGGGCTGGGGAATGAAGGGGGGCAGTTAGAACGCGAGCGCGAGTCGGTGGAGGGGCGGGGGATAGCAGCGGTGCGCGTGCGCGGTAGGAGAGCCGAGGGTAGTGGAGACGGGCGCGCCTTAAAAGCACGCGCGAGCGCAGATGGCAAGGTTTTACGCGCCTGTGTTGCTTTCTTTTATGTCCTTCCACATCTGCTCTTCCCCTTTTAGAATATGGCCCGGCCCGTGTGCTCCAAGGGTATATGTGTTAGTTTTGGAGGTTGAAGTACGAGAGTTAGGCGGGGGTGGGAAACCCACTATGGTGCGCCCACGTGCTGGAGGAGAGGAAACGAGTGAAGACGTAGATTTCTTCTTGGCTTTTTTTCTTAATTCAGTCAACACATTTTTACTGTGTGCAAACTATGCTAGGCACGGTTCGTGGTGTTGAAGATGTAGTGGTGAACCAGATCAGATCCCTTGACAGCTCTCATTTTGGTTGAATTTTTATAACTTTAGTGGTGGGGTTTAGCTCTTTTTTTTTTTTTAAAGATAATTGCACAACTACTAAGAAGTGCTTATTCCCAGACAATACAGTGTAACAAGTATTTGCATAGCATTCACATTGTATTAGGTATTATGAGTAATCTAGAAATGATTTAAAGTGTGTGGGAGGATGTGTGTAGGTTATATGCAAATACTGTGCCATTCTATATAAAGGACTTGAGTATATGAGGATTTGGGTATCCAGGGAGGGCCTGGTACCAACCCTCTACAGTACCAAGGATAAACTGTAGTTCCTTTTCCTTGGCACGACCTTGCATTCTGCAAAACATTTATTGAACATCTTCTATCTCTGGACACTCATTTCTCACCAAGAATTTACATCTCTGTGTTTCCTAGGACACTAAGGGTTGTGTATGTCTTTGAGAAATGTTGAGGGAACTGAGGTTCATTTGGACCTTTTCATTGTTGTAGCATACTAAACAGTTCACCAAGCACTTTTGTGTCTCTTGTCTCATTTGATGTTCTGTGGGATAAATGTAGGTAGATGGTGGTATATCCCAGCTGAGGAAGATGAAGTTATTTGTTCAAGGTCATACTGTATGCAGGTGGCAGAACAAGGTCGAGATCTTTGAGACTCCTGAGTCTTTTCGGTTATCAATTTGGAAATAACAAGGTTGATCTCCATGTCATAAGTTTGGGGTGCTGCCCAAAAACTTCATCTGAAGCAAAGTGCTTATTCAGCCTGAATTTGCCATCTTGACAGCTTAGTGTCATGATTAGTGAAAAACCTATGCGCTCGCTCTCTGTAACTTTTGTGGAATTTTTTAGAAGTGGAAGACACATTAGTAATTTGTGTCACTCATTTTACGGAGTTGAGTGAAATCGGACTGGTTAATGGGATTTGCTTAATGATGTTCCATATTCACCTCCTTGGACACCTTCATCTCCTTTAATTTCATAAATCTTTTTAGATTGTATAGTATATGTAAAGGACACTGCTAGTATCTGAGCACAGGTTACATCTGACAGTCTGCCCTTGAATTTGGGATTTGTCCATTTCTTTTCCCCACACTTTGAATCTTATCAAATCAATTGCATCAACTTCATTAAGTAATCAGTATTCCCAGATATTGGTCATTCTGCCAACATAGCTGTATTAATAAAGCTATAAAATTCTCAGAGAGTATTTTCAGTATACTTCTTGATGTTAAATGTGTTTGATGCAGGCTAATCTTTGAGACTGAAATGCTTTAAAACTGGGTATGGTGTATATATACCCACGAAAAACCTTTCATTTGCATAACATTCAAAATTATGTTATATGCAGGGTCTTGTTTATTATAGGAAGAGGGTGGTGTCCACTGGTAGTTTCTGTACAATGCTGAACCTTATAGTTAAAAATAGTTTTATTGGTTGCTATTTATGCTGTTTGCATATTACCCATTTTCAGATCCCAACCTCTACCATGTGTTATTCCGAGAGTAATATACCCAGAAGTAGAAGGCCAAGACTAAAACATATGAAAATTCAATTGCAAATACAGAGAGTGGTGTCAAAGTAAAACAGTGTTTCTAAGTAATGTCACTTAAATATATATTTAAACAGGATTTGTTGTTGTTGTTTTTAGATTTTTTATTTATTTTTAGACAGGGGAAGGGAAGGAGGGAGAGAAACGTGTGTATTTGCCTCTCATACACCCCCTACTGGGGACCTGGCCCACCACTCAGGCATGTGCCCTGACTGGGGGATCGAACCAGCGACCCTTTGATTCGCAGGCCAACTCAATCCACTGAGCTTGTACCAGCGGGGGCTAAACAGTTTTGAGATACAGTTCACATACCATATGTGTGTGGCTTGAGAGAGAATACCCTACTACTTGGTATTAGCTGAAAACATCCTAGAATTTTCTTTCATGGTAGTGTGGGAAAGAATGAACTTCAGGGTTTGGCTAGTTGGTTGGTTGGTTGGTTGGTTTTTTAACCAAGTGCTTATTTGTAATTAAGTATGTGTGTATACATTTACAAGTGCACACACCAAAGGCAGTTTCTTAGATGGTCTTAATGGTAGGAAAAAGCCCGCAGCAAGATTATTCTTGAATTTCTATAGCTCCTCTCTTACAGAGAAGCTCCAGGTACTTTGTGTAGTGGCTCATAAGATGTGTATTACGTGCGTTTTTTTTTTTTTAAGGTAAATGATCAAATTGAGTGTCTGAAGTGGTGAGGAAAAGGCAATAGGCATTTTCCTCAGATTGTGTCAAAATGAAGAAATCGGGCAGAGGACAGGGTGAACACAGGTTGAGGTGGTAGAGCTTATTGGTCTTGACTTAGTCTTTATTTTCTACCATGCCAAACTATAATCCGGTAAAGGTGAGGCCTCTCAACATCATGATACTACAGTATATGAAGCCTCTTTTCACGTTGGGGCTGTAGACAGCAGTATAATTACTATAGTTTTAATTCTGGAGGATTTGGCAGGATTTGCTTCCTAAAAGAAACACCTTATCCATTAGCAGTCATTTGTCCTCACCCCTCCCCTCAGCATTGATCTACAATTTGTGTGTGTGTTTTTTAAGATTTTTTTTTTTTAAGAGAAAGAGGAAGGCAGGGAGAAAGAGAGGGAAACTTCGATGTGCAAGAGATACTCATCAGTCAGTTGCCTCTCGCACGCCCCCAGTTAGAGGACCTGGACTGCAACCGAGGCATGTGCCCTGAGTGGGAATTGAACCGGCGACCTTTTGGTTCTCAGCTGGCAGGCCTGCACTCAGTCCACCAAGCCAGGGCTACAATTTCTTTGTTTTTACCTGTTCCAAACATTTTATATAAATGGAATTATACAGTACGTGGACTTCTGTCATTAGCTTCTTTCACTTAGCATGTTTTCAGGGTTCACCTGTATTGTAGGATATGTGGGAGCTCAGTCCCTAATTGCCGCATTGTATAGACATCTACATTTTATTTATCCATTCATCAACTGACAGACATTTGGAGTGTTTCCTGTTTTTTGCCTATTATGAATATTGCTGCTGTGATATCATACAGGTTTTTATGACACTTTCTGACTTTCTTAACCTATAGTTAACTAAAACAAAAGAGTTGATAACCCTATAAAATAAGTAGGACTTACTCTGACAAGATCTAAAATTAAGAAACTTTATTTTGACAAAGCCTCATCTAACCGTTAAGAGCTACGTGAATTCCCCTTCCTAAATAAGAGATACTAGTTTAATAAAGTTACAGGAGTAGGGCAGCATTGTACAACCAATAAGCTTTATTGCTTATAGTACTTTAAGATGTCCTCTGCTTTGAAATATAGAACTAGCAGCCAATCTATAGATTTTTTTCACTCTAATATCTGCCAGTTTGTGCTTTTATTACCAATCCAATGAAATAGTAGCAGGAAAACATTCTGAGAAAAAGAAAGCATTTTTTTACATGCTGCAACCTGGTAATCCTTAATACTTGGTTCACTGCACTTTTCTGCTAGTGTACTTTTCGGAGGGCTAACATTTCCTTTTATTTGTCCTTTTATTTATTGATGTGAAAATTAACACTTAAAACTGTGGTTCTTAACCAGGGGCGATCTTTTCTCACCCAGGGAGCATTTGGCAATGTCAGGAGGCATTTCTGGTTGTCACAGTGAGGTAGGGAGTTTTCTACTGGCCTCTAATGTGTAAGAGACTAGAGATGCTGGTAACCATCCTACAATGCACAGGATAGCCCCTGCAACAGAATACCCAGCCTACAATGTCAATGGTGTAGAAATTTGAGAAACTGGCTGAGTTAAGTTGATTGGTTGTACTTATTTTTGTATCTATCATAAGAAACCTGTTTATTAAGAAGACTACAAATGTATTGTCTCTTGTTTAAGGACTTGAAGACTTAGTTTTGAAAAATGCTTTCTTTTTAAGATCTTTTATTTAACCTATATGAGTTTATAAAGAGCTTCGCAAGTACAGTTAGTCCTGTATATCCATGGGCTTGACATAAGCAAATGTCAACAGTCGCTGACCGAAAAAATATTAAAGGAGTAAGGTTATGTTTGCTGATGTGTACTATATAGTTAAGTTTGAGATGGTTACATTTGTACTGACAATGTACAGACTTTTTTTTTTAAGATTTTATTTATTTTTAGAGAGAGGGGAAGGGAGGGAGAAAGAGGAAGAGAAATATGAATGTAAGAAGCATACAGGGTCCAGAACAAATAATGCCCCTTTTTTATTACAAAATCATAAGCACGTAATTCTGTAACTTAACCATACCACACTCAAGCACACCATAATACATTTTAGGTGAAATGTTCAAATTAAAACTATAAATTAGCCCTGGCTGGTGTGGCTCAGTGGATTGAGTGCCGACCTGAGAACCAAAGGGTCGCTGGTTCAGTTCCCAGTCAGGGCACATGCCTGGGTTGCGGGGCAGGTCCCCGGTAGGGGGAGTGTGAGAGGCAACCACACACCAATGTTTCCCTTTCTTTCTCCTTCCCTTCCCCTCTAAAAAATAAACATATAAAATACATTTTTTTAAATTAAAGCTATAACTTATTACACCCATATTATTACCCTACCAACCACACTCAGGCCGGTGTTATTTCTGCTGGACCCTGTAGAAGGCCGCCTACCGCACACCCCCAACCGGGACCTGACCCACAACCTAGGCTCATGCCCTGATAGGGAATCGAGACCAATGACCCTTCAGTTTGCGGGGCAGTGCCCAGCCCACTGAGCCACACTAGTCAGGCCTGTACAGACATTTTTTTTGTCATTATTCCCTAAATACAGCTCAGCTATTATATAGCATTTATATTGTTTTGGATATTATAAGTAATCTAGAGATGATTTGAAGTATACGGGAGGATGATGTAAAATACTGTGACATTTTATATAAGGGACTTGAGCATCCAAGCATTTTGGCATTCGTGGGAGGGCTGGAACAAATCACCCATACTGATTTGTTCGGATACCAAGAGATAACTGTACCCAATGCTTGTTGAATAAATTACAATTGTAATTGAGGCAGCAGGCAGTTAGAGAACTTAATAAAATTTCTGAGACCTGTGTTTTTCCCCCCTTAGTCCACGAGGGTTTGGTTCCAAATTGGGGCATGTTTTGTTTGCTTTGTGAGGTGTTTGGTTTTTTAACCAGCTCAACTTAAGAAAACTGAGTTGGACCAGTTCAGTAATTGTGGCAAGGGACTGATAAGCCTGGAGTATTAGACAATGTTTTACTTATGAAGAAGAGAACACTGTTGAAATCCTAAGCATATTGTGAGTCTAGATAGTGGAGGAACAAAGGGCATAGAGGATTTAGATAACATCATTTTTTAGTTTTTAGAATAAAATAGAGCAAAGCAAATGTTGGCACCCATTTTAGATATGCTGATTTTACTTTTTAAAGGCTAGATCTTTAAATCTACTATTTATACAATATATTGTAACTGAGTCAATGTTGCTAGATCTAAAGAAATCTAAGTTAGAGATCTTGTGAAAGAATTTTAGCCTGTCTTTAAATGAAATCTGTCATCATCCGACATGGATTTTTAGTCTTGATATTTAGTTTATTACTTTTGAAATTTCAAATAACATTAAAGGAGAGCATGAGACTTGTTTGTCAAGAGTTAACAGATAAAAACCCTGATTGAGAAAATTGATTTAAGCCAATATCAGACCAAAGGGCAAGTTAATTTCAGATTCTGTTATTTTGGTATTGGATAGGTATATAGAACAAAGGGGAAAGGGATACCTTAATCAAATTCTTATTAATCTTATGTTGAAGTTGACCTCATTGTATGGACTAACCACTAGTCTATTTTGATTGTCCCAATAACCAGACAGGGTAATAATTTGGGTACAGCTGATACTAGGTTAAGTCCTATGAGGGTAAGGATCTCTAGCTAGCATTTTACTAGTCCCAGACACTATTTATGAACTAGACGATACAGAGAAGACTAAAATAAACCTATATACTGTAAGCATTCTACCTCAGAGGTATACTTTATGTCTTATTCAAGTTAGTTTTTTAAAATTTCTCCTAAGCCTTTGCAAATGAACCAGGAGCAGTATCACTGCCATAGCACCCAAACTCTACCTAACTGGTTTCTTTGAAAATATAGAATAGATCCAAAATATAACTGCTTGATCATAAATTATACTTTTGGGGTATAAATAATATTGATTCACTTAAGAGAAACGTGGAAACTTCACATTCAAGGCCATCTTTTCCCTGTATTATTGCAGCCAGGTTCATCTGGTTTGCCCATTGAGACCATATTACTTTAAGTTATTACTGTGTCCAGAAGATTGTTCATAACATTCATAGTAAACAGGTCTTTATTTCCTGTAAATTGGATTTTAAAAGAAAGGCAAGTACCAGGTGAGAGAGCACCCTTTTTGGTTAAACAAATGATACATCAAGTTACAGATTCTTGGTCCTCTTGGATTGAAAATTAGATGAGAATTGGAACATGGAGGAGGAACTCATGACTATAAAAGCCATGAAACTGATTTTTGTTAAAACAAAGCTTTTTACTTTTTTCTTACCATGTAGTGGCTGCTCTCAGGGGCCAGTTCTAAAACTTCAGTTAGTCCTTTCAGCCCTTCTGCATTAGCTGTTGATTGGTGCCATCTCAGAAGTTCTGAGGACTAGATAAAGAGCCAAGGTCAGTCCACAAAATGGAGTCATTTAGAGATTCTTGAAGATTTCATAACTGTGGAAAACATTTAAATGTGCTGGTTCTTTGGGATTTCTTATTTATTCCCCTTAGTATAATATCGTCTTCGTATGTGATGTTAAGGTGGGGAAGGAGATAATTTTTTTTCTACAGGGCAGAGAGATCCAGCTGTGTATTTGAATCTTACCATTTGAACACTTTCAAATGACAGTGAGTACATTTTATCATGATTATTATAACCTGCCCTAAAACTAGTAGCAAGCTTCTTAGAGGCTGGGGCTCCTATGGGAAGAGCCCTAGACTTGGTATCCAAAACCCTGGGTTTAATTCTAGCTCTGCTATCTAATAGTTCTGTAACTTTAGAATAGTCATTTAATCTCTCTGAGTCTTAGTTCTCTTTTCTGTAAATTTTGATAGCAATGATTCCTATCTCACATAGTAATTTTACAAGTATCAAACAATCTTCAAAAGTGTCATATAGAATACATTAGTAGGGGTAGGGATTTTGTTTTATTTCTTTGAATCCCAGGAGCAACTAATGTAATACCCTGTCTTAAATACAATTAGTTGCTGAATTAAAAATCTCAAATGATATATGAGGGAATATTGTGGGGAATAAAAGTTTGCCCCACCCCAACCTTTTTCTACAGAAGGCACACTTGAAAATCCTTCTAGACTCTTTGTCATACTTAAGAATAATGTGCATTTAAACAAAAGGGATTTACATAATATATATTCCGCGACTTTATTTTTTTACTTCTCCATGGACTTTCTGTGCCAGTATATTTTACTTTCTCCTTTATATCTGCATAGTATTCCTTCATATAAATGTGCCATATTCCAATCCTTTGATGGACCTTTATGTTGCTTTCTTTATAAATATATTAAACAATAGTGCAGTGTACAATCCTGTGAATATTCAAGTATTGATGAGTAATCTTTCTTGCCTTTTTAAAACAGCAAAAAAGAAGAATAAGAAGGGGAAGACTATCTCCCTAACAGACTTTCTGGCTGAGGATGGAGGGACTGGTGGAGGAAGCACCTATGTCCCCAAACCAGTCAGCTGGGCTGATGAAACAGACGACTTGGAAGGAGATGGTAATTTTTATTTCAATAATACTTGGTATTTTCATTACCTTCTAGACAAAATCTACTCCGTAATAGTGCCTCACACTTTTTGAAAGGAACTTAGTCATTTTGTAGAAGCTGAAATCTTATGTTTATGTATTTTAAGGAATTTTAGGTTTAGGCTTTAAGAGTTTGTGATAGGGACTAAAGTGGTGATTCAAGAGAGCTAGTTCTGGTTCTTGTATTAACAGGTTTTTCTCAGGGTGCCGGTCCTTTTTAAGTCTCATTCTTCATTTAAAAAGTAAGGGCTAGATTATTTCCTTTTAGATCTGAAGTTCTATTATGTCCACATAAAGTGATGTCGCATTGTAATCTATAAGGTGTTTATACTCAGAGTCAAGGAATAATTCATTCCAGGAGTTGTTACTATGAAGCCATGGTGTCCCTGGGTAAATAAAAGTGGTTTGAGGAAAGGGAATAGGATGAGTAATTACAGTGGAAAAATAAAGAAGAGTCATTGTGGGCATCATTTGGACAAGTTCTGTACTTCTAATGAGTAGTCAAGAACAGGCAGGAGCTGTGTATAATTATTGGATATGACATAAATCAGATTACCCATTTTTTTTTCTAAAAGCTTTCATTGTAGACTGAAGAGTACTTTTTCTTCTGTAACCTATTTTCATAATAAAATTCACATAGATTGTGCTTTCCGTAAGTGTTGATTACTGATGTGCAAATTCATGGCCAGTGCAATAGGACGGAAATGATCTCTTTTTTAAAATAAGGGGGATATAAACTATGAATAAAACACTTTCTTCAGCTGAAAGGTAAGAATGAGAGTGTTCATAGTGATTAAATATGTTTGGAATGAGGGGGACCCAAGTTGGAATCCTAGCTATTCCAGGATTACCATCTACTGCTCTACTCTCTGACTTTGGGCAAGTCACTGGCCCTACCTGAAATCTGAGTTTCCTCCTCTGTAGATTGGGGGACAACCTCATAGGATTGTTAAAGATATGGTGGAATATAATGAATATAAAGTACCTTGCATGCACAGTAATGTTCCATAAATAGTAGTTCATATTCTCTCTCTCTTCTCTCCTCTCCCCTCCTCTCCACTCTCTTTCTTTCTCTCTCTCCTCTCTCTCTCTCTCTCTCTCTCTCTCTCTCTCTCTCTTTTGGTGGGACAGGGGGAGGGTACTATTTAAGGATGAGTCACCATGATTTTGTTAAAAGCCTGGACCCTGAAAGGCCTTCAGATACTGAAAGACAAAGAGATCGAGTCTTTTTACATTGCTATTCTGATTATAACATTGCCCGTTTCTTTCCTGGCATAACTTATTTAATACTTGGCACCTAGCATGGATCCTTCTAATTCTACAACAGCAGTGGGGGAAGTTTCCTCTAATCTATGTATACTTTTCTATCCTAGTTTCAACCACTTGGCACAGTAATGATGATGATGTGTATAGGGCACCTCCAATTGACCGTTCCATCCTACCCACTGCTCCACGGGCTGCTCGGGAACCCAATATTGACAGGAGCCGTCTTCCCAAATCGCCACCCTACACTGCTTTTCTAGGGAACCTGCCCTATGATGTGACAGAAGACTCCATTAAGGAATTCTTTAGAGGATTAAATGTAAGTCTAAAGGTTTTAAGCAATTAACTAGATACGAGGGTAGCATATTAGTAGTGACTGTCTCTGATTTTCTATGTTGAGAAAGATTCTAAGTTTGTGTCTAGACTTGGAAGAAAACAGACACATAATTAAATCGTGTTTCAGGTCTTTAGCTACTACCCCCTTTCATATTTTGTTCGTTTTTCTACTGTCTCATGAACTGAATTAAACTAGAATTTAAAGGAGACTATAACAAAATCTCTTAAGAGCCAAAATAAAGTATTCTCTTTGTCTGAGAATGTTATCATCCAGCACCAATCAGACAGTTCTAGCAAAATTAACAGTACCTTACTGATATAGGGTCTCTCAAAAACCTATACCCGTTCTCGTTAAGAAACTGAAAAGTGATTTACCCAGTTAAATGTTAAAAGATAGAAAGTTTCTCTGAACTTTGCCATTCTGTTAATGACACTCAGGTTTATATCAAAATTGCTGTTTTTTTGTAAGAATACATTTAATTGAGCAGATGTATAGTTTTTAATTAAATTTATCGGGGTGACATTGGTTAATAAGATTATATGGGTTTCAAGAGTACCATTCCATGATATGTGATTTGCTTATTGCAGAGTCACACCATCTTCCATCGCCATATATTTGGCTGCCTTTACTACCCCCACCTGCCTTCCCTCTGGTAACTACCATACTGTTGTCTATATGAGTTTCAGTTTTATATCCCACATGTGAGTGAAATCCTATGGTTCTTAGCTTTTTCTTACTGACTTTCACTTAGCATGATACTCTCAAGGTCCATCCATGTTGTCACAAATGGCAGTATTTCATCTCTTATGGCTGAGTATATTCCAAAGGTATGTTTCAAAATGCTGGTCTAGAAAGTTACAGAGTATAAGAGGTGCTCAGTTCTTTTTGTTCTAATTTTGATTAAAAAAAATACTTAACACTTAAAAAATGAAACAATGAATAACAATTTTTTGTTCTATTAGGTTTTTCTCCAATGTTAACCAATGAGAAAACATTAAAAAGTATGTTTCTTCTAAGAATCGGCTCCCTCCTTCACTCTTTGTTTTTTAACTTCCCTCATAGACCCTATTCTCTGCAGTGAGCAATCAACTTCTGTAGTTGGTTTTTCTGACGTGATTGTTTTTGACTGCCACCTATGAATTTTCCTCTCTGTTTAATTATGTAGACCAACTACTAGAAGGCTGGCCCGTTTTTCATTTCTCTTTAGTTGCCTCTTTCTGTAGAATGTTGAATAAAAATCTCCGGTCTGTTCAGGCTTTTCTCCTTTATTATGCTCTACAACGAACTGGTCTTCAGCTACTCCCCCCTTTCTTATTTTGTTCCTTTTTCTACTGTCTCATAAATTGAATTTAAACTAGAATTTAAAAGAGGCTATCACGAAATCTCTTATCTTAGGAGCCAGAATAAAGTATCAAATCAGTGATCCAGAAGATAAATTTTAGTGTAGCAAATCAAAAGGGGTAAATAAAACAGATGTGGATGATGGAAAGAAGACGGCAAGAAAATAGTTGAAAGTATTTGAAAACGGTCTTAAAATTAGACATGAAGAATGCATAAGCTGTTGTAAATAATAAATAAAAATTAGTGCCAAGGAATGTTTTGTGAAACTTTACAGGAAAGAATCCTGCATTTACAATTAGAAAATACCAGTTAATCTCAAATTAAAACCAGGTTAGTGTGAATTTGTTCCTGTTCTTCAAAAAGGAAAAATTCAGTGGTTTGCCATTTCAAGAATTCAGCAGAGGGTGTAGGGGTCAGAGGGTTTACAGTCCACTGTTTGATTCGACCAAACTGAAGTTTATAAGGAGTAAATTCATATTCCAATTTAAAGGGTTTGATAGAGCATTCAGTGAAGTCTGTCTTCTATCCCTTTGCACCAGTTTTCTGCCTGAAGACAACTAGGTTCTTGTGTATTCAAAGAAATTTATTGTGTATACAGTGGTCCAAAAAGAGACAAAAGAACATTGAATTGGTAAACATTTTTTGTTTCTTTATCTCTTCAGATCAGTGCGGTGCGTTTACCACGTGAACCCAGCAATCCAGAAAGGTTGAAAGGTTTTGGTTATGCTGAGTTTGAGGACCTGGATTCCTTGTTCAATGCCCTGAGCCTCAATGAAGAGGTAAAGAAAATAAGGGTGGGGAATTTGAGGGGTGGGAGCTAACAAATCTGGTGTTTACCAAACTGATGTTGATTAAGTTGGGTCAGTAGCTGTTTTAAAGGTTACCAAAATATCTACAAAGAAAAACCTGGGTTATTTAACAATAAAACACTTAAAAATCACACCTTACTTCAGCAAACTCAGCAGGCCACAATAATTCAGGGAGGTACTTAGGAGGAAAATTGTGGAAGAAATCCACCCACACCAAGTCTTTTAATAGAATCTCACATTCGTTCACTCACAGCTTTGCCTCAGCTCTCGTGGGCTTGCTTTTTCAAAATAATCTGACCAGATCAAGCCAAATAGAAAAATCGTGTTAATCAGGTTAGTATTAAGAGGCATTATCTCATTTCGGAGAAGTAATGGTGTGTTTTATAGTTTTAAGAGGGTTTGAAAATATTTCTCACTCTGATGTCATTTCTAATAAATACATGCTCCTAGGAATCTTTTATAGAAGAATGACAGTAAATTTTCGGTTCTTCTGGTTTTTAACATTGCCCATAGATGTTTTTCTATCCAGACACATTTAGGGGCCCCATAGGACGAGGAGATGCAGCTGTTAATACATGAGGGGGAAATAGAGATTAAATCTAATCGTAATACGGTTATTGCATGATTGGTGCTATGTAGTGATGCTTTGGCTAGCCCAAGCAGGATAGTGAAGCATTTATTTACTTTTTAGTCGTGGAAGTTTCTAATCTAGGAACTGCTTTTTTATCTCTAGTAACTTTAGAAATCACACTAATTATATCTGGGAAGAAAAAAGGGCCTGTTTTTTTCTCTCTGAATTCCAGAAGCCTCTCCCTGTTTATTGAGAAGGCAATTTCCAGTACCATTTCTGCCATAATTCTGTGGTCCAGATTTGCCATTTGTTGTGATCGAAATCAACACCTTAAAATATTTTTCCTGTCTCGTAATTGAGTATCACCTTGATAATCTGAAGTAAATATTGGTTAGAAATCAAAATTCACGTACTTAGTTAAATATATGAAAAGCTGAAGTTGTTCCAAACTATTTCTTCTTGGGTCATCTTTAGATTTTATTAACATTACTAATTTTTAAACTCTCAGCCTGGATTTAAGAAAAGAATAGCATACAACCCTGGTCAAGTAGTTCAGTTGGTTAGAGCATTCTGATATGCCAAGGTTGCAGGTTCGATCCCGGGTCAGGGAGCATGCAAAAAATCAACCAGTGACTGCATAAATACGTGGAACAGCAAATCAGTGTTTCTCGTTCTCTCTCCCTCCCTCTCTCTCTCAAATCAATAAATAATTTTTTTTTAATAGCATACAATTATTATCTGAAGTTTGCTGGATTAACTGTTAAAATGTTGTCATGGTCCAGATTTAGGAGTTGCTGTGTGTTTATAGAGATTTTATTATAATGGTATTTGATATAATTCTGGGTATTTTTAACTAAAATTCACTATTATCCTTCTTTAGCTGTAGATTCTACTATGAAATGAGGAAAAATCATCAGTAGAATTAATTGGGTTCAAAATACATAAATAATTATGTAGGAAAGGGAGATCAGAGGGTATCCTGGAGGAACTGATTTACCCAAAGGTAATATTAAGTGAAAGAACTTGAGCTTATACAGAGACCATGTTTTAAGCAATTTTGTGGTACATAGTAAGGGCTCTGTAAATGCTTGAATGAATAGTTACCCTGGACCCAAATGTATCTTTTATTTAGCTAGTTGTCTGGGAATTGTTTTTAGTTTATCACACTTGATATTAGTACATTGCTTTTGATAGTTAAAAAGTTAACTCAATTCTGTGAAATTTGGCTTTGTAAAAATAGTAAAATAATTGACCTGACATCATTTAAGCCCAGTTTAACTTCGTTAATTCTAAGGGATAATTTCAGTTTTCAAGCCTTTATAAAGGATTCTTTAGCCAACAGATTAGAGTGTTGGCTAGATTACAGTGTTTTTCCTTTATCTTCCTTCCCCCAGTGCTTCTGCTATGCCCAGACGTTCAAGGTCACTCATGAGATTTGTGCATAATGGGGCAAAAGGTTGGTTAATATGGTCCTATGCTCTCAGTCTCTAGGTAACAGGAGAATTCGAGTGGACGTTGCCGATCAAGCCCAAGATAAAGGTAAGAAAGCTAATAGTTCTCCTGTTTTATTATTGTCCTAGGATGACAAAGCCAGAGGTCCCCTTTCCCAGAAAATTTTAATAGAGGTAGATAGTGGTAGCTCTACCTTAATCTAGAGCAGTTTTTCTTAATTGAGGATGACTTTGCCCCCAGGGAATGTTTTTTAATGTTTAGAGACATTTTGGGTTGTTTAACTGTGGGAAGTGCTACTGATATACGATAGACAGAATCCAGGGACTGATCCTATCATTCATAGGATAGCCCCCTACAGTGAAGAATTATCTAGCTCAGAATGTTACTAGTGTTGAGACTGAGAAACCCTGATTAATGTAGGTGAGTGTTAAATGTATAATAAACAGATTAGGTACCAAACAGCACATTGGACCTGAAAGGGGCCTAATTTATGTATATGTCAGGACTTCTCCTATACAGAAGTTGAGACAGGTAATCCTTAAGCCAGGAGGAGTAAATTTGAGGAAATACATCACTCAGTTGAGTTGAAGAGTGCACTTACGGGGACCAGGGTAACTTCATGACTGCTGTGGTATGAGCAAGAAATACAGTAAATTGAGGGGAATTTTCTACGCATGCAAAAAATAGTGAACAAATGTTTTTGTGAGTTCATTTGTGGGTTTTTTGTTTGTTTGTATGTTTGTTTGTTGTTTTCACTTTATATATTTGTAGACAGGGATGATCGTTCTTTTGGCCGAGATAGAAATCGGGATTCTGACAAGACAGATACAGACTGGAGGGCCCGTCCTGCCACAGACAGCTTTGATGACTACCCACCTAGAAGAGGTGATGATAGCTTTGGAGACAGTAAGTTCATTTTTTATTACATCACCATAGTTTTTTTCTGTGTTCCTTTCTCTCTTTTTTGGAGACAATTATTTTATTCAAAAAACCCAACAGATTCTACAAAGTAAAGTACTTGCATTAACAAGAGTTAAGCAGGATTGATGGGTTAAGAGTGGTACGTAGTAAGTCCTCATTTAATGTCGTTAATAGGGTCTGCAACTTTTAGTGAAACGGCATATAATAAAACCAGCTTCACCATAGGCTAATTGATAGAAACAAGAGTTAAGTTCCTATGTTATCGGGGAACCTGCTGTACAAAAATTGGCTGCATTACCAGCAGTAGTCAAAATGCAAAGTTTTAACGCTACCTTTTAAAATAACAAAATTCATTCACTTCAGAAATACTAAATGTCTGCCATGTGCCTGATTCTGTTCTAAATTCAGGATCATTTTTGTTCACATCCCTGAACAAAACAGACAAAAATCCCGTCCCCACTAGACATTGTTTATAATGATTCCTCATTATAAACAGTCTGCAAATAAAAGATAATTTAGAGAAGGAGAATAAAGAATGTCACGGGATTGGAGCTGGGGCGAATTACAACTTCTCTACATACCACCTAAATCCAACAAAAGCTTTGTAAAACATTATGGAGAAATTTATGCAACTTTATTTGTTTATTTTTAAGATTTTATTTATTTTATTTTTAGACAGAGGGGAAGGGAAGGAGAAAGAGGGAAACATCAATGTGTGGTTACCCCCTGTGTACCCCCTACTGGGGACCTGGCCCACAACCCAGGCATGTGCCCTGATGGAAATCAAACCGGCGACCCTTTGGTTGGCAGGCTGGCTTACACTCAATTCACTGAGCTATACCAGCCAGGGCTGCAACTTTATTAAAATACACAAAGAGCTACTCAACACTTTGTATTTTTAAAATGGAAAACCTACCGTTTGGTAAAGCAATAACTAAGTAATGATTTGTCCATATAATAGACTACTTTATAGCATAGCGTACAACTGATGACAGGGATAAAATTCAAAACCTATTGAGGAAGCAAAAATGTAGATTTGAAAACAATATCATGTAGTATCAATACATAAGTTGTAAAAAAATGTGTGCATGGTGACGTAATCACCTTTATGATTGTGGTGGGGAGTCCTTTAGCTACATCTATAGTACTCTGCTTTTAAGTTAAGTTTCTATCTGACTTTACCATCAAGTCTTTGTAACCCATCTAAGCCTTGGAGAGAATTACCTGAGGTACTTTATTTAGCATTCATGCAAAAAGTTCTATTGTTAACAGGAAGAAAGGGCTCTTGAAAGGAAAGGCAGAACTACAGGGCAAAGATCCTGTTTTAAATCAAGGGCCATGGCTATTTTCTCACCTCAGACCGTGAATTTAGAGCAAGCAGAATGGATACCAAGAAAGTTGAGTGTGCTGTTATCCAAACCTGCCAAGTTTGTAAAACTAGGTTATGGTCCCAAAGTCAGCTCTATCAGCATGTTAGACTATACCAGGAGGTCACAGACTCCTATGCTAAGCCAAGCATTTGGCCCATAAAGGACACTTTGAGGGCCACGGGGAAATATACTAAATAATACTACAAAAATCTCAGCACAAACTTGTATAGAGTTCACTGCCTCTTCAGAAATTAAAAACATTTCAAAATAAACACTTGGCAGAATTTTTTGTTTGTTTTTTGAATTCCGTTTCTGATTCTCTTCTGTATGTGTTTTACTAACATTAGCGTGATTCTTTAATTTACAATATTTAAACTACCATGAAATGTCTGTTTACATAGACAAAATGATGTTCTTTGTAAAATGAAATAACTGTTTAAAAGGAAGGAGCCTTAAAATTAGATTCCTCTTTGACCTGCATGCATCAGTTATTAAACTCAAAATGTTTTAAGTTTCACCCTGGCCAGTGTGGCTCAGTTGGTTGGAGCATGGTCCAATAAACAAGAAGGTCATGGGTTCAGTTCCAGGTCAGGGTACATGAACCCAGCTTCTCTCAGAAAATTGGAAGGTCTAGCAAGTCAGCTGAAGCTAAATGGCCATACCCCCTTTTATAAATGAGTTATACTATCTAGTTTGCCACTTGAGCTACTACACTTCTTTATAGAAATTTCTGGCATTTAGAGGCTTCTGACATTGACATATTCATGTAGGTGTATAACAGTATGTTGTGAACCTATTTAGTAATTAACATTTCTCATTGTTTTTAATGGTTGCTTTGTATGGGTGCCCACTAATTTAATCTAACAGAAAACATTGCAGCAAACCTCCTGGTACATGTGTCCACTTATTTGCTCAGTAAAAATTCCTAGAAATTGTTGGCCCAAAGGGTATACACAATTTTTAATACATAGTTCTGAAACAATTTTCAGAATGGTTGTTCTATTTTAAACTCATCAACAGTGTAGAAATTTACTTTCCCCTCTAAGCTTTGCCAACACGGAGTGTGTCATTTATTTTAATCTTTGACATTTTGGTAGTGGAATATGATGTCCTGTTTTAGTTTCTATTACTTAAGTAATAGACCACACATTGTCATATGTTGCATATAGTTTTCTTACTTTCTTTGCCTCTCAGATTTGTGATATGTGTGTTGTTTTTCCATACTGAACATTTTAAGTGGTCTCTGGTTCTTTGGCATCAAGGATAGAAGATTCCAACTATATTTTCTTCTAATGATTTGTCCTTACGTGTTTTAATATCTCAATCCTTAAACCTGGGGACTTGTTATGGGATATATATTTTTCTCTCTCCTAATTTCCTTCTAAATTGTTAGCCCAGCAGTGTATATTGAATAACTAGAGGAAATTTTTTAAATCAAATAAATACCAAGAACACTTTAATTCAATACAAATTCTTCCACTTTGGTAAAATGTGACATTTTTACAAAATGGGCACAGCAGTGAATATGAACTCATGAAAACAAATTGGCCTAATGGGCTGTCATGTTTCCTTAGTGTCAAAAAAGAAAAAGAAATGATGTTACCTGTCTCTCTTCCCTCTAGAGTATCGAGATCGTTACGATTCAGACCGATACCGTGATGGTTATCGGGACAGTTATCGTGATGGCCCACGCCGGGATATGGATCGATACAGTGGCCGGGATCGTTATGATGACAGAGGCAGCAGAGACTATGATAGAGGTCATTATAAAGCACCATTAAGTTAAATTGCTTTCTTTCAGGAATTTTTTTCTTGCCTTCCCTCCAGTGTGGTGATAACAATTTGGGGTGTATTTATTTACAGGCTATGATTCCAGGATAGGCAGTGGCAGAAGAGCATTTGGTAGTGGGTACCGTAGGGATGATGACTACAGAGGAGGCGGGGACCGCTACGAGGACAGATACGACAGACGTGATGATCGGTCATGGAGCTCCAGAGATGATTACTCTCGGGATGATTATAGACGTGATGATAGAGGTAATCATTTTCTTTTGCTTGCTCGATGGGGCAGACCACTGAACAAACTGATTGGAAATTTTTCAGTTATGTTCAAATCCCTTAAGTAGGCACGGGTAGAATTTACACATTGTAAAGTATATAGGAGAGCGTCATGGAAAGAGCATTGGATACAGGTGATGTAACGGAAATAAAGCAGTCAAATTGTAACTTCCTTCAGCATATAGATTTTTCAGTTAAAACTTATTGAATAAACAGAGTAGTAAAGGAAAAAAAATTGTCAGATATTTTTATGGTGTGATCTCATTTAATAAAGTACACTTAAATTAGGTGGTGTTAGTCCCGTCTTTCTAATGAAGACAGTAATGCAGTCTCATAGCCAGTAATTGGCAGTATGGGGTTAAAAACCAAGCGATTTAAAGCCATTAATTAATTACCATAGTAATTGATATTTATTAATGCTGAGGTGTTAGTGCACCTGTTCTAAAATTATGTTCCTAATGTTACAACATTTATATAAAACTTTGTATTATAAATATGACCTCTCAAAAAGTATTACTAAATGTTCACCATTTGTGTTCTGTTTTTAATGATATCATTGAAAAAGTAAGGTATCTGGCCGAGATTTTGTCTTTATTTTTAGAAGCAACCCTAGCCTTTTAACATCCCTTTGTCAGCCCTTACTTGGTGCCAAGTGTTTTATATACATCATTGCCTGTAATCCCCCAAGTAAGGAAGATAGACCTGGAAACTAGCAAAACAGAGCAGGTTGACAAAAGGCATCAGAGCCATATTGAAATTCCACTTGAGTAAAGTTTTTCCTCCCTCAAACAAAAACACAAAACAAAAACAACATTTCCAGTCTTTTCTGCAAAACTTTTCATTTACTCTTAAAAGCATTGTTGTTATCTATTTCTATGCAAGAAACCTAGAAACAATTTACTCTGCACCAACAATGAGCTGAATTCTTATTACAAGTATTATATAATTCTAAGAATTCTATCTCGTATAGGTAGGTAAAATTATCTCTACTAGCGAGAAAAGTGAAGGTTCAGGCGTGGGCCTCAGGTTCTCTTTGACTCCTGACCTGTTCCTCTCAAGCCACATTTCTTCCATCTCCCAATAGATGTACGCCTGATTTTTTTCCCCTGGTGATCTTAC
The DNA here is from genome assembly GCA_004026545.1 of Mormoops blainvillei. Classification (NCBI taxonomy): domain Eukaryota; kingdom Metazoa; phylum Chordata; class Mammalia; order Chiroptera; family Mormoopidae; genus Mormoops; species Mormoops blainvillei. Next base: position 598,758 of record PVJD01000081.1, on the reverse strand, counting down.
CCCCAACACTCTCTCTGACCTGCCCTCTTGTCTCCCAGGTCATTGCCACTGCCTTTGTTTAGATTTCATTGGTATACCCACATTACTGACAAATTTCCCCTGCCTCACGACATTCTTCACAGTGTCCCAGATTGTCTTGGTGGAATAAGATCTAATTAGATGATTCTCCCTCTTTTAAAAAACTTCCTAGTCCCAGCCCTGGCCAGGGTTGCTCAGTTGGTTGGAGCGTCATCCTTTAACCGAAAGGTTGCAGGTTCCATTCCCCATCGGGGCACACACCTAGATTGCGCATCCAATCCCTGGTTCAGGCATATACGATCCCTGGTCCGGGTACATATGGGAGGCAACCAGTTGGTGTTTCTGTCTCACATCGATGTTTTTCTCTCTATCCCTTCCCCCTCTTTCTAAAAGCAATGAAAATAATGTCCTCCGGTAATGATAAAAAATTTAAAATAAAACCTCCTTAGTCTCTCTATGGCCTGAAAGATACCTTTTTGTCTGCACTTCTGGCATATAAGGACCTTCACTGTTCTGCCTGCAGCATACCTCTTCAATGTTGTCTTAATCCCTTCCACATCTGCCCTGTTAAGTGCGTGCTGAGCTGTCAAGATTCTCAGGTGTTGGTGCTTTGAAACCTTTACAGGCTTCCCCAAATTCCATCCCAGTTTCACGATTTAAAGTTTTTTTGTTTATTTGTTTGCTTGTTTGTTAGTGTTTTCTGTTTTTTGGTTGGTTTTTTTAAAAAAATTATTTATTTATTTTTAGAGAAAGGGGAAGGAAGGGAGAAAGAGAGGGAGAGAAACATCCATGCGTGGTTGCCTCTCGCATGCCCCCAACTGGGTACCTGGCACACAACCTAGGTATGTGCCCTGACTGGCAACATAGGAATCGAACTGGCAACCCTTTGGTTCACAGGCCAACAACGCTCAATCCACTGAACCACACCAGCCAGGGCCTGGTCTTATGATTTACATATGAATAAATCTGATTGTAGAACTTAGCATACTGTATTCTTTTTAACTTTGATCCTCCCAGTAAATCGGACCTCTTGCAGAAAGAAACTAAAAACTTCCCAACCATTGAATTCCTAGCCTTAGCATGGTTTCTGAAATACAGGTGCACAAATTATTTGTTGAGTAGGTAAATAAATGGAAGTCGTCAAAGGAAGAAGAAAGGGAAAAGAGCAAAGAGTTGCTTCATTAATGCAGATTTTAACCATTGGTAAGTATAAAGACAAGAACGGGAATGATAAGTACCAAGTTCAGCATAGTGGTTATGAGAAGACAGCACAGTTGGCATGTCATCAGAGGAAGGATACTCGGGCTTCAGTGGTTTTCATAGTGTTTTATTACTTTGGCCAGGTGGTTGGTACACATAGGCTTTCTTTACCTTCTGTATCTTTTGTGTGTCTGAAACATTTAAAATAAACACCGAATTTGAGAAATACAAGTTTCCTTGAAACAAGTTTTCTTGAAATACGCTGACAACTTGAATCCAGGAAGAAATCAAACTCCCCTAGAGTTTATATTCAGATGTCCAGTTTTGCATGCTTTGCCATATGAAGCACTCAAATTTATATTACACAGAAACAAGAGTGTAAGACTAGAGGCCGCCCTCTCATATCGTTACAAGCTCTTAACCCACTGAAGTCATTCATCTTCCAGACCACAGTTTTTAACAAGATTACTTTCATCCAGTAGTTGATTATAGTTGAAAATTTCTTCCTGATAATAGTGATCATGATAAATGATTGGTTTACCATGTAAATTGTTGTTTTTAGTCTTCCCCTTAGTCTAGTACTGCATCATGGATGTGGTAGTGGAAAGATTGGTTAGACCTGGTTATTTAAACCACACATTTTCTAGTCTCCCTTTTCACCTTCTCTGCTGTATTGGCTAGGCCACTAATCTGAATCCCATCTAAGAGCTATGTGGGAATCTGGCTTTCAGCCATCAGCTTCTGATTTTGAAAACCTATTACTTAGAGTTTTATTTAACTTAGGTCCCCCCCAAAGACCCAAACTGAATCTAAAGCCTCGGAGCACTCCTAAGGAAGATGATTCCTCTGCTAGCACCTCCCAATCCAGCCGAGCAGCCTCTATCTTTGGAGGGGCAAAGCCTGTTGACACGGCTGCTAGAGAACGAGAAGTAGAGGAGCGGCTACAGAAGGAACAAGAGAAATTGCAGCGGCAACTGGATGAGCCAAAACTAGAACGGCGGCCTCGGGAGAGGTGAGGTTACCATCAACAAATTTCCCATCTTTGAATCCAGTGGTTCTTAATTGGGGTGTTACATTCCCAGGGGACACTTTGGAAATTTGTGTGAATGATACCGGTTGTCATTTATCAACATTTAGTGTACCTAGGCTGGGGTTGCCAGGCGGTATACTGTAGTACATGGACAGTTTAACCCAGTTAAGAGTCATTGCTTATCCCACAATTTTCAAACGGCTTACTTGGTTTAACCTGCAACAAATATAAATTAGTGGTTCTCTAAGACACTGGTCAGCAAATTATGGTCTGGGCCTGTTTTTATAAGTAAAGTCTTATCTAGGCCTTTGAGGAGGCTTTGCAAACCCTGCTTTAGTATATAAAGTTAAAATCCCACCCTGGTGAGGTGAGTGGATTTAGCTCTTTTTTAATTTACTACGGGTAAAGTAATAAGGAAATGTTTTCACTTATATAAGGGTGGATTGTGAATTATTTTTCATTTATTTTTACTTGTGTGTATGTTGGTTATACTATCAAGTGTTACTTCAGGATACTAACAGTCACTACAAGATATTTATTATTAAAAGGCGACATTGGCTTTGATAGGGTAGGAACCCGTGTCAGTGTTCTGGAATTCTAGGCCTAGTTTTGAATGACTTGCAGAATTGTGTTACCATTAAGGATGTAGATTATTAGGAGAATGTTCTTAACCCTAGCTGACGCTTGCTTAGGTAATTAGAGCCAAAGCGTCCTAATGTTTGCAGCTCTCAACTGGTTTGCGGCAGAGAGATAGATGCACACACCTGCCTATATACAGAGCTGGTGTGATGAAATGTTAGTAAGTGATGGTTCTTGAGGGGTCAGCATGGGTCCAAGGTGGCCTTCACCTGAGCTGAGTATGAATATATACATACATATACGTGTGTGTGTGTGTCTGTGTGTGTATTTTTTTTTTTTTTTTTTTACTTTTTTAAATCTCTTACACAGACACCCAAGCTGGCGAAGTGAAGAAACTCAGGAACGGGAACGGTCAAGGACAGGAAGTGAGTCATCACAGACTGGGACCTCAGCCACATCTGGCAGAAGTAAGTCAGACCAGGGTGGGTATTATATTATTGCCCTCTTCTATAATAACCTGTCCATGACCAAATTGTGCAGAGACTTTGAGGTATTAAATTCAGTTGTGGACTCTTTATTTGAGTTATCCTGGATTGATCTGAGTTTTACATCTGCTCTGAAAAAGCTGAGAAATGGGCGCCAGAGTGGGGGAAAGTGTGCTTGACTGTTACATTTGTCCCTTCATTTTATGTGTTGACATCTCAGTTTTATTTGTTCAGAGCGGGCACAGTCATCTAATCTCAAAGCTGCTCCCGGGGCCAGCCTTTTTTATGTCATATATGACCAGAGCAGTGCCTTATGTGATGATATTCTGCTCTTGATTCTTCCATCCTTACTAGAATTTACTGATTGGGTACAAGCATGTTTAGTGTTTTGGAAACTGAATGGTACCATTATAACACCTCCCTTCCCTTATTGTGAGCCTGTGTTTTTAAGGCTTCTTCTCCCACCTCTAAATTGATTTGTACTTGAGCATTGCAGACATGGCTCAAGGCTTGGGTGATTTGGAAATAATTATCCACGTGTTGTAGAAGTTTTCTGGAAAGTGTTCATACTGGAGTAGACTTTTAATAACAGGATGCGACTCTTTGTACCTGGGTAGGAGTATGTTGGTTGATTCGTATCCCTACTTCTGAAGAGCTTGCACTTAAAATCTAAAATGTAAAAAGAATCTGGCAAAATAAGCTCCTGGTTTTAAGGAGACATTTGGTGCTTTAAAAAAAACACATGAGTATGTTCTGGTTTTCATAAATGTAAAAATTTGTATCATGTTTTGTTATATAGCTCATGTGTGTGTGTTGAGCCTCTAAGTTGGTCAGTGGTTCTTGGAAGTTGAGAGAGAGAGAGATACATATAAAATTCTCCAAGTTATGACCATTTTAACACTGAGACTAGAAAGGCTATAATCCTAAAATAAAGAATACTCACTTATTCCTAGGAAAGGTCAAGATGGCTATCCTTGGAGAGTCATTTTTCCTTTTTCTCTTGCATCAGTAAAACATTTTTTTCTCAAAATGACATTTGGAAACCACTGCCTTAGGGATAATTTCATAATTTTGGGAGCCAAATTAGAGTCTGTATTTAAGAAAAATGATAGAAAGTGGTAAATGTGGATGTGGACCATTTCCCACTGTGTTAAAATCCTAATAGATACTTATACAACAAGCCTTTTTTTCTGGTAACTTGACCTTCCACCTCTGACTTCACAGATGTGCGAAGGAGGGAGAGTGAGAAGTCTCTAGAAAATGAAACACTCAGTAAGGAGGAAGACTGTCACTCTCCAACTTCCAAGCCTTCCAAACCTGAACAGCCTCTAAAGGTAATGCCAGCCCCTCCACCAAAGGAGAATGCTTGGGTGAAGCGAAGTTCTAACCCTCCCGCCCGATCTCAGAGCTCAGACACAGAGCAGCAGTCCCCTACAAGGTGAGTCAGTTTGGAAACGTAGCAGCTGGGTAGCTGTAGAATCTTGAATATTGTGATGTCACCGTGTGGCCAGGTAGCTCAGTTGGTTTAAGCGTTGTCCTGATTGATACACCAAGATTGAGGGTTTGATCCCCAGTCAGGGCACATATAAGAATCAACCAATGAATGCATAAATAAGTGGGACACCAAATCTATGTCTGTCTGTCTGTCTCTGTCTCACAAATCAAATAAATTTTTTAAAAAATATTGTGATGTCATGATGGAAAGTGTCTTGTAGGGAGTTGACCTTAGATAGCATCTTACACTGTCTTTGCTCTTTATAGTTAAAGTTCAGATATACTGGAGCTGGTTCATAAGCACCAGTTGTTCCATTTTCTAGAGTTTTGATAGCCAGTTGACATCACTTTGTTACTTAAAATCTGCAAATACACACAGAGGCCACATGCTGGCAATATGTTCTCAAGGGTTAACTTCCCTAAGTTTTAGGATCCTCATTTGTAAAATAGAGAATAACACTGACTTCACTTGATTGTGATGATTCTAAAGGACATGGCACTTTACTGTTGAAGTAATTGCTTTTGTTGTTGTTTTTCCCATAGTTTAGTGTTCCACTGCATTAAGTATGTATTTTTGGTTCTCTGTAAAGCTTACTGCACTTGTGAGAATGCTTATAGTTTCTTATCTCTTCCTTCCTTAAGACAGCTGATAATGTGATTACATGTTTTCCTTCTAGTGGTGGGGGCAAGGTAGTTCCAGCTCAACCATCTGAGGAAGGACCAGCAAGGAAAGGTAAGACCAAAAGGGAATAGGCTTCTTCACCTAGAGGCCTAAATTAAAAGGCCTGTAAGGAGCCATGAAATACTGAACTTCAGTGTATTTTGCACCCAGTTTTGTGTAAAAAGTTCTTAGATTGTCTGCCTTTTCATGCCAGTAGAGGGCAGGAGTGGTCTCTTTGGAGAAAGCATGGAGCCCTGCCCTTTCCTGGTAGAACATTTCTCTGAAGGTCGGGGAGAGACTCGGAAGGAAATTAACATGCTCAGTACAGATTAGAAATGTCTGCAAGGCCAAGGTCACTACATGGCGTTGTAGCTTTTATTGCCACTTTGCTTTTCATGATGGCATAACCCTACAGTGGAACTTTTTAGTGGCTCTTGTTGGGCGGGTGAGTATGACACATATATAGAGTGCGTGGGAAGAAGGGCCTAGGAAGGAAGTCTGGGCTGGGGTGAGGGTTAATTCCCCTTAGTACACATGAGCACATTTTTCTCCAGCCCTTAGGAAACCTTAGGAGAGAGAGAAATTATTTTACTTGCCTTCAATTTATTTTTGCATCTTTACTCCAAGTAGATGAAAATAAAGTGGATGGAGTGAGTGTCCCTAAAGGCCAAAGTGGGAACTCCAGCCGTGGTCCAGGAGATGGAGGGAACAAAGACCACTGGAAGGAGTCAGATAGGTATGCATGTTCTCTGTCTCATTGTTTGTAACTTTCACCTGATGCTAGATACACATGCCTTTGTAATTAAGTTCTTGGTTCTCTAAGCATTGCCAGATCTCCTTTGAACAAACCAAAGTCAACCAATATAGACGGTTACAATTCTGAGAATCTAGATAAACAAAATGTCCAGATAGCAAGGACTGTTAACTGGAGATGCCTGTTGAATGCCTCAAAACTGCTTATGGGTGATGGGAGAGTGCCGTCCAGAAGATTTGGTCTTATACTCACGTCTTTGCAGGAAAGATGGCAAAAAGGATCAAGACTCCCGATCTGCACCTGAGCCAAAGAAACCTGAAGAAAATCCAGCCTCCGTAAGTGTTAAAGGCTTGCCCTCAACTTCCCTTAGCTTTGCCTGTTGAACCCCCCTTATATTTAGGGCTACAAACAGAGTGGTTCAAAATAAGGTACTGCTGCTCATTTGAAATAGTGAATGTTTAGGTTAGTGTTTTTCTCTGTTCGTACCTTTCACTACTCTCGTCCCCTTATCAAGCCAAAGTGTGTTTGTATGACTTGGAAAAGAACACATGTACCTCTGACAGCTCTCCCCATGGAAAATGCTAGCAAGCAAGCAAGTGGTTGTGGTCTGGACTAACATATCAGTATCCTGTTTCCTGGATTCTGATGTGAGAATTCAAGGCCTTGGTCATTTTATCACTCTTGTCTGTTATAGAAGTTCAGTTCTGCAAGCAAGTATGCTGCTCTCTCAGTTGATGGTGAAGATGAAAACGAGGAAGAAGACTACACCGAATAGACCTCTACATCCTGTGCTTTCTCCGAGTCTCTCTCTATCCTGGAACATCGAGAGCAAATCAAACCTCTCTCCAGACAAGACAAAATAAAACTCACCATCTCCTGGAGACCTTTCTTAACTTTTTTTTTTTTTTTTAAACAATGAGATTCTTTTGCATGCTGCTGCAGCCTTTAAAGTATTGAACTAACTGGAGAATCACCAATATAGCCAGAGTGAAAGACATTTTAACGGAAAAGTTGTGCAGTTTTATACACATGCAGTTACCTGTGTGATTAGTGCCTAGGGGCCTCCATTTAGGAAACTGGCAATGACAGTGATACAGTGTCTGCAGTCTGGTTGGGCAGTAGGGCAGGTATGAAGAAGAGTGAGATTCTTTAATTCTTATTATCCTAATGTGGCATATATGAATTCTCAAACATCTAAATAAATTCTCCATTCTTGGAAAGGTAGGTTTAGTCTCTGAAATTTTAGTCTCCAGGAGGCTGCCAGCCCCTCCTCTTATTTAATTCTGAGTTAGTGGGGCCAGCCTAGGGGGAATTCCTTCATTTTTACCCCCCAGGGGGGTAGCTGGGAGTGAGTCTACAGGCCACTAAAGAATAGGACTGCTTGGTGACCAAAATAAGTGGGGAAATCGTGGTTTGAAAAGAAGTTTTGGGGAGGTGATGAATTATTTTGCACCAGTAATATGGAAAAATGGTATGACCTCCAATAAACACATGAATGGTTACTTCCTGCAACAGGAAGCACTTAGGGGGTATGGGAATTCCCAGGTCTCTTACGTGTTCTGGTTTTGCCTTTTCTTAAACATTAGCTATCCTTACTGAAAGTTCAGCTCTGTCCACATTCTGCGGAAATCTTGAAGCTCTACAAATTTAGACTCATCTTATGTTCTTCATGCTCCTCTTTCCTGTTACCTCCCAAAAAAACAGCTTCTGTTTAAGCCACATACCCAGTCTCCTAGGCATTGCGTATTAGCCTCTGGGAGCTGTCAAATGAGGAATCACTGCTTTTCTCAAGTAAATCTTGGCTTTTTTGTCTTTTGACTCTCCTATTCATTCCTGATCCTGCTTCTTTGACCCCTTTTACACCTCAGAAAACTCAAGAATTAATGGTCTTAGGCGGTGAGTGAGGGTGCGTAAATAGGGACAGCTGAAACTGGGAGCCTTTCTTATGACCTGATTGGGGTTTTTGTTTGGGGCTTTTTATTTTGTGGGGGGCGTTTTTTGTTTTGTTTTTGTTTGTTTTGTTTTGTTGGGGTTTTTTTTGTTTTTTGTGGGGTTTTTTTGTTTTTGTTTCGTTTTGTTTTTTTACAAGTTTCCTTCTCTCCACTGAAATCCCACACCAATGTTTGGATTTATAATGTGGCCTAGACCAATGTGTGGTTTTGTTTTGTTTTGATTTTTAGCTTCCCTTGAGAATAAATGATACTGGAGAGAACTATTTAACAAGGTCCTGGTTTCTCTTAAAATAGCTTGACTTGCCTGTTTTTATGTGCACCTTTGTACTGTCAGCTCAGTAGGTGGTATCCTTATGGGCACCATTGGTACCTACAGAGAAATTACACCTTGGTTGGCAAGCCCTTCTCCCATCAGTCCTAGATTAGACCCTGTCCAGCCATGCAGGGGGTGTTGGTTTGAGTGCTGCAGCAGTGGGCATGATGAATCATTTACCCAGTGGATATAAAAGACATACCAAGTGAAATAACTTTAATAATTGGCTTGGATGGCTAGTAGCTAGGAAGTGGCTTTTAGAGAGATACCCAAGGTTGAAAGGGTTTTTGGGGGGTTGGTTATTATTTTTTTCTTTTTTTTTTTCCATTTTTTGTTGTTGTTTTAACCATTTGCTGTAGATGATGAAAAGAGAGGGTTTGCCTTCAAGTCTACTCCTTCCAAATAGTTGTATCAAAAAAGGCATTTTTTTCTCACTCCCCTACCTTGTCTCCTGTTAAAACAGAAACAGGGATATATGTCCCACTCCTCAATACATGTAAAATTTGTACAAAAATATCTTCTATGAAAATGATTTGTAATCTGTAGACTTATTACCTGGGAGATGTCTTGAGATGTGAATCCCATCCTTTGGGTTGTGGGTTTTTTTGTTTTCTCCAAATAAATCTAATCTTTAAAGTTCATTTTAATGCTGAAATTCTTTGACAATACACTCCATGCTCCCAGGCCTCTTCCCTCCCACCCCGCCCTTTTTTTTTTTTTTACTCCCCGCTGAGTCTGCTGCCCTGCCTTCACACCTCTGATTGGGTACCATTTTGTGCAAGTACAGAGGGTGGGGTTACCAGGGGAATCTATTCATTGAGGCCCAAGAACTGGGAATTCACATCAACTCCCCTCCAGCATTTTTGCCTGGTACTAACTTAAATACCATTTTAGCGTATCTGCAGTCCATTTACTAAGATGAAGTGGGAGCTCTAGGGATAAATTCTTATGTCCTTGAGGTAGTACCTCCATAAACCTCCACCCTTCAGCCAAATGCTGCCTCTGCTTTCCTGGGTTACACTGCACAGGCAGAATGGAGTCTGTGTTACTACTTTTAATCATCTCTCAGGCTTAGTGGGAATTTTCCAGACAGCAAGGACAGACTGTTCATTGTTGTAAGGCAGGAAAGAGGTTAGGACAGTGGCAGAGAATCCTTAAGGTCACAAGGGGGTGGAGCACAGAAAGCCCAGGAAACCTCGCAACAATTTTGGGGACTCAGAGCCAAGGGGGGTAGGGGGAAGTGGAGGAAGTTGGAAACAGCGGTTACACAAGTGATTTTCCCCTAGGCCAACTGCAGCAGCTGGTCTAATGGTTTCTTGCCAATGCATTGATCTCTTCAAAGCTGAGGGATGAGGCACAGCGTGCAGCCTATCTGTGTGGGCTTAGGTAGAAAGGGAAAAGGCCCTGCCCAGGCTGCCTTACGGGGCAGTGCTCATTGCGGCCTCACCACAGGAATCAGTCTCAGTCACCCTGTCCAAGCCTGTTTCTTCCCAGTCCCCTCGCTGTGCAATGCTGAGGTCTGGATGAATGATGGAAAGTGGGAAAGGCTAACTTGAAGAAGGTTCATGTTGGTTGGGCCCAGAAAGGATAGAGAGGAAGGAACTCCCTCCACTGTGTCCCAAGAGGGAAAGATGTGGCGGTCCCCCTACCCCCACTCAAAAGCCCTATGGCAGAAATGGATCCCAGGACTGGTCAGTCTCGACTAACAACCTACTGCAAATCTGAGCCACTGAAAGGGTGCAGGAAAGGCATCCTTTACAAGGATCTGTTTTAGGTTGCTTGGGTCCCATGTGTGTAACAGGCAACGTAGCCTAGTTTCTGTGCTAAACAATTAAGCACTAGGCTCCGGATCCTAAGGCAGTAAGGATCCCAGTTAGCGCTGAGGGCGTCACCTCAAGTGCTAAGTGAGCTCACAGCATCTGGTTTCTCAGGAAGTAGGAAAGCTACACATCTGCTCCTGGGAAGCTGGGAAGCATTATTTCTCAAAACTTGTTGCTCAGCAACCATCCAACCATTGTAGCCCCTAGGGCCACAAGTGAAGGGGGGACTTGCTTTCCCTCACCCTCCCACCTCACCAAAAAGAAGGGGTTTGGAAAAGGCAAGCTGTGCTGCTCCCCGCCCAGCTTCAGCAACCTCCCGGTTGGACAATACAAGCTCTGTCCTCAGCCAGAGATCCGCCTCTGGAGTCAGTTCTGCTCTTTCCCCCACTCTTCTTGGTTCCCAGCGCTCTGCCCTCCAAGTGAAGTTCCCCTGACCCAGTGTTCTTCCAACCCTCAATGCCCTCTTTCTATAGTCCCCCACCCCAAGGATCTCAGCACACTGGGTCACAGGCATGGGATCACCCCAGACCATGCAAGAGGGAGTTCAGCCATCAGTGCCAAGGTGGGCTGCCCTCTGCATAATCAAGGTAAGGAAACCTGCATGGAGGGAGGGTGAGAAGCTGTTCCTGAAATTGTTTCACCTTTACTAACATCCTGGCTTTCTCCTCCCTTTCCCAGTTCTGCAGCTCTTGGTCTGCCTGGCTGGCCCCATGTGCCACCCATTTTTATTTCATTTCCACCAAGTCACCTCCTGTGTAAGTTTTCATTCTCAATCTCTCATCAGCTTGCTTTCCGCAGCCTCCTTCCTGCCTGGTCCCTGCACTGACAGCAGGCATCAGTCTGAGCTGGTAGTTCAGTTACCCACTTTGTGACCCTCTAACAATTCCTTAGAACCTCAGAAGGGGCTCCTCTTTAGGGGCAGCAACACCAGCTTGAGTGTGAGGCTCTAGTCCTGAGATACAGTCAAGTGCCTCTGCCGAGCCCCAGTCTCTCCTTTGGAGAGTAGAACCTACCCCCTTAGCACGTATCCCAAGGCCCAACCAAAGACTCTGATGAACCCTGGGAAGGCGAGATGTTAAGAAAAACTAGTGTATGCTCCAAAAAAATGAATAAGTTTTCATACCGCATAGCCCTCGATTACATAATCAAATCTTGCCAAAAAACATAGAATGACTTTCAGCCCTGCCCCCTCCAGTAGCCTCTGATCCCCGTTGCTCTCTAACTCCTACCTCTTCTCCCAGTCTCCTCCCTGCCCAGCTCTACTCCAATCCCCAAGCCCTTTCTCCAGACCCCAGTGACTGCTCTAAACTCTGAGACTGCCTATTGGGCACCAATGCAGCCAAGAGAGTAAGATCAAAGCGCTCTTGTCCCAGCAACATCCACCCCTCCCAAATGCCAGTCTCTGGGGGACCCACATTGTCACCATGTGCTGCTTCACAGCCTCTCCCATGCCGCTAAATTGGAATTGGGTGCTCCACCCCCTCTTAATCAAAACCAGTCTTCCCAGCCTTTAACAAAAGCAAGATGAGCACAGAAAGGTCGGAGGGATGGCGGGCCTTAGAGCTGGTGGTACTGGCTGCTTTGAGGAGACAGGCATTGAGCCTTGGGCACTGGCTCCTCAGAAACCACCTCCCCCACCCCCACCTCCCCCCCCACCCCCACCCTGTTTCATCATGGAAAATCCAGTAGGGAGGGGAAGGAGGGGTGAGAGTCTCAGGAAGTGCTCACTGCTAAAGAACATTAGGGAATCTGAGAATGGAAATAGATTCAGAGCTTCTGGAAAGACATCCCTTCCCTTTACCTTCCCCACCAGGGTGGCACAACTGAAACCAACCCAGTGGCCCATTAAGTCAATTCCAGGAAGTTCCTATCCAGTGCCAGATCCAGACACTACCAAAAAAAAAAAAACCCCAAAAAACCAAAACAAGCCCTAGCTGGTGTGGTTCAGTGAATTGAGCATGGCCTACAAACCAAAGGGTCGCTTGGTCGCCAGTTCAATTCCCAGTCAGGGCACATGCCTGGACTGAGAGCCAGGTCCCCAGTGGGGGGCGCGCGAGAGGCAACCACACGTTGATGTTTCCCTCTCTTCCTTCCCCTCTCTAAAAATAAATAAATAAAATCTTTTTTTTTTTTAAAAAAAGGAATTATGTTAAACCACAGAATGAACTGCCACATCCACTGGAAGCTTGGGACTTGAGTTAAATGTGAGGAAGACTTTTTAACAGAAGTCTCCGATGGAGTGGGAGTGACTGTCCAGCTCCAAAGCAAGGCGACAGATGGGCTGACTGGGACTGCTTAGTGATGGTGGTGGGAGCGGGGGTGGACTTGATGTGTAGGTCCTCAGCTAAGTTCTTTGGGGAGAACAGGTGACACCTGAGGAGTCTCCCATGAGGCAGAGGACCATAGAAGGGTGTCCAGAGACTTGGAATACAGGTGACACCAGGTATCTTCATCTGAATCTAGCGCTCCCGTGGGTAGGTGGCGCTAGTTCCACCAGGACAGGCGGCGCGGGTGGGTCCACACTTTGGGGTCAGGCCCAGTCCCAAATACACTTCTGTGGAGGGGCCAATCTGAGAGAGGCCGACGCAGTTCTCTGTATCCTGTTTCTAGAACCTTCTGGACCTATGACCAGCTTTTCTTCTGCATCTGTCTGGTTCGTGTGAGTTTTTTGGCCTCTGTCCTCCGTGTCCACCTTCCTCAAAGTCTTTCTTCGCATCTCTCAGTCTTTCTGTCTCCGAGTGTCTCTAGGCATCTCTGTGCTCCTCCTTCCTCTCAGCTCTTTGTGAGCCGGGTTCGCAGAAGGTGGGGAAAGAAGGGAAAGAGGAGGAGGGTGAGGGGCGGGAGCGGGCGGAAGGTGGGGATTGGAGCGGGGCAGGAGGGAGGAGAGCAGCGCGGGAGGGAGGAGAGGGCGGCGCGGGCGCGGCGGGGCGGGAGGGAGCCCAGGAGCGCTGCGCCCGCTCCCGCCTCCTGCGCCTCCCGCGCGGCCGCTCCGCGCGGGCCCGGCCGGGATGGGCTGGCCCGGGGGCTCCCCCTGCTGCTGCTGCCCCGCCCCGCCGCGCCCCCGCCCCGCCGGGCGCCCCCCGCAGGTGAGTGGCCGCGCCGTGCCGGGCGGGAGGGCGGTGGCCTGTGCGTCACGGCTTGGGGACAGTGCCGGGGGCGGTCGCCAGGGGGCGCGGGGCCGCCGGGGCTCGAGGGGTCGCGGGCGAGGAGGCTGGCGCCCCCGGGCTGGAAGTTGGGGATCGGCGGGTCTCGGCGAGCTCAGACAGCTGGCAGCCGGGAAGGTGACCAGGGGGCGGGGCGCGGGCCGCGGTCACACTCCGGTCGGGGCCATCACGCCTTCGCGCGTACTTGTGCGCACACGCCCCCGGGCACGGCGTTCCTCAGTCTGGCCACGCACCCGCGCGCCCCGCACCAGGCGCCGCTCCTCCAGCGCTGTGGGGCACGTTACCCAGCAGGCAGGCCCGGGACTTGGCGGGAACTTGGCGTTATGGCCTTGGCCTGGGAGTGCTTGCGAGGGTTTTTCTTTTCTACTTCACACCTGGGAAACTGAGGCAGAAAGCAGGCACAGAAGAGGCTTATTTCCACTTTCCAGCCCCACTCCTCGGCCCCCTTGTGCTGCAACTCTTTTCACATCCCCCTGGGCACAACCATAGACCCCGCCTTCCGCCCCTTTTTCCTTCCCTGGGCCTCACCCCTCCTCTGTGGCGGCCGGGCTCCTAGCCTCTCATCCAACCACAGCTATTTCCAGGAAGGGGGAGCGTGGGTGGAGGGGTTTCTCCAAACAAACCCAAGACTTCAGTGTGAGATGGGGACCAGGCTGGGGGAGAGGCTGACAGGCTCTGGAATGTTCCAGGCAGAAGGGTGAGGGTCCCCCAGGGTCTGGCAATGCCTTCCCAGCCCTGTCCCAGTGAGCTACTTTTCCTCTGAGCACGGGCTGAGGAATCAGTGCTGTCTCCATCTTCCCTCAAAGGTGCCCCACAGGGCGGTGAAGGACACGAACCCATGCTTCCCTTTCCACCCATCACAGGGTTAGTGAGCCCCCCAGGAGAAAAGCGTGAGGGTCAGGAGATGTTTGCAGACCTGTTGCAGATGAGGACGACTGCTAGGGGAGGGAACCTGCAGCTGCCCTGCGCCCCCCGGAGGGGGCAGTAGGAAGGAGCATGCTGGAGGGGTCCTGGGCAACAGGAGCAGAGAAAGGCCACCCACCCTACGGTAGTGCCCCTCCTCCCCGCAGCAGGGCTGGGGACTGGATGCGGCCAGGCCCAGTTGCCCACACTGGCCAGGGGCCTGGAATGTCCTGGGACCCGGCCAGAGCTGGTAGGGTGGGAGTGGGTTGCAGAGCCAGTGCCCCTCTCCAGTTACAGGCTAGGGGCCCAGGCTTTGCCACAGATGCCTCCCTCCGGGCAAGGTACCCTGGGGACAGACTTCCTGACCTGGAAGAATTAGAGCTTCCAAGAGAGAAGCCTCAGGCTAGGCCCAGTCCAGGCATGTCCACGGAAGTGTCCTGAGTGGGCTCCCATAAGGAGACTCATCCAGAGAAGTCAGGGTTAGACCAGCCCCAGGAGCAAGAGGGAGGGAGAGGGAAGTCTAAGGACCTGGTGGGAGATGCCAGAGCTGGGGGAGTTGCCTGAGCTCTGGGACATTCAGTAAATACCATGCAAATGAAGGGCAGGAATATTTGCACATTCTTTCAAGTGACAGCTCTTGCTGGTTCAAGGGGCCGCTGTCCAAGGCTTGGGGCTGAAGACCCCTGCTCAGGCCATTAACCCCTTATATTTTTGAAAGATCACTTTCCCTGTTTCCAAGGCCTCAATCCACCTCCTTCCCTAGACTCCCAGGACAGGAAGTTGGCCATGTTCCCAGGAGGGAGGCAGGAGGCCCATGGAGGGGTGTGGAGTCTGTGTTGGGAGGGGGGGGCCTCCTGTCCAGTCCTCAGGTCCTGGGACAGCTGCTGAGGAAGGACAGCAGAGCAAGGAGAGCCATGAAGGTAGTACTCAGGCTTTGGCGGAGGGGCACCCCCAGGGCCTGGGCTGCAGGGCCCAAGTGGCAGGGCTCCAAAGAGGGGCTGGGGATTTGAAAAGTCGAGGGGAACAAGCCCAGAAAATGAGTGAGTGGAAGGCTGTCAGGAGCAGAGCAGCTGGGGGCCATCAGGAGAAGGACCTCAGATGCCTTGGGCTGGGGTAGGAGAATGGATCGTTCCCGTGGGCACAGCAGTCTTCTGGCTGGAATTTGCCTTCCGCTGTGAGTGGGGGAAGGCGGAAGCATGCATGTTTCCCTTTTCCTATTTCCCAACCAGTGAAACTGAGGCAGGAAGCTGGCCTTCAGTCCCATTTTCCCTGACCCCCAGGACGCACGCCTGCTGCTGGGATCCTGGTCTAGCCAGGATAGTGATTCACAGGCCCCCTCCCCCCACCTCCCACAGAAAGTCCCCAGAGAGCCTGAGAGTTCAGGCTGGGAGGCTGGCCTGGACAGGACTCGGTGTTCCCCACTGGTCCTTGAGCCCTGCCATAAGACCTAAATTCCCACCCTGCCCCGCCACATGGGGCAGGGTTGTGGGGAGGGGACTGGATCTTAGTATTCCTGCAGATGCCTGGATAGGGTAGATCCCTGGGCACCAGGGAGCTCCAGAGCAAGGGGGTGGGGTGGGGGGCAAAAGATCTTGGGCTGACACTCCCAGCAGGGTAGATCCTGGGAATCTGATCTCCTGGCCTCCCCCACATCCTCCCCCCCACCCCACTTCCTGGAGCAGCGACCTGCCCCCTTCCCGCCTGTACTCCCCTCCGCTTCCAGGGCTGGGCTTCTCTTCACACCAGCCAGACAGCCTACCCTCCACCCAGGGGAAGCGGCTGCCTCCGCCAGGCCGCTTCCAGGAAGCCCCGGGCCAGGCCCCAGCATTGTTCGGGGCCCGCAGCCGGCACCCCAGCCAGCGGGACACCATGAAGTCCAGCGGCCCCGTGGAGAGGCTGCTCAGAGCCCTGGGGAGGAGGGACAGCAGCCGGGCCACCAGCAGGGTAGGAGTACCCACCAGCTGGGCAGAGGAGGGGCAAGGGTGGAGGTGTGGGCAGTGAGGGAGGGGGCCAGGAGATCAGATTCCCAGGCCAGACCCTCTTCCTCAGCCTTCGCCCCCTGCCCTGCATCTCCTCTTTACTCTGCCCCTTTGGTTGTGGCCGGGGCTATGGCATGAGCAGCAGAAGTTGGGGTTAGAGCAGAACCAGTATCTGTTTGGGCTCCTCTCTCACCTTCCTGCCCTAGCCCAGGCCAGCCCTGGGGGATCCCTGCCCCCTACACCTGCGCCTAGGTATACTTCATTGTAGGATGTTTCCAGTACTACCCTGGAGCTCCAGAACAAGGCTAAAACCCAAGCTGAGAAATTTGGGGGATTCGGGGTGGGGTGGGGTGGGGTGGGGTGTGGTGAGGAAGGGAGGGAGGCCGCCAGGTCTCAGGAGTGCCTTAGACACAGGGGGTTTGCTTTCTGCTGATACTGTCCGTGTGTGCCACTCATGCCAAATACACCCAAGTTTCCTAGCGGGTCCAGCAAGTTCGGTCCAGTTCAGGAGAGTTCAGCTGCTGGTTTAATCTAGCCCTTTAGGGACAGTCAAGAGACCAGAGGTGCTGCCTGGGTCCCCAGGCTGGAGGGCCTGGAGGCCCCAGAGGCCCCGGAGGCCCCATCACTTCCTTTCCCCACATTTGTTCAGCCTTACTGCAAAGGCAGCATGAGATAATACTATAGAAGGGAAGGGAACAGGAACTTGAACTCCAGAGAAAAATGGGTAAGAGAGCGGAGTCAAGGAGGCAAATGGTCCCCAGACAGAGGATGGGAGGAGTGAACCAGTGAGGGAGGGATGGGGCTGAGGTAGGCCTGGGCCATAAGGGAGCAGCCCAGCCTCCTGCCTCACTGCACCTCTGGGCAGGGAGGGGCCAACGGCCACACATCTGGCCTACCCCCTCCCCCATTCGGGGCTGGAATCCCACTTGAGCCTTCTCAAATGACATGACGGGGTGCTCACTACGTCCAGAAGTAGCAAGGCAGCTAAATTTTTTCTCCAATGTCATGCTTCTGTCTGCCTCTCCCTCCAGCATTACTACCCGCCTTCTTACACAACTGCTGCCTGCAGCTTCAATGCACAACGAGTAAACATGTTGTTCTTGGGGGGGGAGGGGGGCGGGGGCGGGAGAGAGGGAGAGCATGTCAGCTGCCTAGAGCCTGGGGACAGGAGCCCGGGAAGCAGGACGGCCTGAGGCCACTCCTGCCAGGTCAGTCTGGGTGCTGCTGTGTGACTGTCATCCTACGTGACTGTCTGGACCCCCTGCCGCTCACTCTGCACAGGGGCCTTCATCTGGGGAGGGCATGATGGGAAGAGAAGCAGAGGGCCTCACAGAAGAGAGTAAGGGCACCTCCCACCAGACGGAGAGCGCTCAGGTTTGAGGGGGGAGGGGCAGTGACCACAAGGATATCACACACCAGGGCCACGTGAGGGACCTAAGTGATCCCCTGGGGAGGAGCTGACCCAGCGAGGGTGACGCAAGGGGCCAGATTCCACGCACGGTCAAGGACAGGCCCCACAACTGGCCGGAAACAGCTGTGGCCAAGTGTGTCCTATGAGTTTAGGGACTTCAATAGGGATGGAGAAAGAAAGGAACCAGTATGGTGCTAAGGCCGGGGCCCGGTCCCAGAGATAGGCCCACTGGGAACGGACGCTTCTGTCTGTGTCTGTCCCTCCACCCGCAGCCTAGAAAAGCTGAGCCACACAGCTTCCGGGAGAAGGTTTTTCGGAAGAAACCACCAGTCTGCGCAGTGTGTAAGGTGACCATCGATGGGACAGGCGTCTCATGCAGAGGTGAGGCACCCTGTTCTGTGACTCTGAGAGCCTGCACCCAGTACCACCATGTCACCCAGCTCCAGCCAGCAGGCACACAGAACATAAACATAATGCGCATGCCACCCCTGCATGGGGCAGCACAGGAACCGAGGGGCAGCTGCCTCCCCTCCAAACAGCCCTTGCTCCCCATGACAAACATCCCCAGCAACGCAGGAGACCCCAGTACAAGGACATCCCACCCTGACCTGTGACTGGGGGCTTCCCTCCCTCCCTTCCTCCTCACCCCCACCCAACCCTAGAACATTACTTGGCTCCCTCCCATCCCTACCTGGGCAGTGGTACCTCACTGCCGTTCTCTGCCCCTGCTCCCCAACTCCATCTAGTGCAGCTAGAGCTCTGGAAGTCCCAGGGTCTGTTTTCAGGGCCTGGGGAGATGGGAGAGGGTCACCCCTTCCGCTGCCCCAGAAGACCCCTGCTAACCCCTACTCTCCCTGTCCCTCTCTAGTCTGCAAGGTGGCCACACACAGAAAATGTGAAGCAAAGGTGAGTACCTGATGGTGGGGAGAGGACTAGGGTCCCTTCCTCCTCTGAAATTGGCTTCTCCAGCCACATTAGCATAAACCGTCCACCCTTCTCATCTTTGGGGATCCCCTGCTGGGGTAGGAGAGGGTGCTGTACTGGGCTCTTTAAGAACCACCCTACTCCACCCCCTGGAGGGCTGGCCCAGGCAAGTGGACAGCTAGACAGCGTTTGTCTTGGTGCTGTGCCCAGGCTGCAGCTGGCAAGAGGGTGGGGGGGTGGGGAGTGAATGAGGAGGAGGAAGGGTGGGGTGGGTGGGTGAGGGAGCAGGATTTCAGAGACTGGGCAGCCGGATGGGCTGCGCCTTCCCTCTGGGGAACGGGCCCCGGGATGCCTGGGTGGGTCTCGTCCTGGGCCCTGGAGAAGCTAGGCAGAAGGCGCAAATTGTTGACGGCGCCCACTGTCCACTGGGGACCTGAGACAGCCCCATTTCCAGAGATTCCTTGGTGCCCCCTCCTGCAAAGCAGGGGTTCCCAGGGCCTTGGAGCTGGCTTGGGGGAGCTGCGTGCCCAGAGGCGGGGCCTCCCGGTGAAAGAGGCCAGTGTCCGTCCCTGGCCATGGCCTGCCTGCATGGCTCTATATATAACTTCTGCCCTACAGCTGGATGAATGGGGGTCTGTGTGGGCACAGGGCTGGGAGCCAAGAGCAACAAGTGGGGGGCCCAGGCTGAGGCACCTAGAGGCCAGAGGGGAGGCTCCCTTAAATAGAGGAACTTCAGCTGGAGCCTGCACCCATCTCCTGACAGCCCCTCCACCTTGCTGAAGCTGAGGGGTGGCCCCATCCTTAAGCCCAGGAGAGCCCATTTCACCAGGAGCTTAGCCCCCCACTCGGGTCTCCTTCCAGGTGACTTCATCCTGTCAGGCCTTGCCTCCTGCAGAGCTGGTGAGTGTGCCCTGGGATGGGGTGTGGGAGGCAAGGAGCCTGGCTGCAGAGTCCAAAGGGCTGGTGGCCACAGAGGGCCACCCCCGAGAGGGTTACCTTGAACGAACTGCTGAGGGTTTTGGACATGCTGAGAGAGGGAAGGACTGTCTGAGCCCTCAGCTCTTGTCCTCTGGGCCTGCTGGGGCTAGGACTCTTCTTCCTTTGTCCAGTACAGCCTTCACGGGGACACTGACAGGCCGTGTCCACCTTCCGCAGGCCTAGACTGGCTCTTGTCCCTTCCCTAACCACTCCCTTTTCCTCCCCCATCTCCCTCTAGCGGAGAAACACGGCCCCTGTGAGGCGCATAGAGCACCTGGTAAGGTGATGCTGGAGGGGGCAGGGTGGGGGCCGAAGCAGGTGGCTCTTCGAGTAAGGACCTAGGTTTCTTGTGAGGACAAAAGTTCTTGAAGCTCTAGAGCGGGAAGCCTAGATTTGGGGAGGGGGGGACACAGAAAGAGATGCTCGGTCATCATCTCATCTCATCCACCAGGGGTCCACCAAGTCTCTGAATCACTCAAAGCCGCGCAGCACTCTGCCCAGGTAAGTGAGGGCGCCCGAGGTGGTCCCGCTTGAGCCCTGTCCACAGTCTTCACACCTCAGCCCAGGGCAGTGCCCCTCAACAGAGTTCTTCGGGACAGCCCCATGTCCCCAAGAGATGCCACCCACCCTCAGGACCCGGGAAGCCTCACCTGCCATCGGCCAGACACCCTTCCATTACACCAGCCCCCTCCAGGAACCCGCCCCTCCGTTCCTTACGTAGGCTCACTCATTCCAGGAGCTTCAGCCTGGACCCGCTCATGGAGCGCCGCTGGGACCTGGACCTCACCTATGTGACTGAGCGGATCCTGGCTGCCGCCTTCCCTGCTCGGCCAGATGAGGAGAGACACCGGAGCCACCTGCGGGAGCTGGCTCACGTGCTGCAATCCAAGCACCGAGACAAGTACCTGGTGAGGGGCGGAGCCTGCCGCAAGTAGCCAATGAGAGGGCTGGGAAGTCCAAACGGGCCGGCTGCACCCTGACATCAGACCCTTGGACGAGGCGCCAGGACATCTCTAGTGGGTAGGGGCCTGAGGCGCAGTTGGAACTGACCTGGAACCTGGACCCTCCAGTGCAGAGGTGGAGCGCAGACGACCGTGCTCTCTATCACAGCTGGGCAGGACCTTTGCAACCTCCTCATCCTGGAGAGACTCAGGGTCACAGCGGGTGATACCACCTCCATGCATCACCGCATCGGGTCTAAAGCCTTCTCCGTTTTCTTGCAGCTCTTCAACCTTTCAGAAAAAAGACATGACCTGACCCGCCTAAACCCCAAGGTAGGAGGGGATTAAAGCCATTAAACCGAATCATCCCCATCCCAGAAGCCCCCAGCCTCCTGGCTATTAACAGTAGCAATTTGCACCTGTTTCCCTCTTAAGCACTTTACCTTATGACATATTCTTTTGCACCGCAAAGTGTGGTGCAACAGATATCAACCCACTGTGCATGTGAGGCAAGTGTCGAGGCTGTTGTGGACATCCAAGAGGCTGGCCTTGCCCCAGACCCCTATGCCCTGTCCCTTTTCCACCTATCTCTCTTCGCGCGTGGCCTCCACTCCCAGTTTTACCCCTGTACCCCCCATCCAGGTGCAGGACTTTGGCTGGCCCGAGCTGCATGCCCCGCCCCTGGACAAGCTGTGCTCCATCTGCAAAGCCATGGAGACCTGGCTCAGTGCTGACCCACAGCATGTGGTCGTACTGTACTGCAAGGTGGGCTGCGACCTCGGGTTTGCAGGGCTGAGGTGCCCTCGGCCTGGAACCCCAGCAGGCCCTCTATCCCTGTGTCTATCCTCAGGGGAGCAAGAGCAAGCTCGGGGTCATCGTCTCTGCCTACATGCACTACAGCAAGATCTCTGCAGGGTGAGGCTCCCCACCCTCGAGTGGCCCCTTCCCCAACGGCTCTTCCTCCAGCTGGTCCTTGACCGACCCATGTCCCCTGAAGCCCCACCTCTGTGTTCAGAGAGCCATTTACTATAAACTTGACATTGCCACCTCCTTTTTCTCACTTGTATTTCACCACAGTTCTCTGGGGATGCTGTCATGAAGTGCCACAAACTAAGTGGCTTAAGACAACAGAAATTTATTGTCTCAGCTCTGGAGGCTAGAATTCTAAAACTGAGGTGTCAGCAGGACCACCCGCTGAGACTCTGGGTGGAGTCCTTCCTTGCCTCTTTCTAGCCTCTGGGGGTGGCCAGCAATCCTTGGTGTCCCTTGGCTTGCAGCTGCATCACTCCAGTCTCTGCCTCCGTCATCACTTGACCTTCTTCCTCTGTGTCTGTGTCTCTTCTCTTCTCTTCTTCTAAGGACACCAATCATATTGGATTAAGGGCTCACCCTACTCCAGTATGACATCTTAACTAATTACATCTGCAACGACCCTATTTCCAAATAAGGTCACATTCTGAGGTACATATCTTTTTGGGGGGTCACAATGCAACCCATAACATGGTCTTATTGCCCCATTTTACAGATGAGGAAACTAAAGCCCAGGGGACAATTGTTTGAGGTCCAACAACTAGTAAAGTGACTGTATGTGGGGTTTCTGGTTCTCTTTACCACCACTCTAGGCTCCCTCTAGACTTGGGGGTCACCCCTCTCAACCTGCCCTGGGGCTTAGGGATAGGAGACCAGGATGGAGACCAGCCCCTCATCCCCTGTACTTGTATGCTCACCGCAGGGCAGACCAGGCACTGGCTACTCTTACCATGCGGAAGTTCTGCGAGGACAAAGTGGCTGCAGAGCTGCAGCCCTCCCAGCGCCGGTGAGCAGCCTGGGTGGGGATGGGCCGGAGGAACAGCTCCCTCCGTGGCTACCAAGGTCAAGTTCTTCTCATTTACATCACACACTTTAATGGTACACCTCTGATGTGCCAGGCACTGTGCCAAGTGCGGAGAATTCGGAACAAACAAGGTCCTTGCTCTTACAGAGGAGAGTAGAAGTCAGTAAACCTGTGATAAGTAGAAAAGATCATTTTAGATGATGACGAGTGCCATGAAGAAAATAAAGCTGAGTCTTGGGATAAAGACATAGACTTGACTTGCAGGTCCTGCCTCTCTAAGGTCTGAGGGAAGACCATTCTAGGCAAAGGGGACAGCAAGTACAAAAGCTTTGAGGCAGCGAAAAGGATTCAGGCTAGATTCAAGGAAGACCTTTCTGGTGGCTGGAATGGGAAGGAAGTACAGAGGAGAAGGGCGGGCCTTCCAAGGGCGGGTGGGGGTGAAATGCTATAGTTAAAATGCTACGAGGGGACCACCAGAGGAAGGGCCTTACGTTCTTGACATAAATCCCCCCACCAGATATATCAACTACTTCAGTGGTCTGCTGTCTGGCTCCATCAGAATGAATAGCAGCCCCCTCTTCCTGCACTATGTGCTCGTGCCCGTGCTACCAGCCTTTGAACCTGGCACAGGTGGGTCTGCCTGGGATATACTGCATGGGGGCGCTGTTGCCCCACCCCTTTCAACTCAGCACCTCTCATGTGCCCTCTCGCCCCCTCCAGGCTTTCAGCCCTTCCTCAAGATCTACCAGTCCATGCAGCTTGTCTACACATCTGGAATCTAGTGAGTGCTGTGTTCCCAGGCCCCTGTTCCCCTGGGCCCCAGCTCGCTCTTTCTCCAGCCTCCTCAAACACCTGGGCCTCGAGCTCTAGCCGCTGTACCTGAAAACCAACACCACCATGGAACCCATCTCACAGATGGGGAGGCTGAGGCTCAGCTAAAGTCTCTCACTCAAGGCTCAGACTCCCGTCTCTCAACTCCCTCCTGACTCTTCACAGACACCCCTGAGCCCAGAGACCTCTGATTCAGCCCCGCCTTCTCCTCTTTCCCACAGTCACATTGCAGGCTCTGGTCCCCAGCAGCTTTGCATCAGCCTAGAGCCAGCCCTCCTCCTGAAAGGCGACGTCATGGTGAGGGGCCCTTGGCAACAAGGCCAGTCTTGGAGATGGGGTGGGGGGTGGGGTAGTGATGTGTCCTGCCACCAGCACAATCTCTGGTGAATTATGCATTCAGTCCAGATTGGGGGGCAAAAAGGGAGTCCCCTAGATTGGTCACCTTGAGGTTGAGGCAGGGCAGAACTGTGGCCAGGCAGTCTCCAGGGTGGAGCACAGAGGAGGTGTAAGTGGACATGAGGGCCTGATCCCAGTCTCCCTCACCCAGGTGACGTGCTACCACAAGGGTGGCCGGGGGACAGACCGGACTCTTGTGTTCCGAGTCCAGTTCCACACATGTACCATCCATGGACCACGGCTCACCTTTCCCAAGGACCAGCTGGATGAGGCCTGGACTGGTGAGTGGGAGACAGGTGGTATGAGGGTTAGAGCCCAGGGGAGGGCAGGTAGGCAGGCAGGGGACCTGGCTTCTCACTGTCCACTATTCACAGATGAGAGGTTCCCCTTCCAAGCCTCAGTGGAGTTCGTCTTCTCCTCCAGCCCTGAGAAGATCAAAGGTAAGAGCAGATCCTGGGGTCAGGGCTGAAGGGTGTCTCCCTGCTCCTCACCACTTGGGCCCTCCACAGGCAACACCCCACGGAACGACCCCTCAGTCACTGTTGACTACAACACAGCAGAGCCCGCTGTGCGCTGGGACTCCTATGAGAACTTCAACCAGCACCATGAAGACAGTGTGGATGGTGTGTGCAGCAGGCCCAGGGGCGGTGGGAGATGGAGGCTTGGGAGTGCCCTCCTTCCTCCCCAGACAAATCCACCTCCCAAGGGACACCTCCTGAGCTGGCGTCTCCAGGGCTGTCCCCTCTCTTTAAGGTGTTCTCTCTCTCTCTCTCTCTCCCTACTTAGGCTCCCTGACCCACACCCACGGCCCTCTAGACGGCAGTCCTTATGCCCAGGTGCAGCGGGCGCCCCGCCAGATCCAACCAGCACCCTCTCCGGAGCCACCTGTACCGCCGCTGCTGTCCGTCAGCAGCGACTCCGGCCATTCATCCACACTCACCACGGAGCCAGCCACAGAGTCCCCCGGCCGGCCACCCCCAACAGCTGCTGAGCGGCAGGAGCTCGATCGCCTCCTGGGAGGCTGTGGGGTGGCCACTGGGGGTCGGGGGGCTGGGCGCGAGACAGCCATCCTGGATGATGAAGAGCAGCCCCCTGCAGGAGGAGGCGCCCACCTTGGAACATACTCAGGTCACAGACCTGCCCTCAGCCGCCATTGCTCCTGCCGCCAGGGCTACCGGGAACCCTGCGGGGTCCCCAATGGAGGCTACTACCAGCCAGAGGGAACCCTGGATAGGCGGCGGCTGGCCTACGGGGGGTACGAGGGGCCCGCCCAGGGCTATGCCGAGGCCTCTGTGGAGAAGAGGCGCCTCTGCAGATCGCTGTCCGAGGGGCCATACCCCTACTCCCCTGAGCTGGGGAAACCAACCAATGCGGACTTCAGCTACCGTTCCCCAGGCTACCGGGAGGTGGTGATCCTGGAGGACCCTGGTCTGCCCACCCTATGCTCCTGCCCTGCTTGTGAGGAGAAGCTGGCACTGCCCACAACAGCTCTGTATGGGCTACGGCTGGAGAGGGAGGCTGGAGAGCGGTGGGCGAGCGAGGCTGGCAAACCTCTCCTGCACCCGGTGCGGTCCGGGCACCCACTGCCCCTGCTGGTGCCAGCTTGTGGGCATCACCATGCCCCAATACCTGACTATAGCTGCCTGAAGCCACCCAAGGCAGGCGAGGAAGGGCACGAGGGCTGCTCCTACACCATGTGCCCTGAAGGCAGGTATGGGCATCCAGGCTACCCTGCCCTGGTGACATACGGCTACGGAGGAGCAGTTCCCAGTTACTGCCCAGCATATGGCCGGGTGCCTCACAGCTGTGGTTCTGCAGGCGAGGGCAGAAGGTATCCCAGCCCTGGCGCTCACTCCCCACGGGCTGGCTCCATTTCCCCGGGCAGCCCACCCTACCCACCATCCAGGAAGCTGAGCTACGAGATCCCTGCAGAGGAAGGAGGGGACAGGTATCCACTGCCTGGGCACCTGGCCCCAGCAGGACCCTTGACATCTGCAGGTGAGGGGCACTGGGGTGAGGGGTGCCCAGGGCACAGGAGGGTTCTGGAGTATGGCTGGGAAGGCAGAGAGTGAGAAGGAGCTAAGCCAGATGGGAGGCCTCTTCCCGGCTCACAGCCTCTACTCTCCCCTCCCCCGCAGAGTCGCCTGAGCCTGCGTCCTGGGGGGAGGGCCCCAGCAGGCACAGCACCCTGCCTCGGTCTTCTCAAGAGGCCCAGTGCAGTGCCTCTTCAGAGGTGTCTGGTCCCTCCACACCCCTGCACACCAGCAGCCCGGTCCAGGGCAAGGAAAGGTAGGCGAGCAGCTCCTTTTCCAAGTAGACACTGAAGGCTGGGGTTGGGGGGCAGCTCGCAACAGGGGCTCTGAGGCCCTGCTGACCATCTGCCCTCCTTCCCCGCAGCACCCGAGGGCAAGACACCAGGCCCCCCACTTTGGCACCCGCTCAGAGACTGAGTCCTGGCGAGGCCTTGCTGCCTGTATCCCAGGGAGGTGCTGAGAAGCCTCCCGAGCTGCCAGCAAGAAGTGGGCTTGAGCTTCCAGCCCCTAGCCCGTTCTCCCCGACCTCCCCGCCTCGCTCACCCAACGACTGGCCTCAGGAGAGGAGTCCGGGGGGCCGCTCAGACAGTAGCAGCCCAAGGGGCCCTGTGCCCACTACACTGCCTGGCCTCCGTCATGCCCCCTGGCAGGGCCTTCGAGAGCCCCCGGACAGCCCAGATGGGTCCCCCCTCACCCCTGTGCCTACCCAGATGCCCTGGCTTGTGGCGAGCCCGGAGCCACCTCAGAGCTCACCCACACCTGCCTTCCCCCTGGCGGCATCCTATGACATCAGTGGCCCCACCCAACCCCCCCTTCCTGAGAAACGCCACCTGCCAGGGCCTGGGCAGCAGTCAGGCCCCTGGGGACCAGATCAGGCATCACCACCAGTCAGAGGCACCAGTCACCATGTCACCTTTGCACCTCAGCTCCCAGATAACACCCATCAACTTCCAGGTACAAGGGACTTGAGGGAGAGGGTGTGGGCAGCCACCTTGGGAGAACCCTTTTTCCCAGGGAGGGGCATGGTGTGGGGACTTGGGAGCCCTGGGGCCAAACTCAGACCCTCCCTGTCCTAGAGCCCCCCATGCAAGAGAGCCAGAGCAACGTCAAATTTGTCCAGGATACATCCAAGTTCTGGTATAAGCCACACCTGTCCCGTGACCAAGGTGAGGAGCCAGCCTTCCTGCCACCCCCACCTCCCAGGGCTCTGCTTGGGCCTTGGACCCAATGCGGCCTTCCCGTTGACACCACCTATTGCCTCCTCCCATCTCTGTTTACTCCGAGCTGAGTTTCTCACTAGCAGGTGATTCTGGGATTTGTGCCCTAGGAGGGTTAGACTTCATGTTGTCAATGCCCTGTTACTCTGAAGTTCTGTACCCAGATTTCCAACACCGCCATAGCTGTTAGGGTGAGGGCCTGGGAAGCTGGTGAGCAGAGCGGAGGGGAGGCTGTATGGGGCTCAGCTAGCCACTGTGAAACTCCTCCTCCTGCCTCCCCCAGCCATTGCCCTGCTGAAGGACAAGGACCCTGGAGCCTTCCTCATCAGGGACAGTCATTCATTCCAAGGAGCCTATGGGCTGGCCCTCAAGGTGGCTACACCCCCACCCAGTGCCCAGCCCTGGAAAGGTACAGAATGCCCAAACCCAAGTGAGAAGGGGAATGGAGTGGGGCGGGTACAGAGGCAAGACAAGGAATGGTGGGCCCTGCCACTTCTTGGTGGGGAGGGACAGGAAGTGACTCTCATGCTCTGGAAAGAATCCCAACAGGATAGAAGGCAGGAACCTGGAATCTGATAAAGCCTTCCTCTCCTCCCCCGGCCTCTCAGGGGACCCCTTGGAACAGCTGGTCCGCCATTTTCTCATTGAGACTGGACCCAAAGGGGTGAAGATCAAGGGCTGTCCCAGCGAGCCCTACTTTGGTGAGAAGCAGGGGCCGGGGCGGCTCACTGGGTTGGTTTAGGGAGGCCAAGGCATTGCAGGAGGGTGGAGGGAAAGTTGGGGCTATCTGTGGGCCCCTCAGGAATTTCCTTACCTGTCGCTGCAGGCAGCCTGTCCGCCCTGGTCTCCCAGCACTCCATCTCCCCTCTGTCCCTGCCCTGCTGCCTACGCATCCCCAGCAAAGGTGGGTGTTTGGTTGTCTGCTCTCCCGCCTCTCCCCACCCACTGCAGCCAAAGGCAGAATCTGGGGGCCCGGCTCCCAGCTTGCCCTCCATTGGGATGGCGAAGGGAGTTGTCCAGCTCCTAAGAAATGCCACCCACTCCCTGCTGACCCGCCCTGTTGGCCATTTCCCTCAGATCCTCTGGAGGAGACCCCAGAGGCCCCAGTGCCTGCCAACATGAGCACAGCGGCAGATCTCCTGCGTCAGGGTGCCGGTAGGATTCTCTTCCCTCCACCCTTCCCTCTCCCTAGGCACCAAGGGGGCACTGCAGATAGAGGCATAGGACACTGAAAGGCCTCAAGGTGGATGGGCCCTGCAGTTGCTTTTAAACCCAAAAAGGCAGGGGTCCTCTGTCTAGGTTGTCAAAATTTTGTGAACATGAGAATCCTGGGGAGGAGGGCTTATTAGAATGCAGATTCTCAGGCCTCTTCCCACTATTTCTGACTATAGATCTGGGCAAGTCACAGAATCTGCCTTTCTAACAGGTTATTTATGTGACTCTAATGCGTTCTGAGCAGTGCTAGCCGGGGAAAGTGCAAAGCTGGTGGGGGGGGGGGACTAGTGGGGGACAGACCTGGGGGCTGACAGACCCCATGCTCTCCTCAACCCACGTCTTGCCCCCATAGCTTGCAGCGTGCTCTACCTGACCTCAGTGGAGACTGAGTCACTGACGGGCCCCCAGGCGGTGGCCCGGGCAAGCTCTGCGGCTCTGAGCTGCAGCCCACGCCCAACACCAGCTGTTGTCCACTTCAAGGTCTCAGCCCAGGGCATTACGCTGACAGACAACCAAAGGAAGTACGTATGCCGAGCCCCTAAGGAACCCCAAGCTCAGACCCTTGGACCCCAATTTCTGGGTGATTCCTCCTCTTCCTCCCTTTTGCAGGCTCTTCTTTCGCCGCCATTATCCGGTGAACAGTATCACCTTCTCCAGCACTGACCCTCAGGACCGGAGGTGACCCTCCCCACCAGCCCTTTCTTCCCACAGCCCCACAGACCAGTCCCCTGCCCCAGCTCCTCTGGCAGCCATTCCTTGGGGTGCATTCCTTCATAGTTCTTTTCTGTCTGCAGATGGACCAACCCCGACGGGACCACCTCCAAGTAAGCTTCCCCATTAGTACAGGCTCTTCCCTTCACGGGACCGAGGTGCTTCCTTCCTCCCCAGCCCGGGTTCTGCAGTCCCTTGTGGAAGGGGTGCCGAGCCCTCTCCTGACCCTGCCTTTGTGCTCCTAGGATCTTTGGTTTCGTGGCCAAGAAGCCAGGAAGCCCCTGGGAGAATGTGTGTCACCTCTTTGCAGAGCTTGACCCAGATCAGCCTGCAGGCGCCATTGTCACTTTCATCACCAAAGTTCTACTGGGCCAGAGAAAATGAAGGACGGCCACAAGCTCAGAGCCCACGTCAACACTGCGCCCCTCCCAGCACCCCACAGCCCTCACTTCCCCTGGCCTGGGCCCAGGAGCAAGCCCCCTCCCTTAGGGAGTGGGGGTCAGCCTGGGACGCTGCTCCTTCCCCGCCCCCAGCCTGCTAAGCTAAGTGGACGGGCAGTGAGATGACCTTGCACGTGAGCAGATGGCAGAGATGGGCATGTGAAAGGAGGAGGCATCCGCAGTTGAGCTCTGGAGGGGCTCAGGACAGCCCCGCCTGTGCAACATCAGCCCTGGAGAGGAGCCAGCTCCACCCAGCTGCAGGTCCCAGCACGGCAGGGAGAGGGGGGAGGTGTGGGGAGCAACAGACTCCCTCCTCTGCCTTCCCCTCTGAGCAGAGAGATCAGAGTGGGAACACATGAAAAGGGGGGGAAAAAAAGAGTCTATTTTTGTCTAATAATAAAGAATTTCTATAACGTTTAGTCAGAGTTGGAGTCGTGCCTGTTCACGGGAAGGGCAAAGCCTCATGTCTCCCGGGCTGCACCTGTGCAGGGGGGCATCCCATCTTCAGAGCCAGGTCCATGGGACGTATGCGGCCCCCATCCTTGGCCTCACATTGGTCCACATGTCCCGGTGAGCAAGCTGCCCCCAGCTGCCCCCAGCCCTATGTACTAGAAAGGATTCCCATGTCCTGGCCATGCTGATAAATATGGAAATTCCATCTTTATTGGCTGTATAAACATCTCTGTACATACAATTCATACATCATAGTGCAGGGACTGAAGGGAGGGCCCAAGGGGAAGCCCCAGCAGCATGACAGCTACACCTCCTTTCCCCAAAGCCCTGCCCACTCTGTGCAAACCAAGGCCAACAGCTCCTGCGCGGGCTTTCTCCCAGGAGAAGTCACTGAATGGGGAGGGAGGGTCAGAGGTCAAGTAGGTGGGAGACAAGAGGGCTTGGTGGGGGAAGACACGTGTAAGTGCCAGAATCAAACACTGAAGCAAAACAGCCGGCACAGGCAGCAAGCAGGGTCACAAAGGGGAGCGAGGGGCCCAGCTGCCCTCTGAGACGCTCTGTGAGGGCTTTAGGGTCCTGCCCTCTCTACCATAGGAGAATCATGCTCTGGCGTCCCAGCCTGCATCCCAGGGATGCCACTGGTCGACCAAGGACGGCAAGGAGGAGATTGTGAACAAAGGCCTCCGTCTCTGGCCCCCATGTGACAGCCCCTCTCTATGCCATTAAACAAGTAATGGGCACCCATTTGTGTGTGCCCAGCTGGGGGAGCTGAAGACTCATTCTCTGTGGAACTCTGGTGCCTGAACAGGTAGTGAGGGAGAAAGCTGGCTCCCAGGAGAAAGAACAGACCCTAGGGCAGTCTTCTTGGGACAGCAGTCAGTGGAAGGAGAGAGGGCCCAAGACAGCCCCCCTAGCCCAGCCAGGGGGAATGAGAGCAGCAACTGGTTCACATGACGAGGATGGGGAACAAAAAAGAGAAAATGCAAGGAGAAATACTGTGGAAGTTGGGGAGGGGGTCCACCCTCTGCAAAGCCTCAGCCCCAAAAAGCAGCTGAGATAGGGCGCTCATCTCTCCACTCACAGGAGCCAGTGGGAAAATGGGGATGTGGAGCCCACCAGCCAAAGCAAGCAGGGCCCACCGATGTAACAACACTACTCTTTGGGTCTGCTCCTGTCTAACAAGGAACTAAGACCCAGGGACTGATGATAAGAGTGGCACCAGGTTAGAAACATGGGCACAGAAAGGCTTGGCAGGGGCCTGATCTGGAAGGGGCACAGTGACTATATACCTTTCGGACCTGCCAGGTAAACAAATCCTCAGGGAAGTCAGGAACCGGGTGCCTGGCCCTGTAAAGGAGCAGGAGAGGAAGAAGAAGCCAGTGTACAGAAGTCCCTAGCCACTCAAGGGGTGCAGGTCCACTTTGACTTTCTCCCCACAGCTCAGCATTCCGATGGTGGGAAAGAAGCCCCCCGAAGGTACAACAGCATCCTTCTTCCCGATGATCTTGCCATTCCGAGTAAAGAAAACCTGGGGGTGGAGGTAGGGAGAAGAGTGGAGTAGGCAATTCCAGCCTCTTCTCTGAGATGCTGGAGCTACGCAGGCGTGAACCCCACACACTCCCAACTCAGTATCGCTCAGACACTTTGGGGTGATGCAAGAAGTGACCACAAGAGGGCGTCGTAAGGCTAGAAACCAGTCTCCCCACCCCAGAGTCTCCAACTCAGCACTCCCAAAATTTCAGCACAGGAACACACCCACAGCAGCACCAGCCATTCGTTTCCCCTCTTCCCTACCCTGGCTCTACTTTCTATTCCCGCTAATACCAGCGCTAGCCAAGGCCCATGAACTCCCACCCAACCCCAAACCCTCCACACTCACCACCACCTTCTTGCCCTCATGCTCCTGCTCTATCTCTTCTCCATCTTCTTCCTCTTCCTCTTCCTCCTCTTCCTCTTCCCCTTCCTGGTGCAGGTACATAACATTCCGGACATTCCGGACAGCTCGGGCAGTCGGGGACAGGATCACTGTGTCACAACTGTCATCACTGTCACCTAGGAGGCCAGGAAACCAGAGCTCCTGTGGTACTGCCCCCACCCTCTGCCCAACCAGCCTGGTTGGCCACCCCCATCCCACTCACCCTCGCTGTCCAGAATGTAGTCCCGGGGGAACATGATTCCACAGCCCATAATGTCACCTTTGTAACAGCGTGGCCCAAAGGGGTCCCCCACACCACTGCCATGGAAGATCTTCCCATCATCTGTCGGAGGGAGGGGAGAGAACACACAGTGAAGGAGGGGCTGACACTCTACACGCCCCCGAAAGCAGCCCCCGGGAGAGCAGCCCCCTGCTTAAAGGCGACGTTTCCCTATCTCCTTCTCTGGTCCAGAGGAAGGGAGCACATAGGTGAAAGAAAGATGTAGAAACAAAAATGGGAAGAGGGCACCGGATTAAAAGAGAGAGAGAGACAATGTGGGCCCACCCCAGGGGCGAAGGGGAGACTCCTTGGGGAGCTGGTCAGAGAGGGGAGAGGGTCAGGGATCGGCGGGAAGCGGTGGAACCAGGAACTCATGGTTGGTCCTTTCTAAAGAAAGCACCAAAGGAAATCAAGCTGACCAAAAAAAGAAAACGCAGAATCTGCAGGAAGGGCGCACAGGGAGCCGACTCAGAGGCCTGGAATGTCCAGTTTGGGCCCAGATCCCCCACCCCCGCTCTGCTCCCTGGCTTTTAGGGCTTGGAGGAAAAACACAGACAGGGAGAAAGCAGCTTTGGAAGGAAAGCAGACGGCAGCAGGGGAAAGTCTCTCCAGCCAGATGCTGGAGGAGATGTCACTTGTGAGGGTCAGGAAAATGGATGTCCCTGTGTCTCTATATCTCCACAACCCTAGCTTCGCCAGGACAGCCCCTGCTTACCTGCATGATAAGCTACAGACCCTCTGCTCCAGCCAGGGTGCCTGTTCTTGGGATAATCCTGTATGAAGAAGAAAAAAGAAAATCTATGGTATAATGTGCAAAAGAGGACAAGAGTGAGTAGCATCTGAACCTTCCATCTTCTGGAATAAACTACAACTCAGACGGCCGCTCGCCACCTCTGGAGCCTCACCCGCTTCAGGCACGTGAGGTTGCAGGGGAAGCAGGGAAGGTGAGAGCGGTTCTTGGCTTTCCTGGCCAGGGCTGCAGGCTGCCCCGCAGCCCACGTCCTGGGCTCAGTGTATGCGGTGCAGTCAGGATACTCTCTCAGGTCTCAGGTCACTTGGGTCGGTGCCCCCACAGAGCAGACCCACAAAACCACATCCTGTCTCAGGCTACGAC
This sequence comes from Mormoops blainvillei, assembly GCA_004026545.1. Lineage (NCBI taxonomy): Eukaryota > Metazoa > Chordata > Mammalia > Chiroptera > Mormoopidae > Mormoops > Mormoops blainvillei. The sequence goes on along the minus strand of PVJD01000081.1, from coordinate 565,713 downwards.
CCTCCCTCTGCTGCCTGGCCCCTAAGCCCACCCAGTGACCCCCCAAGTGAGCAGCTCCACAGGCAAAAACAGCACTAGTGCCCACCTTCCGGGCCAGCCCCAAGGCGATGTAGCATTTCTCTCCGGGGTCTACGATCTCCACCTCGAAGTAGTGGCTCCGCGTGCTCAGGGGGTGCCGGGCCTGGGCCAGCCCGACGTCAACAATGCTCTTGCCCTTGCCCAGGTACTCCAGCAGCTGTGGGGGGAAAGCGGGGGAGGGGGAAGGAGGCAGGTGGCACCCACCCTGGAAATCTGGTCCCAAGGCAGTCTGGGGACCAGTTTCCTGTGCCTGACAAGAAGCCCTGGTTGAAAGGTAAAGGATCCTAGAGGTACAAGGTGGGCCTCCATGTTCTAGACAGACATGCGAGAACAGGGACAGGGTCGGATAGCGAAGGTGACAGCATGAGCAAGAGGGCCGAGCCCCTCGCTGAATGCTGCACCCACCTGTCTACTGAGCCAAGGACCATTTCCTTGTTTTGGGGGAGACGGGGAGAGCAGCACAGCAATCCAAAGGGCTGAGTGCTGGGAACCACACTAGGGGTCTCCAGGCGATGTCATCACCTCCCTGAATAACCCTGCTGGCAAAGGTTACCCACAGGGCCCCTGAACAAGAGAAAAAGAGAAGTGAAGACTACACTCAGAGGAAACCTGGGGGCCTAACGCGGACGGGTGAGGCGCCAACTCCAGATGCTGGGGGAGGGGAGAAGAGCTCAGAAGCCAATTCAGCCTAGCATGGACCTGAAATAATTTCTCAAAGTCTTTGTTTTACTTGGCTTCGATCAGAGCTGTTCTCAGCTGGTGTCGGGGAGGTGCTGAGGGGAGCCAGGGACTTCAGAAGGACCAGCTCTACCCCTTCATATAATGGGAGCGAGGGGGGCAGGCGGAACAAAGCTAGGAAGGCTGGGGGTGCAGTTCCCAGGCCCCCGTGGCTCTCTCGAGCTGGAATAGAAGTGTGTGTGGGGGGGGGGGGGGGGGGAGATGACTGATGGGCTCCTGAGGCTCTTCAGGCAGTCCCACGATGGTCCTGCCTGGGCATGATGGGGCAGCAACCCCCAATCTGGGAGGATTTATTTATCAGTTGTCATGGTAATAACAGGCCTATGACTCAACTCCATCCCCTCTTCCCCCCAACCCTCAGCATCACCTGGGATTCCTTAATCCCTTTTTAATTAGCCAAACTACCCCTTAAGACTTTCTTCTGCCCTCCCACCCTTCCAGCCCTGAAGGATACACACTCCCTGGGACCTCCTTCACTTCTCCCTGGCAAGCCTTGGGAGGCTGGCCTCTCACCTCCCAAAGTGCTCCTGCCAGAACAGGAAAGGAATTATGCTCACCTGCACCAGCGTGGAAACCTCTGTCTTCAGCAGAGGCAAGTCCTGCATCCTGACCACCCGCTTCAGAGAGTAAATAAAGGGACTTGGTCCCCTTCTCAGCTCTGGATTCCCAAAGTTCTGCCTTCTCAAGTCCACCCTCCCTTCCTCTTCGAAGAGAAATGGAGGCAGAGGGTGGTGGGGTAGGGGTGGGTCAGGGTAAAAGCCAGAGATGTACAGGAGACCACCTAAATTCACACCCAGGTTGACCCTTCTCTCATGGCTACAGCCAGGGTCTTACACATCTTGGGTTGCCCTGGCTTTTCTATTTACACTCCTAGCCCCATCTTCTCCATATTATCACACTGCTCTGATTCGTCAGAGAGAGGTCCCCTGCACCACCTTCTGAATTTCTGGACACTAATTCAGACCCACACCGTCTGAATTCTGTTTATGGTCCTCTGAGTGTTCTCTGCTTGGCCTGGGTTCCTCCTCTGAATCTCTCCCCACAAGCCAGAAGGGACGTGGCTTGATGCATTAACAAGCTTCCACCCCACCCAGTCCAAGCAGCCCCCTGCCCACCCTCTCCACCCAGCATTGCAGAGCTGGATGGGGGACCCCACAGCTGCCCTTGACCCACTCCATCCAACTGGCCTCAGTGTAGGAAACACAGAGTTCTCCACTTTCAGAGCCAAGAAAGTGGATTCAGGCCCTGATCCTTAGGAAAAGCCCACCCAACCATTCCTACTACCTCAGTCCTGAGAAAGGCAGTGCTACGGTTTTATCTATGGATAGGGTGGGGATGCTTCTTTAGGCTAAAAGGCCAAGAAAATTAAACACACTAACGTGGGTCTCTAAAACCCACTCCCCACTCTTTGGAGCAGTTCAGACTGCGGATGGCCCAGGCGACTAGATCCCTGACGTTTGCCTTTTTCAAGAGAGGAACCACCAACCCCTCAGGACAACAGCCACTTCAATTCATCTGTTCCTCTTGGATCCGCTCTCCTGCTGATGGGCAAAGACACCCAAGCCTTCCAGACCCTTCTCAGAGCACTTAGAGGAGTGGGGGGGGGAGTCTGGCCTCCCTAACAGGTCCTTGCTTCAGTCCACCCCTCCCCTCCTCAGACAAGGGTTATTAGGAACCTAGAGGAGATGGAAGGGTTAGTCCCTAGTCTTGGTTGCCAGAAGCTTGATGCTGGTCCCTTAATCTGTGCCTCAGATGACTCTTAGTTTAAAAGAGAAGTCACACAGACCTGGGTTCGTTACTTACTAGCCACCAACCTTGAGCAAGTGACTTTCACTTCTTTAAGCCTGTTTTTTCATCAGTAAAATCAAGATACCACTACCTGCATCTCCAAAATAGGTGAGAAGACAAGTGCCTAGCACAGAGCCTCACACCCACCCACTAGGTGATCAATACATATTTCTACCTTTCCCTAAATCACAAATGGGAGGCATAACGGAGCATACTAACATATTAGTGCTCCCTAAACATTAACAGTCACCCCAAAGCTACAACAAACTGGAAATGCTAACCACAAATCAGGAAAACCTTCTATCTCAGCCTTGACGTCCAACGGGAATGGGCCCTTACGATCCCAGAACTAAGCACTGTTTCCCAAGGACAGGCGACCACTTCCCAGATGACTCTACTCCTACTGATCAGCTGTCCTTCTCCTGGTGTTTCTCTTCAAATAATGCTCAATCCACAGGAATGTTCCTCTACATCTCTGGTGGCGGTGTGGGGAACCCCTTCCTTGGGACTCTCAAGTCCCCCGTGCCTCTTGTATGTCCCTTCAAACACAACCAAAACCTTGAGAGGCCAAACATGTGGACTCACTGCCACAGAGCAGAGGCTGCAAACCAGAGGTCGAAGAGCCTACTGCATGCCACCCTCTCCTTGTGCCAGTAGCACCTTCTCAGCTTCTGCTCGCCCGCTCGTATCCGCCCTCCTCCTCTTGCCAGCAGAGACCCTAATCCCTCCTGACAGGAGCAAGGGAAGGCTCAGTGCCCTGAGGGCCCAGAAGCAGCTGAAACAGGAACCAAGAACATGCTCCCCACCAGCCAGCTCAGGCCCCAACACAGGTCTCCTCCTGGGTGGGGTCCATGAAGGACCCCTGGGAGGGTGAGGCCTCATTCACCCCCCTTTGTGTACCAAAGCTGTTGCCCTGTCACTAAGGAGTTGTCAGAGGAGCTATGAACAGGAAACAAAGACAGGATGAGTTTAATCCCCCAGCTTCACTGACTGCCCTCCACCCTCCACTCATTACTTCATTGTGCAAGGCCTGAGGGCAGGGATGAGGTGAGGGGCAACTCGCCCATCTCTGAGCAACTCAGCAATACTTCAGCACCCTCAGAACTCCCGGGAGGGGGACTCTTCAGGAGGGGAAACTGAGGCCCCAGGAAGTAGGAGGAATTCCACTCAAAAAAGAGCCAGGTCTGACTATACAGGGATACTCAGATTAAGCAAACATAACTACAAATTAACAACTACTGAATCTAGGCAGTGAGAATATGAGTGTTCACTGTACTATTTTTTCAACTTTTCTGTTATGTTTGAATTTTTTTTAAAGATTTTATTCATTTATCTTTAGAGAGAGGAGAAGGAAGGGAGAAAGAGAGGGAGAGAAATATCGACTGGTTGTCTCTCGCAGGCCCCCAACCAGGCACCTGGCCCACAACCCAGGCATGTGCCCTAACTAGGAATCGAACCAGTGACTTTTCGGTTTGTAGGACGATGCCCAACCCACTAAGCAATACCAGTCCAGGCTGTTTGAAATTTTTTTAAATGAATGCTGGAGAGAAAAAAGGATCAGGAATTGAATTTGTTGCTCTTTTTCATGGAAAGAACCAGTGAGAAGGGAAAAGGAAGGATGACGGAATTCCAAACTGAGAAAACGGGCTACGATTAAAAGAATTCCAAGGCAGCCAAATAAGCCACCTAGCGAGGGCCTTGGCTGTAGAAACTAGACTGAAGAGTCCCAAGGAAGTGGGAATTGAAGCCTAGAAATGACAGATTCGTCTGAGAAGAAAGGGGGCAGGAGGAGGGGAGATGGCTGGCTAGAGGACAGTGGCCTTGGGCAGAAGACAACAGCACATACTAGCTGGCGGAAAGGCAGCGGGTAGGGAGTCAAAGAGTGTCTGGGCTCAGTTTTTCCACGAATTCACCTTGTGACATTTGAACAAGTCTCTTGGCTTCTCTGGGAGTGTTTTTTGTTTTTGTTTTTTTAAATCAACAGTATAATAGGATATTTAAGACTGTGTGGCTGTCACAGCCACTAGGGTAGGGATACTAGCACACCATGTATAGGAGCAGGGATGCTAAGCGTCCTGCTCATCAAGGAGCTCTCTCGCCCAAAATGCCCACAGCCTTCGCCCTGAGAAACCCTGGCCTGGATGGCACCAAAGCAACTCCCAAACGCGTATGGTTCTGAAGGGTGCTCTCCTGGGGACATCAGCCAGGGCGTGAGCAATAGGCTTCAATACAGCAAAGGTCTGAGATCCCAGGTAAGGCTCCCCACAGGGGGGAATGAAAAAAACATAAAACAGGAGGGGCAAAGAGGAGAAACAGCTGTGCTGGACACAGAACCAGGAGGCACAAGCATGGTCCGTATGGCCTCTCCTAGGCTCCTCCAGGATGACACAACTCTGATCACTGGATCAAAATTCAGTGCATGATCACAAAAGGGAGGAGATCAAGAGGCAAGGAGGGATGGGGGCCAAGGGGGTGGAAGAAACTCGGTAAGTCACCCTCGTGTGAAAGACGGGAGAGCTGGCAAGACTAGAAAAGAGAGGCACATGTCCCTCAGGAGGCGCGTGCCCCAGTCTGCCTCAGAGGGGCAAGTGCTCAGGGACAGTGCGGCTCCCCTGCCAGCTGCCACAAGCTGGAGTGAGGGTCTGAGAGAAAAGCCAAACTCAACAGCTTATGTCTAAGAAAGGAAAAAAAAAAAATCCTCAATACATGGCCGGAGGGCAGAGAAGAACACAGGCTATTTATAAATGTCTACAGGATTCTGCATCAATTAGAAAAGATTGCCTGGGAGGAGCTGAGAGCAAAGTGGGGACAGGTCCAGGCAGGGAAAGGATGCCAGGAAAACACTCTTGAGGAGAGGTCAGGGACGAGAGCTGGAACATCGCCCTGGCTCAGTCCCAAGTTCAACTCTGCTGTCAAAATAATGGTGTCAGGATGATGGTAGAAGGGAAAAAGAAAGGGAAGAGCTAAGAGTCAAAGAGTGGGCATCTGAGGCCTCTTGGCTCACATCCACTCAGTCCTTGGACCCCAGTGTCAGAAGGGGGTACAGAGTGTCAGAAGCAGCGGGACAACACACTTTCTGCCAGTTTCCTTGAGCCTGACTCACCTTGAACTCCAGAAGGAGGGACAGGGGTGGGGGGCCTTGCTCATAATCCACTCCCACCCCCCCACCCCCCACCCCCGCTGCTTCTGTTTTGTTATCAAAGGCTGAGCTGGAAACAGCTTAGGTTGGGGCAAGAAGGTCAGAGGGTGGAGAAAAGGTTGAGCCAGGAGTAAGAGGGCAGCAGAGGGACAATTCGAAGTGGGAGGCCTGAGCAGTCCACTAGAGGTCAGGGCCAGACCCCTGACTCAGCATCCATTCACTCCCAAGCCAGCATGAGGTACAGAGGGTAGATAGGAAGAATTTCCCTCTCTCACGGTCCATAACACTATCCAAGGAAGTTTAAAACCCAGGGAAAGACTAAAGGAGGTATGACGAGAAGATGTATAAAAAAACAAGCTTTGGAGGGTTAAAGATTCTTCACTGATCTTCATCTGCCTCTACTCTTATCCTCTATAAAATGTAGGGGGAAGGCAGGAGAGATCGACACTGATGCTTACTCAAAAAAGATCGCCAAGAACCTTCCCACATGAGGGGGACTTGTGAACACACCTGCTCCACAGCACAGTGAATGGAGGGCCTGGGCCAGCTAAGCTGAGGTCAAGCCCAAAGGTGGATCCAGGCATCCTGCCTCCCAATCAGCCCCAGGGCAGCAGAGGGCACCAGATGCTGAAGGAGCGGAAGAAGGCAAGGGAGAACTACTACTTGATCCAAGAGTAAAGCTCTCAAATGAAGGGGAAGGGAAGAAAGCAAATCAATGCTAAGGAGAAAACAGATCAAAGAATCATGCCAAGTCCTGGCTGGTATAGCTCAGTGGACTGAGCACCAGCCTATGAACCAGAAGTTTGCCGGTTTGAGCCCCCCAGTCAGAGCACATGCCTGGGTTGCGGGCCAGGTCCCCATCTGGGGGCATGTGAGAGTCAACCAACTAATTTACCTCTCACACATCAGTGTTTCTCTCCCTCTCTTGAAAAGAAAAAAAAAAAAAGAAAAGAAAAGAAAGAATCATGTCAAGACCCCAGGCTATCCTGCCAAAATTCTCATTTCCCAAAACCCTACAAAAGGCACTGTCCTCACTCCCAAGTCTAAGCAATTCAGATATGTTTATATGGTCCGCAGGTGTCCTGCCCAGCCCTCCCGGTCCCGCATCCACTGCCCCTTACTTACAGTTCCACAGACTCTGACATCATGCAGCCGGCCCCATTCGTCCTCATAACTGTCCACCATCATGACACTGTCGTCCTCACGGCCCAGCTCAGCGTTGAGGTGCAGCCGTACCTCCTCACCCAGGGAGTGCATGCCCACTGCTGGGAATAGCCCGTCTGGTGACATGGGCATGATGGTGGAGCCCACCTGTAATGTGGAGAGAGAGGGGCTGCCATCTGGCTCACTTCTCCATAGCTCATCTAATTCTCACAGGGTACTTTTGAGATGATGCAAAAAATGATTATCACATACGCTGACAAACACTGTTTTTCTGACAGACAGAAAAACAAAGGTACAGAAAAAATTTTAAATGTGCTATGGACGAGCAAGGTATCCACAGAGCTAGAAGGCAAACACAGGTCTCCCAACCTGCTGCCAAATACTTTTGGTATGAGTGAATGTGCCCTGAAGCAGGCGAGTGCTGAGGCCCGGGTGCTGAGGGAGGACGTCCTCTCAGCCAAGCCTGAGGAAGCAATTTTCCCAGGAAGGGAGCTGGAGCTGGATGGCTCTCTCTGCTATGTGCTCTCATCCCATCTCTTCACGGCTACTAGTCTCCCTCTGAACCTCCACAATTTCCGCTCATCCTCCACTGAACTAACTGCCCCACTGCATCTGTCATCTGAGTAATGACCCAGCTTCCCCTGAGCAGGGGAAGTGTCTTCTACATGTAGGAAACTTCAGAAGAACCTGAGGCTGGACTGAAGGTGATGGGAACTGGGCCTCTGGGTCCCTGGGCAAGCCCCGGCCGGGAGACTCTTTTTAATCACTCCCACAAATTCTTACCTTCAAACTGCTAAAAACCAACTTGGGATTTCCCACTTACCCGCTTTCCATTTTTGGTGAAGAAGATCTGAGCAGTCTGAACATCAAAGGACACAGGCTCAATACCACAGCCAATCCGGTCCCCAGAGTTGCACTTTGACCCAAACTGGCGGCCCTTGGCTCGACCATTGTACAGCCTGCGGACAGAGTAGCACAGGACCTGAGCTGAGTCTCCCAAATTCTCCCCAGTGCCAGTAGCTGAGGCCTCATCTCGCTACTCCCAGGCACTCTGCGACAGCATCTACCTACATCCTGGCATGAGTTCCACCCTTCCCTCTAAATCTGCAAACCTCTAAGGGTAGCTGTTAGGCCACCCTCCTGTTCTGAGCAGAAAAGTCTATGAGCCCCGGCTGGTGTAGCTCAGTGGATTGAGCGTCAGCCTGTGAACCAAAAGGTCGCTGGTTCGATTCCCCAATCAGGGCACATGCCCGGGTTGCAGGCCAGGTCCCCAGTAGGGGGTGTGAGAGAGGCAACCACATTGATGTTTCTCTCCCTGTCTTTCTCGCTCCCTTCCCCTCCGTCTAAAAATTAATTAATTAATTAAATATTGGGAAGAAGAAAAAAAAGAAAAATCTATGAAAATGCCCTAAGACAAGCGAAGGAATGGCAAAAACCACTCTGAGGTAGTCCTTTATATCTAAGCCCCCTGAATCCATGGGAAGGGGATTAGGCTCCACAGGACACACTCACTTGCCATCATCAGCATGGTAGGCTACAGAGTCAGGCAACCAGCCAGGCTGGTGATCCAAACTGTAGTACTGAGGGACCAGCCCCACGGCAATGGTGCCTCGGACACCACTGTCCACGATGGACACCTGGAAGGAGGGAAGCAGGGCACAATTAGCATAGAGGGCAAATGGGAGCTGCTGGGAGTGCAAGGAAGGGGAGTGAGACATCGAAGGGGCTGAGGCTCAAAGAGACAACAGACATGGGCACCAGAGAAAAAGAGAGGGCACTCAGAGGGAGAACTGGGACGGTGGGGCCTACTTTACTGTGATTACTTAGAAAATAACTTCCAATTAATGGATAGGAGATGCAGCAGATGCTGGGCTTGGGTTAGAGAGGGGGAAAGGACATGGGTCAAAGGCTACTTAGAAGAGGGGCAGGAGAGCATGACAGGACTCCAGGGCATCTATTGCTCAGATTAAGCGCCATGCTATTCTGTGCCCTTTCCCCAACCAACAGGACAGCCCTGATGGAAAATTAAAAGGCCCAGATCGTGAATATAGTAAAAAAAGGTCCTTGGAACTTAATGACCTCGCCCCCTGCTCTGCCCACCTCAAAATAATTGCTGTCCTTGGTCAGGGGTCGAGAAGCAACATAGCAGCCAACTTCTCCAGAGTTTCCATGGTAACTGAAGGAGAAATGAGTGGGAAATTCCATTAGCAGCCTAGCCCAGAAGTTGGGGGAAGGGCCTCATCTCCAACCCCCACCCTACCAAGGTCAGCACGGAGGAGAATCCACTAGGCCACACTTCAGGACATCTGCACAGACAACATAAGATACTTGAGGTCACCCACTCCTCCCACTGTCTCCAATCAGGATCCAACCCACACCAGACCAACGCAGGCCTAGTTTCTTCATTTCCGGGGGGAAAAGAAACCAGAGCCTCCCTTAATTGCCTATTAGGGGTCTCATAACCCTGTCTAACCTCAATCCCTCATGCTGCAGCTTCGGCCCTTTTCCTCTGGCTCTGTCCTCAGTGGAGCTGGAGAACGGCTGGTCTCTATCCTCTGTACCAAAGCCCTTCACAGATTGGAAGACAGTTATTCAGTCCCCACTCCTTAGCTCTCTTGCTTCCAGGCTAAATAGTACTACTGCCTTCCCCTCTTCGGTGACAACTTTGTGAGAGAGTTAGGCTCAGAAGGAGTAAGAGAAGGGGTCCAAGACAGAAAAAAGAGAGACAATAAACACAAACACACAATCCAAAGGGTTGTAAGGTGGTGAGTGGGATGCACTACATAACTGTCCTTCCCCAAACAGGAAATCCACTGACTTGGAAATGGTCACTCTCCACCTAAGGCAACCCCTGAGACACAGGCAAAAGGAGACCTGACACCCCATAGACCCACTGGAGTCCTCTCAACAGGCACTTGGGCACCTCCTGAGACCCCCAGGAGCTTCCTGTCTCTCACATGATTGCTTCTGATGCGAACCAGGATAGGGATTCAGAAACACAGGCAGGAGGGAGTACAGGGGGAAGCAGCAGGCACTGCTCCACTCAGAAAGGCCTCCACGGTCAACAGCATTCCCCTCCAGTACAGTGTAGACAGTTCTCTGCCTCTAAAAAAGCCCTTTTTCGCCCTGGCCAGGTGGTTCAGTTGGTTGGAGCATTGCCCCATACATCAAAAAGGTTGCATGTTCGTCCCCAGTCAGGGCACATACGAGAGGCAACAAATCAATGTCTCCCTCTCACATCCATGTTTCTCTCTCCCCTCTTCTCTCCCTAAAACCAATAAACATCCTCAGGTAAGGATTTAAAAAATTAAAAAGCCCTCTTTCATCTCTTAAAATCTGGCACAAAAAGGAAAGCGTGGAAAAACTCTCCTAAACTCACCTCAAAGTGTCTCCATCTACAAGAATGTGCTTGAACCTCTCCTGATACCGGAAAGCCCGGACCTCCCGAATCTCTCGGATCCGCCGGCGCCAGTTCAGAAACCGGTAGTGCAGATTGAGGTCATCCATCTTGTTCATGAGAACAAACCTGCGGGTGGGGAGAAAGGAATTGAGGAGGAAGCAGGGCCGGCACTTAGCAAAGCATCTCAGTCTGCTTCACCAGGAATGTAGTGAGAGCACTGGACTTGAAGCCAGTTGCCCAGATCGACCTCAACAATCTCCATCCTCTTCCTTTCATTCAACAAAGATTTACTGTCCTAGGTGCTAGAGACATGCTGTGAACAAGATGGATGGGGTGCCTGTTCTAACAGGGCTTCCACTCTAGTGTAAGGAGGCATGACAGACAATAAACAGACAGAATCATGTTTGACAGTGGAGAAAAAACAGAGGGAGGTGATAAAGACTATGGGGTGAACTCTATCGAAAGAAGGCATCTCTGAGGAGGTGCCATTTGAGTTGAGATGAGGAACCAGACATGTGACAAGTCCAAGAAAGAGCATTCTAGATACAGAAAACGGCCAGGACACAGGTCAAGGAGTAGAAGGTACCTGGCATGGTAGAGAAATGGAAAGGTCAGGGTGGCTGGTGGATGGGGAGTATGAGAGATAATGTAAAAAATGGATGAGAAGAAAGAAAGCAGGGGCCAGGTTAAGGCCCTACAGACCACAGTGAGGGGTTTATTTTATTTCAAGTGTGACGGGAAACCCATGGAGGGTTTTAAGCAAGAAAATGATATGAACTTAAGTTTGTCAGGTCTTAAAGATCATTCAGGCTCTTGGTTGGAGAACTAACCATAAGAGAAAAGAGAGTGGTGAACAATGACCAGATTGTCACACCAGTTCAGATGAGAAATGGCATCCACTAAGATGGCAGAAGTGAAGACGGGAAGTAGAATGATCTGGGTATTTGAACCACCAATAGTGCTAACATATGAATGAATGAATTTTTCCTGGGAGCCGAAAGTGAAGAAACAAGGTGACGTACTTTTCTCTTCCTAGACACCAAACCCTGAGACAGAGATGCCATCAAGGCCTGACAGTGCTTCGCACACAGTAGGTGCTTTAATAAGCCTCGGCTAGGCTGAATTCAATCCCAAACCAGCCACCACGTGGCCCAGGGCTCGATCCGAGGTAGACACTGGCGCCCCAGACCTAGGGGCATCTGCTCGCTTGCCCAGAAACCCACAGCCATGGCATCGGGCAAGTGGCGGCCGCACCAGCCCCCGCCTCCACTCCGGGCACGGCCTGGTCACTCAGACGAGACGCAGGGGCATTGCGGCCCCCGGGTCAGTGTGACTACGCCCAGCGTCCTCAATCCCGGCACCGGGCCGAGGGTCCTAACGGGAGCCTCGAGACCAGAGTGCAAGGCTCCACCCATAACCCCAGAGCCCTCGCCCAAGACCCCTGCCTCCCGCCTCGGGTTCCGGGTACACCCGAGATCTCTGGGACCCCGCCCCCGATCCCCGCCTACCGGGGCCGCCGCGTCCTCCTCATCCATAGGCCTCTCAGCTCGCACACTAGCTCTTCGGCCGCCGCCGCCACACACATCCGGGTGCCCTCCCTTCTTACGCTCCCCCAGGCCCGCCTCCCACCGTCACTCTTGACCAATCCAAAACGGTCTAGAACGATAGGCACCTGAGAGAGTCAATAGGAGGCTGCAGACAGGGTCGGGCGCGGTCCGGTGAAACGGGTACCTAGCTCTGGGTCGGGTTTGGTAAACCCGGGTGTGGGAAGGGTGGGAGGTGGCGACGTGGCGGCGCGCACGCGGCTGGGAGGTCGGGGCACTGACGGGGCGTTGAAGGGGTGGCTCCTGCGCTGGGAGGGGCAGGTAGAGAAGGTTGTAGCTCCCCGACAAAGACTGTGTGTGTCCTGAGCGCTAGTCTGCCGCAGACGTGATGCCGAAAGCTTTACGGGGCTGTCCTTTTAATACACTCAACAACGATATGAAATGAATCTTACTTTTTTGCAAATGAAGAACCTGAAGCTGGCCTCCACAGTTCGTGGGCTTAGTGTAACTACATGCTTTATATTTTCCTGAGCTGCGCTATTACTGTGAGTTGCAGTCTTCCCGAGCTCCATTTCATGTAACCTTTAGCTCACTCTGGGACATCCCCTTCCAGAAGAGAGTTTCAAATGCAAAAAGCACAGTGGCATGAAACAGTTCAGGAACAAAGGGATTTGGTGTGACTTAAGAAAGTTAGGTTGATGCTTGGCTGGTGTGGCTCAATGGATTGAGTGCCAGCCTGCAAACTAAAGAGTCACCGGTTCGATTCCCAGTCAGGGTGCATGCCTGGGTTGTGGATCAGGTCCTTAGTGGGGGCCACACAAGAGGCAACCACACATTGATGTTTCCCTCTGTTTCTCCCTTCCCCCTCTCTAAAAATAAATAAATAAAATCTTTTAAAAAGGGGAGTAAAAGGTTGAGCCCAGGCCAAAGCGTCCACCAGTACACTGAACGGTCGCTAGATTCCGGTCAGGGCACGTTCACGGCCGTTCCTGGGTTCCACCTCTAGTGGGAGCACGTGGTGGCACGTGCAGGAGGCAAGCTATCTATTGTCTCACATAGATGTTTCTGCCCTCCCCTGCTCTCCCCGCCAAGAATTTTAAAAAAACAAAACAAACGTTAGGCTGAGTACCTACTGAAGGGTGTTTATTGTCATTCTACGGAGGACTTCCGCTATTTCCTCCCATCTCCGAATCCCTTTTCCACCCTTTTCCAAATAGAAAGATTTTCTCCCCGCTCTGTATTCTAATACTAAGTTGTTTGCACCTCATATATAGCACTTATTACAATCATTCTTTTATTATTAAAATCACCTCCATATGTAGATCTATCTCTCACTAACCTGTGAGCTACTTCACACTCTGGGATTTATCTTATTCTTACCATAAATAGGTGCTCTACAAATGTTGAATAAAATGAAAGCCATCATCTCTTACATCATAAACACTGACCGCTTGGCATACTGGAAATAGGTAATGGAGATAGATGTAAGTGGGAAATTGAGAAATGTAGGTTAGCGCCCCAATCCTATGACTGAAAGTTCAAGATCTTGGTGTTCTTATTGAAAAAGAATTATTGAAGCATGTGTTCTCTTAGCTCCCTTCCAGCCCCTGGATTACATAGTTACTCTCCCCAACTCGCCTCTAGCTCCTTCTGTCTCCTTCATTTCTTCTCTTCCACCTCCTCTTGCTGAGCTATGAAAATACTACAAGTGTCAACTCAGCTCTTCCCAAAGGCAGCTAGAAAGTGACCAGCCAGGACAGCTCCCAGAGTTATGGCCATACCACACTGGGTCTCCTGGCTTCCTCCAGAAACTAGCCAGCTAGCTAGGTTCTGAGATAGAGAGATGGCAGAAGGAGGTGTTCCTGAAGTGTTATTGACTGTTGGTGATTCTACTCGGGATTTCCTCAACTTCAGGTTCCAAGCGTGGGGCTGGCCTCTTTGGTGAATCCACAGCCTATTGACATTCTCAGGATATATTGATAATTTGTGCTTGGTAGCTAATTATATTTGATTAAACAGCTTTATTGAGGTATAATTGACGTATAATAGGCCATACATATTTAAGGCATACAATTTGATAAGTTTTGTATACATCTCCATGAAAATGTCACCACAATCAAGATAGTGAACATACCATCACTCCCTAAAGTGTACTAGTGCTCCTTTATAATCTCTCCTTCCCATTCCTAGGAAACTTCCCATCCCCTGGGAATCTAGGCAAAATATACATCATGCTCACACATACTCACATACACTATCTTGCTCTCCTGGCCCTTTACCTTTGTATCTGTCACACAAAGATGTGCATTCCTACTTGAGACGCCCTCCCACCTTCCCCTCTCTTTAACCATATTCATCTCTTCTCCCAAACTCCATTGTAAAGGTCTGTTCTCCAGGAAGCCCTCTTTGACTTATCCTGGGGCCTGGTTTCCCTCTCCTGTTGAACCCTGAACACACTCTGGGCCTCCCAACTCTGAGAGCAAGAGGAGGAAGAAGAAGAGAGAAAGAAGGGGCTGAAGGAATGAGAGGGCCAAGAGCCCACCTAAGGGGGTCTGGGCTCACTCAGAAATACAGAACACTGATGAAACCTTAAGAAGAGTTTAAATGCACTCCCTTCAACTCTCCGTGCCCTTCCCCAAGAGTCTTTGCTCCCACCAAAAACACTAACCTTTATTTATAACAATTCCAAGCATGGAGATTGGAAGCTGGGGTCCCAGAGATGAAGAAGGTGTGGGATCCCTAATCTCAAAACACTCACATTCTTTTTTTTTTTAATATATTTTTTATTTATTTTTAGACAGTGGGAAAGGGAGAAAGAAAGAGAAGGAGAGGTGTGTTGCCTCTTGCACGCCCCCAACTGGAGACCCAGCCCACAACCCAGACATGTGCCCTGACTGGGAATTGAACCGGCAACCCTTTCGGGTCGCCAGCTGGCGACCCGAGCCACACCACTGAGCCACACCAGCCAGGACTCAAAGCACTCACATTCTAACTGGAAAAATAAGACACACAAAAACATAAATAAAATGAAGACAGCAACAAAAGAATGTGCATGAATTCAGAGGAAGGCAGACAGCTGACTGAGCAGGTGGGAGAAGAGATGGCAGAATTTGGTTTTAGTGAGGGGCGTGTAGGGCGGGTTTAATCTTTGTGAGCTGAAAGCTTGGAGTCCAGGGGAAGAAACTACCTCTGAGCACCAATTATGCTACACCTTCACTTCCCTTATCAGTTCAGACCCAGAGATGGAAACTGCCAGAGTTCCTGGGGAAGGTGATACAACAAGACGTTTGAAGCTGACGCGCTTCCAGGGTCACTGTCCACAGGGCCATGAGTGCCAGGTGGAATCACAGATTCTATGGGAGAGGAGGGGAGGTGGAGGACATGGAGTGCCACCGAAGGCCTTTAAGGAGGAAAGAATCACACAAGTAGGACTATGCCTTAGCAGGACCAGCTGGGAGGCTATACTTGGGATGGATGGCAGAAACAGAGGCTGGGGATTGGTTGAGCTTATCACAGCAGTTCCCATCAGGCCCACACCAAACTTAGTCCATGTCATGATGTGGTCACTGATGCTCCTCTCTCGGTTTGTCTATGGACTCTGCCACCACTTGTCTTTCTTCAGACTCGAGATCAAAAGGATCCAGGCAGGCAGGCCCCCTCCTTTACATCCTTGTTCTCAAAAGGAAGTCAGCACCCGGAGCTGCCATGGATTTGGAGGGAGGGGCTGGGTGTGAGAGGTGCAGAACATAAGAAATCAGGAGAACAGAATATAACATTCAAGAGGAGGAGGAAGTCCAGGCAGAGTTTATTTATGGAAAACCTAAGTAGCAGCGTAACTGAAAGCAAGTCCAGCTGCATGCCACTGCAAAAGCCAATAGTTGAGAGGCAGGTGCTGATGTAAAGGAAAGGAGTTTATTTCCAGGTGCTGGTCACCTGGAAGATGGGAGACTCACATCTCAAAGCTCATCTCCTGGGAAGATGGAGGACTCATGTCACAAAACCCATCTCCACCTCTCAGTGGAGGCAGAAGTTTTTAAAGGAGGGAGAGGGGAACAGGACAGAGAGATCAAGAAGGGGGTTGAAAAGTTCTCTACGTGCAGACGAGCACAGTCCATTCCAATAAGGCAGGTGATGGTCCCGTGTGCATCATCCTGCTTTAGTCATCCTGGCTTCACGTCACCTCGGCTTGCTGTCATCCTGGATCCAGGGTTGAAGGTCAGAAAACCTCCCAGAGCTGGGATGCCTAAAGGTCCAAGTCTGTGTCGTTCGAGGTTAGTTCCTTGGATTCTTATACAAACATGCTGTTCATAAGCTACGTATTAGTCAGAGTCAGCACTTACAGAAACAATGTCAAAAGAATGGTGGGTTACGATTTCCCACCATTATAATTTTTCACTGTTATAGCAATCCAAGCTGTCTAGCCTTTTCACAGCCCTGGAGGAAGCTTTCATCACACTCCTCTCATGCAGAGGCCAGACAGATCCCAAGGGGTTTGCACCTTGACCCACACTCCCATCTTGAGTCCCCATTACGTGCTACAGATCCCTGCTCTAGATGCTGAGGTGGAGAGTATCTCCAAGGGAAGAGAAACAAACTTCACGAGTCTCAATCTGCAAGAAAGAGCCTGCTTAGACCTCAGCAGTGACAGCATATAGCTCTGGACTTCCCTGCTAGAGGGACGGGGAAAGGGCAAGTGCAGTGCTGGGGTGGTGGGTGATAGTGGATTGTACTACCCAGTTTAGACTACAGGGAGGGACCAATCTGGGCAGGTGGAAGCATTAAACAGGGGAAATCTGTAAGGATGATGGTGGTGGCAGTGATGTGAAAGGGGGAAAGGGGGAGGTTGAGAAGGGAGAAGAGAGTGGTGGATATGAGAGGCTAGCAGAGTATTGGGTTTTTCTGCAATATAACCCACAAAGGAGGATCACAAGAATATTTCAAAAGCTACACTGGGATCCTGCAGGGAGCACAGCCATTGTTTCCCCATCCCAACTTCTGACATGACTTTCTGTCTTATTCAGGAGCAAAAAGCTGGATCCCAAGAGAAAAGCCCTTTGCCAGAATGGTGTGCTAATGGTGTGCTAGGCCAAATAAAGTGATAGGGTTTGGGGACAAGACAGAGCTCTACACCCTGGGGTCAGAGCTTGGGGCAGGAGGTCACAGAGCCTCTGCAGAGTGGAGAAGAATGCCTCCTCCTATTTCCCCAACCCCTGTCCTCCCTACCTGTCCAATCTGCATCAGTGTCTCTGGGCTGCTGGAAGACCCTGCTCCCCAACCCTGCTCCCCAAATGTGGTTCTAAGAGTCCCAGGGTAGGCCTCGAAGGTGGTACTGGGAGTGAGTTTCTTTTATTATGTATTTACCTAAAAGTTCATGCCCTGGCTGGTGTGGCTCAGTGGATTAAGTGCCAGCCTGCAAACCAAAGGGTCGCCAGTTCGATTCCCCAGTCAGGACACATGCCAGGATTGCAGGCCAGATCCCGGGGGCGGGGGGGCACATGAGAAGCAACCACACAATGATGTTTCTCTCCCTCTCTTTCTCCCTCCCTTCCCCTCTCTCTAAAAATAAATAAAATCTTTTAAAAAAAAAAAGAAGAAGAAGAAGAAGAAGTTCAGGGAGCCCTGACATTCTTGCTTGGAGGCCCAGAATTTAAACTTAATCACTGCCCAGAGCGCTTGTTTTAGGAAAGAATGAGATGGCTGTTGCATAACCCAGAGCCAAGAGGGTGTGGGTTGCTGAAGAAAACAGTCCTTCTTCCTCCCTCTAGGAAGGAAGGCTGAGTTAGAAAGGCTGGGGATGGGCAGAGCCTGGTTAAGGGCGGTGGTGGGGTGAGGAGACAGGCCTATGCAGCGAAGACCTTCCAGCAGGCAGACAGAAACACCCAGACCAGTCACAGCCGGACACCCCTGGGTATAGCACAGCCTGATGAATCCAGATAGCCCACTGGTTGATACTGGGTGGCAATGGAGTGAGGGACAGGTTCTGGGAAAGGAGAAGAATGGAGGGTAGGCTGACCTGAATGGGGGAGGAGGGTGGTGGTGGCAGGCTGTCCTGCTCTCTGGCCACTGTTCCCAAGAGCACCCAGAGTATAACTTTTGCCCCCTCCCACATAATTTCAAATGGCCATTCCCCTCCCCACCCACCCCCACCTCCCAGGTGTTCAGCCAGTTCCCACCTTCACACACTTGCCCCTCTGCAAGGCTTCAGACTCCTTTGGCCCCACCACAATACTAGGGTTTCTGACAGTTCATTTAAGGTGTGCCTCCCCACCTCACCCCTGGCCCCCAACCCCTTCTATCGTCTTAGCCCAGCATGACTCCCCTGACACCTGTTTTTCCCACATTCACATTTCAGGGAGAGTTTCTCTTTCTCTCCTTCCCCTTGGTCTATTTTCTCCCATCAGCAGTTGATGCTCCCAAGACCCCATTGTACATCATCTCAGCTGTTTTCGCTTTTCATTCATCCCCATTCCTCTCACGACTCCCCACACACCATCTCTTCTCCGTCCACCTTTAGACCGTCATCTTCTCACTCCCCATGGGAGTCCCTGTGTCCCTTGTGTCCTCCTGCACCTTCGCACTAACTGGATTTCAGGTTTTTCCTTCATCCCAACTGCCTTCCTCTCCTCCGTTCACCCCTCCCCAACCTCCAGTCCCTGGAGCCAACTGTCCTTCTCCCAAATACCGGGCGAGATTCCCGGGAACAAAGCAAGAAAAATCAGAGTAATTTGGAAAGTAAACAGAAACTGGGAAGGGAGGGGAGGAAGAAGAGTGGGGAGGACCCAGGTCGGGGCGGGGGTGGGGGTGGGGGGGCTCTCCAGTCCCACCCAGTTTAGGGAATGCCTCTGCCTCCTACCCCCCCCTTCACCTGGCTCTTAAAGGGCCGGGCCCCTGACCAGCGGCTATTTAAGGCAGAGGGGTGGCTGCAGGCAGCAGCTGAGCTACAACTGCTCTGGGAGGAGTGGACCCGATAAAAATCCTGACCATGAACCCCCAAAGGCTGCTGCCGCCGCTATTACTGCTAACTCTGCTCGCTGACCGCCCAGGAGGCGCCTTGGCACGGTGCCCAGGCTGCGGGCAAGGGGTACAGGCAGGTTGTCCAGGGGGCTGCGTTGAAGAGGAGGATGCGGGGCTGCCGGCAGAGGGTTGTGCGGAAGCGGGCGGCTGCCTGAGAAGGGAGGGGCAGCAGTGCGGGGTCTACACCCCTAACTGCGCCCCGGGACTGCAGTGCCAGCCGCCGGAGGAAGACGAGGCTCCTCTGCGGGCGCTGCTGCTGGGCCGGGGCCGCTGCCGCCCAGCGCGCGCGCCCTCGGGTGAGTCTGCGCCCCGCCCCCGCCCCGCCCACGTGAGGGCAGCGGCTCTGCAGGCAGGGTCCTGGAGAGGTGGGCGCGGGCAGCTCTGCAGGCCTCTGGGTCCTGCCATGGACGGTTCTCCCCGCAACCCTGGGGAGCACGTTGAAGGAGTAAGGGGGAAAGTGCGGGAGGCAGCTAGAAGGCTGGGGTGCAGCTAAAGCTGGGCGGTATCTGAGCACTCAACCTTTTTTGTCCCCTCTATTACTTTCTCTTGAGGGGAGAAAGGTGGGGAGATGGAGGGGTTTATGGCCATGCTATATGCCACAGCGACCCAACTCCTTCAGTCCATCGCCCAAGTTGGAGAAGGGCCCCAGATAGTCTCGGCTTCCACTTGGAGAAAAAGAAGACAGAATCCCCAAACTCCCAAATCCTGCACACACATTGAGAAATATCTCCTCCTCTCCTTTTAATATTGAGGTGTCCAAAGCACCTGAACATGGACCTAGAACAGAAGATCCCCCCAATCCGGAGTTGCTTCAGACTATACCAGGGTCAGAGGCTAGGTGCTGCGGGTCCCGGTGATATGGACTATAGGTGAGAAAAGAAGGAATCAAACAAATCAGGGTTATGACTTAAAGCTGCTCAGAACCTTCCACCCACCCCACTCCATCCTACCCCAGAGTGGGGAATAAAAGGCTGAGTCGGTGGGCAGGACGGAAGTGAGTCAGGACCCGAAAGATAGGGGGCAGCAGAAAGATGGGGAGGGCAAGAAATGCAAACATCCCCCACCCCAAGGCATCTGAGCTCCTGGTTTCTTCCATGGCAAGGGATGGGAAATTAACTTGAAGTTCCTTTCAGTCCCAAGTGCATGCATCCAGGCTGATAGGGGTCCCCCTAAAACTGGTGGTCCAAGTGGATCGGAGGAGGCAGTAGGAGAAGAGTCATGGTAGGGTGTTAAATGGAGGAAATGAGGAGTGTGGAGGAAGGATTATCAGACTCAGGACCGCAGACGAAGTGGTTCCAGTTGTGAGTAGTGGACAGATGAGGGCACTATCTAGGTTTGCGGGTTGGGCACCTATGCAGAGCTTGCTTTGGGCACAGAGAGGGAAAGACAATCCCTTTGGGGGTCACAGTATCTAATTTTACAGCTGGGCACATTCCAAGCAGTTCATGTTCCCCTTCCTGCCTTTCCCTTGCCCTGACTTACTTCCTCATCTCATTCCATCCTAAGTTCACCCCAGCATCCCCAGACACCAACCACACGGGGAACTTCCCCGGAGCCAGGAGTGGCCTGCAGGCTGGAAGCCCTCATTCCGGCCCCTTTGCAACCTGCCCTCTGCCCATCTTGGTTAAGGGTGGAATCGCACATGCTCCTGAGACCACTGGGGTTCAGCTGGGCTAAGCCACAGATGACCAGAAGGGAGAGGCCCCTACTGCCCCGAAAGTAACCACATCTCAGGCCCGGGAGAGGTGGGTTGAGTCACAGCAGGGTCACAGTAGGGACACACATTCCACTTGCTAGCTGCTGACCCCTCCCACATCCATTGCTCTTCTGCCCCATCTCCCTGGCTTGGTGCACCCCCTTCTGGCCACTGGTGGAACAGCCAGGTCTTTCACCCCAAGCCCAAGGCCGCCTAATGTACAGTAGTCCCCCCTTACCCACTGGAGAATATGTTCCAAGACTTCCCGTGGATGACTGAAACTGAGGACAGTACCAAACCCTAATCAACTTCAACTCTGCCGGCAACGTGGCAACAGCTTCTACAGCAGCAGACACAGCTTCTCCAATAATTTTTATATTTTTCAGTCCAAACCTATTCCTGAATCTGTGTAACCATACCTTAGTTGCAGCGAGTGTCTCGGTGTCACTCGATTCAGGGATCCCTTGCTGAAGTCTTTGTATAGGCTCAATGTTTTTTGTTACAATACATTGCCGTCAATCAGAACTTTATTTATTTTTAGAGAGAGGGGAAGGGAGGGAGAAAGAGGAGGGAAACATCAGTGTGAGAAAGAAACATCAATTAGTTACCTCTCCTACATGCCCTGACCTGGGACAGAATCCAAAACCTAGCCATGTGCCCTGACCAGAAAATGAACCAGTGACCTTTCGCTTTGTGGGACGACACCCAAACAGGGCTTGTCTTCTCCATCTTAACTAAGCACTTACCACATACTGTGGCCACAACTTTTCCACTCTGAGGCACGACAGCAAAGCTTGCATTAATTTCTTTTTTCTTCTTCACAATTTCATGTAAAGAAGGTTCATTTCTTTTTTACTTTTTTTTTCCTTTCAGTTTTTATTCTTTTCTTACGAAGACTTCTAACTTTTCACTTAAAGGCAGCACTTTTTGGTTCCTTTTGGCATATCCGAATTACCAGCATCACTATTCTTGTGCTTTAGGACCATTAATAAGTAAAATAAGGATGACTTGAACACAAGCACTGTAGTACCAGGACTGTCAATCTCATAACTGAGATGGCTCATAAGTGACTATCAAATGGGGAGCATATGCAGCGTGGAGACACTGCACAAAGGGATGATTCACACCCCAGGCGGGAAGGAGCAGAAGGGCAAGAGATTTCATCATGCTACTCACAATTTAAAACCTGTCAATTGTTTATTTCTTGAATTTTCTATTTATACTTTTCGTGCTGTGGCTCACTGCAGGTAACTGAAAGCACAGAAAGTGAAACCGCAGATAAGGAGCTACTATTGTATTTGTACTCGCTCGCGATTTTTGCTTTCCCAAGTGTTTCTCCTTTATAAGCTTTACAGCTAGTCTGAGGGTATTGTCAGGAAAGGTAATAGTACCATTTGCCAGAGAAAGAAGCTGAGGCCAGGAGAAGGGAAGGGTGGAGCCAGATTCTAACCCCCTCACTTCTGGCGCTCCAGACGCCCCACTCTTTCTCTCGCTTCAGTGGGTAGAGGCGAGCAAGGCTCTTCTCCACTTGGCCGTACCCTCTGACATTGTCTGATTTCTGGCTTCTTCTTTCCTCATCCTCGTGTGTCTCTAGGGGAGAACCCTAAGGAGAGTAAACCCCAAGTGGCGACTACTCGCCAGCAGGACGCGAACCGCAGAGACCAACAAAGGAACCCAGGGACCTCTACCATGCCTGCCAGGCCTAATCCTGGGGGTGTCCAAGACACTGAGATGGTGAGTTGGGGCTGGCAGGGAGAAGGAGGGGTAGGGAGCCTGGGCTCAGAGAAGTCCCCCATGTTAGTCCTGGGTGTCAGCCTGGGTGGCGGGGCCCGGGGGCTGTGCAGTGGAGCTCGGCTGGAGTGGTTTCTAAGCTGTTTGCTCTCCCTTCCCCCAGGGCCCATGCCGCAGACATCTGGACTCAGTGCTACAGCAACTCCAGACCGAGGTCTTCCGAGGGTCTCACACCCTCTATGTGCCTAATTGTGACCATCGGGGCTTCTACCGGAAGCGGCAGGTAAGACCACTCCTCTCCTCCCCTTGGTCCTTCAGTACAAGGCTCCTAGCAGGGATGGGGCAGAGCTTATACAGTTGCATAAATAAGACACCGCCCCTGCTTTTCAGTATGTCCCAACTTCAGGGCCCACACAAACAGAATAACCAACCACACAGTGTGGCAGAGGAGTCAGACTGCGTTAGAAGTGCCTATGTGAGGCACATCAGAGTCACCTAGAAGGCTGTGAAAACACAGGTGGTTAAGTTCCACCTGCAGAGCCTGAGACATGTGCATTGCTAACGCCGTCCCTAGTGATGCTGATGCTGTTGGTTTGGGAACCACACTTTGAGAGCTACTGTCCTGGCCTAGAAGAACTGGCACAATTTTGTGGGTGGAGAAGAGGAGAAGCAAGAGAAGGAAACCCAGCAGACCTCATGGTCCTGAGAGCTCTTAGATGTTTCTGCATGCTCAGGCTCAGCAGTCCACAGCCCGTCACCAACCCACAGGACCCTGCCGTCTCTCCTGTTGGAGCCTTGGCCTCACCTCTGATCTGCATGCCTCTCTCCCCAGTGCCGCTCCTCCCAGGGGCAGCGCCGAGGTCCCTGCTGGTGTGTGGATCGGATGGGCCAGCTCCTACCAGCATCCGCGGACAACGATGGAGGCTCCTCCTGCTCCAATGGGAGCAGCGGCTAATGCTAGGTGGGGGCCAGCAGGGCCCCTGGCAGGAGCATGAGGTTGTCATCTTGGGTCCTTTGTTGAGTAATGAGCTACTCAGGGGCCCTGAGTCACACATTCCACCTTTAGGCTCTGCCCCGTTGTCCCCCTCACCCCTGGGACCTCACACATGGAAAGATTGTTGGCATTGGCTTGGGGTATTAATAAAGCTGTGTTGAGGGTCTCTGGTCTATGTGTTTGTGTCCATCTCTCACATTTCTGGAGTCCCTGGCCCTTCTCTCTACACCCTTTAAAGCCCACCCCCACCCCGTAGCAGTTCTCTTTCCCTATTGACTATCTTCAGTCCTTCCCACTGGCCTTGGAACAAAGGAGACAGCCATTGGCAGAGGGTTCAAGCCCTGAAGCCTCACTCAATTACCCAGGGAGTTGGGGCGGGGGGAGGTACAGATAGAGGTGGAGAGAACCTGAGCCCATGACCTTGGTCTGAGGTTGTGATCTTGTTTCTAATATTGACCTTTGGACACAAGGAAGAGGAAGAATTAATAGTTAATCCCCAACAGGAACTTAACAAGGAGGAGCTCTCAAAGCACTTGCCCTGCTGTTAGATGCTACTAAAAAGGGAAGGATATCATTATTTATTGAGTTCCCCTCATGGGCTGAGCCCTGGGCCGTGTGCTTTTACCTGGACTACCTCATTTTGTGCTTACAGTAACCTTGCGAGAGAGGGACTTTTGCCCCTGTTTTTCTGAGGAGGAAACTGTGGCTTAAAATATTTGCGTCACTTGCCTGAAATTACATAGCCAGGAAATGATAAAGGGAGGATTTAAATCTAGTTCTTCCATATATGACCATGCCTAGTGTTCCTTAGGAGCTGAATATGTGTTTATTTTGCCTACACGCTAACCCAAGCGGAGGCAGGGTAGAGCTGACATTCAGGGACTCTGGCACCCAGCACTTCCTGGAGGGACCAGAGCATCACAATTGTCACAGGCATCAACCGTATCAGAATATTTATCACATGCATACAGCGCTTTCAAGCTGTCACACACCTTACCTCATGGTCTAAGGGAGCTAAGTATACTGATGTCTGAGGAGGTTTCTGACTCCACCTAGACCTTTAACCTGCTAGGAAGGTGAGCCAAGCTAGGTGATAAGCCTCAGAGAGGCAAAGTCCCCTTTCCAACCACATGCATAGTCACTATTCCCGGGAGAGGGAGAGCACACTTGCTCAGAGCTGGGCATCTGGGTGGTAGTTGGGCTGTTGGGGTATTGTGCCCAGTCCATCCCTGCGACAGTCCACAGAGCCTGTAGCTAGGAAGCACTGCCCTCCAGATTGGATAATCTGTCGTGTTCCTGGAGTTCCCTTCCTCCTGAAAGGACTTTAGCATTTGGAGCTGTCAGTCGAGCTGGGCTATGGGAGCTCTGCAGGTTGGCAGGCCGTGAAGGAAAGGAGGAAACAGCACAGAGGCCACCTGCTGCCCAGTGAAGACACCTCATGGAGCCAAGGGCAGCCCAACTGCGGAAGAGAGCAGGGTCAAGAAGAGGGCAAGAGGACCCACCCTCAGGAGAAGGTAAGCCGCCCTCTGGGAGTGCAGAAAGCTCAGATGAGTATAACCTGTTGAGAGGGGTTCCCGCTGTCTACCTGAAACCCTTCCAGCTGTGCTGGGAGGGGCGAGAAGGCAGACTCTGGTCTCTGCCCCTAACCATCTATCTGGGAGATAGAGGAGAAAAGGGATATTCAAAGCCAGGGCCTTGCCTCGTCTTTTTGACTCTTCTAACCGCAGGGCGTGAACGGAGGGGCTTCCTGTTCCTTGAGTGCCTGGCTTCCAGTAATGTCATCAGGCTCCCTGCTTACCAATGGCCTCCTCACCCCCTGACAAAATAACTTCCCCTTCTGACTGCCCCACCCATGACACTAGATATCTTCTGACTGGGGGGCTGGGCGGCTGCTGAGCACACAGAAGGCATTTCCTGGCAGAGGATGCCTCTGGGCTTGCACAAGGAAGCAGAACCCTAACTCCTCTCCCTCGGGTGTGCCCTTTGACCCCTCCTCCTAGGAAACACAGAGGTGCTTGGAGGCCTCGACTTGGTGCAATGGACCCAACATATGGAGGTGAGGGACCTCAGAGGTCAGAGGTCAAGATGGACAGGCCCTGGAGTGGAGGGAGGTAGCGGTGAGGACCAATTTGGTGATAAAGACGATTTGTTCTTGGGTTCAAACCCCTCAGTTCAGGTTAGAGCTAAGGGTTAAGATGAAGGGATTTGAAACACAGGTCATCAGAGCATGGGCCAAAAGTCAGCCAGTGAATAGTCTCCTGTTATTGGGGCTGGAGATCAGGAGAGGGAAGGCTGGGGTCAGGGAGAAGACAGTCAAGTCACAGATGAAAAGGTGGTTGGGACTGGAAATGTCACTCTTGCTGTTACCCCTTGATCGTCATTGTTGCCCTGGGAAGCCAGAAGGAGATAAATTATTGGGGAGCCTGTGGGCAGGAACCATGCTTTCTATGCCTGACACTTAGTGTGCACAGAGAGGAGCACAGTAAATGCTGGGTGAATGAGAGGACGGTGGACTGGATAGAGGGACAGTGGGCCTTGCTTGTCCTGCAGGCTGTGAAGATGCGACTGCTGGAGCAGGCACAGAGGCAACTGCTGGAGCTGCTGGAGCAGGCCATCTCAGAGGCTGTGCAATCCTATCCACCACAAGGCAGACCTCTGCCTACCATTCCTCCAGATTCCTTGAGCAAGTAAGAGTCTGAGGAGCCAGGGGGTTTTTTTGGAGCAGAATCCTCTAGCGTACGATTATGAGCAATAAGCACCATCTCATGTGTCTTTTATTTCCTCCTGGCACCGACTTCCTCCTCCAGCCTTGCTCTGCCCTAGCCCTGACCTGCCTGGTCCTGCCCTCTGGCCCTAGGCTTGACCTTCTGCCGCTATTGCCCTTGGCTCCCAAGTATTGATCTTCTGCAAGGCTCTGCCTTCTGCCCACCGCTTCCTTCCTTTGGGTCCTGACCCAGAACAACTGTCTCAATACAGGACCCAGGAACCATCCCTGAGAAAACGGAAAGTTTTTATCATCCGCAAGTCCCTGCTTGAGTAAGTCGGGGATGGGAGGAAAAGAAAGGGCTTTGGTTGGGGGTCCAGGATACCTCAGTTCTCATCCCCAGGCTGCAGGTGGTTTGGAAGAAGACTTGGACGGGGTTTTTAAATTCAGTTTCCCCATTTGTCATTAATGTGACTCTAGAAGAAAGGCCACCAGGATAAGTATGTCTGGGCTGGAAGGGGTTTTGGACAGATGTCTCAGTCACATCCCAGCCCTTAAAAGTTCTAATCACTACGCCCAGTCCCCACACGTGTACAGTGCCAGAGCTAGTCCACTTGACCTTGAGGACCCTTCCACACTGACAGTCAGGCCCCTCTCCCTCCAGTGAACTGATGAAGGTGCAGCATTTCCGGACCATCTACCACATGTTCATCGCGGGCCTGTGTGTCTTCATCATCAGCACCCTGGCCATTGACTTGATTGACGAGGGCAGGTAGGCCCCTCTCACGCCCAGGATAGGCACACAGATCAGATCAGACCCCTGGGGTCCCCAGGGGTCCACCTATCACTGATTATTGCACACACATCAGTGTTGCTTCCAACAACATTCCCACCTAAAACATATTCTTAGCATCTTCCTTCCACAGACTTGGATGGCTCTTGGTCTGTCCTCCCAGGGTCAGCCACTCTGGGGACGACCACTCAAATATTTTTCAATAGGAACCTTGTCTTTAGGCAGATATACATGCATGTGTGTTCCCATACACACTTCCCACCCCACTCTTTTTCCAAGTCAATGCTGTTCAATTCAAGTAACCTCCTTTGAGCATCTTCCAAGGACCACCCCTGGAGACCAGAGAGAGGAGGGGCAGACCTCATCTCTACCTGTGAGGCACTCCCAATCTTGTGGAGAAGACGGGCATGAACACACAAGTGGCTTGGGGGGTTGTTTGCCCCAGAGAGCACCACCTCCTCTGCAGGATGAGCTTCAGAAGGCTTCACAACCCTGGGGTCTGTATTTGCAGGCCAACCCCCACTAAGTAGGGAGCTTAAGAGGCAGTGAAAGGAAGAGGACCACGGATCTGCGAGTTCAGCAACAGCACTTCCTTTTGGTAAAATTGTTGCTAATTATATGAGTATTATAAGGATCAAATCTCGGTAAAAATTTTAGTTCAAATACCCATGAAGTGATAGTCTTTCCTGACCACCCTCTCAATCCCAGACCACTCTCCAAAAATAACATTTTCAACCATTTTGAGAGTTTCATTCCAAAGCAGTTTCCATACATTCTAACCGTATCTACGTAAGAGCCAAAAAGATGTATTTTGTCCTGGTTTACATAAATAAGACACTTACTGTACCTATCGTTTTGCTTTTGCTCCATAACAACCTAGTTTAGAAATCTTTCCATGTGAATCCATTGTTTTTAATGACTGCAGTGTCCGAAGATGTCTGATTTTGTTCATTTAGTCTTTTCCTAATGGACATGTGGGTTGTTCTCAACTTTTCACCATTAAAACTGTACCTTTTTTAAAAAAATCCTCACCCAAGGATATATATTTTTAAAGATTTTATTTATTTATTTTTAGAGAGAGAGAAAGGAAGGGAGGGAGAGAGGAGAGAAACATCAGTGTTGGTTGCCTCTCACATGTCCCCCACTGGGGACCTGGCCCGCCAACCCAGGCATGTGCCCTGACTGGGAATCGAAGCAGTGACCCTTTGCTTTACAGTCCAGTGCTCAGTCCACTGAGCCACACCAGCCAGGGCTGTTTACTGATTTTAGAGAGAGAGGAAGGGAGAGAGGGAGAAACATCAGTCCATTGCCTCCTGTACATGCCCCCGTCTGGGACTGAACTCAAACCTAGGTGTGGGCCCTGACTGGGGATCGAACCCACAACCATTTTTTTTTTGGTGTACAGGATTTTGCTCCAACCAACTCAGCCACCCAGCCAGAGCAAAACTGTATACTCTTAAGCTAAGCAAACGAAACACTCAACCTGCTGGCACTTCAAAAGAACAGAACTAATGAAAATCGAAGTTAAACACTAAGTACTTTCTGTCCTAACACCTGTGGCATGGAACGTATTGAGCCCTTCTGTGGCACCATAATATTCACGGGGGCTCTAACAGCAATCTGGAAGCAAACCCATCACCCAATAGACTTCCTCAGGCAACAACCTGCAATAGAAATCTAGGCAACAGAGGTGCCTTCTTGAACGCTTTCAGAGCTAAGGAGCTCACAAGCTTCGCAAGATATCTCAGTTTATCTTCCAGGAGCTCTGGCGGCAGATGAAAGGGAAAAGGATGGGCTACGCACTTGTCTACTTCGTTTCTCTTTTCCCACTCCAAGGCTCCTGTTGGAGTTTGACCTATTGATCTTCAGCTTCGGACAGCTGCCCATGGCTATGATGGCATGGGTCCCCATGTTCCTGTCTACTCTGCTGGCGCCCTACCAGTCCCTCTGGCTGTGGGCGAGGCCCAAGGCGGCAGGCGCCTGGATGCTTGGGGCGGGCCTGGGCTGCGTGCTTCTGGCCGTTCACGCCGCAGTGCTTGGCATACTCCCCGTCCACGTGGCTGCTAAGTATCAGCTCCCACCTGCCTCCAGCTGTATCCTCGTCTTTGAGCAGGTGATGGGTGGGGCCAATAGTGGCGCGGGCGGGCGAACACCATAGGGCTGTGCATGCCTGGTGAGGTAGAGCACTCGATTCAGAATTGGCGGGGTGGAGCTAGTTACTAGGGGCGGAGTTCGTTGCGAGCGATTAGAGCAACCTGCAGGCTCCAGAGAAAGGTAAACCTAATGCACCCGGCTAGGCAAATATAATCCGGCTCTGCAGAGTCAGAGGGCATTGGCTGAATGAAGGCTCCGCCCTGCCTTTTCCGGTAACCCCTAACCCTCGATTCATCTCAACAATAAGGAAATCTGACAAAAAGATAAACTATGTACTCAGACCATACTTATTTTATGAACTGAACTGCCTGCCTCATTCTCATTCTCCGCCCCCCTCCCGCCTCCCGCCTCTTAACGGAGCGGACGGAGAGATTGTGATATGCTTAAAGCCACACAGCAACGTAACCGCCCTTCCACTCGCTCTCAGGTCAGACTGTTGATGAAAAGCTACTCCTTCCTGAGAGAGACTGTGCCTGGTGTCCTTCGTGCCAGAGGAGGTGAGGCCTTTAGCTGGGGCTGCTGTGAACTCAGGCCTCTTGGCTGGTCGAATAAAGCCCGCAGTGGCAGGATCCTCATAAAAGCTCTGACTTCCTAAGCCCGCCTTGCCCACTGGGCACAGGTGTGGTCTCCACCTGGCTTCTGTGGGCCTTAGACATTAGGCCTCGGGTCTCGCTCTGAGAGGTGGCACCTTGGTTGCCCAGTACTTTTGGTGCTTTCCCATTTCCAGGCCTAGCCTGAAGAGAAAGGGAGAATGGGTAGTGGAACTTCTGGGTGCCACGTAAAGCTTCAGCCATAGCTGGTTCTGCACCAGAAAATGGGGTGTGTGGAATGGAAGTAAGAGAGAGGTATTGAAAGCAGGTGTAGCTCCTGCCCAGTTTCACCTCCCCCACCCCATTCCCAGACCCAATATCCAACCCTCACCCATCCCTTTGCCTCTGTCCTGTCCAGCTCCCCACACCCTAGTCCTAGCACCCCCCTTACCTGTGCTCTCTCACCCAGCCCCCATCACTGATGGACCTTTCTCACTCCTCCCTAGGTGAGGGGGTCCGGGCCCCCAGTTTCTCCAGCTACCTATATTTCCTCTTCTGCCCCACACTCCTCTACAGGGAGACTTACCCCAGGTAAGACCCTGCACCCTTTCCCCAGATGCCTAGGCCCATCAGGGACCTTGCCCTCTTCCTCTGCTCTCCTTGAGGTCCTTAGCCAGACACTTTCTCAGGAAGCATCCCATCTCAGAGATGAGAAAGAAGTGGCAAGCAGGCCACGCCTTCTCCTTGTCCCATCCATGGTGACATAACAATGGTCAACTGTCCTCGTTTGCCCAGGATTGTCCCTGTTGTAGCACTGAAACTTCTAGGTCCTGCCCTGACCAGTGTGGCTCAGTTGGTTGGGTGTTGTTTCACAAAGCAAAAGGTTGCCGGTTCAATTCCCGGTTGGTCAGGGCACATGCCTAAGATGTGGGCTCAGTTCCAGTCAGGGTGTGTGCGAGAGGCAGCCAATCGATGTTTCTCTCCCTTTCTTTCTCCCTCCCTTCCCCTCTCTCTCTAAAAATAAATAAATACAGTCTTTAAAAAAGAAAGAAAGAAAGGAAAGTCTAGGTCTTGGGAAATCCCTCAATCCAGAGCAAAATCCATATGACTGGTCACCTTAGTTGATACCCAAGCTAAAATTCCATTTGCCAGCTCTGCTGTGGAAGGTGCAAAGTGTTCTAGACTCCCACCTCCCCAGAAAAGCCTCTCGGGCCTGAACAATTGAGGGGCTATGGAGAGAGGGCTCCAAAACCTGGGTCCTGCCCTGAGCAGGGAACAAGAAACATATAATCCCCATTGCTGCTGCAGGACACCCAACGTCAGGTGGAATTATGTGGCCAAGAACTTTGCCCAGGTCAGAAGATGGGGTAGAAGGGTGGACCACCTGTGACTCATGGTGGCTGAGGGGGGGATTGCTGGGAGTGGGGTGGAAGAAGCCTGGGGAGAAGGTCAGCGGGGCGGGGAGGCAGATGCTGGGCTATAGTCCAATTCCAGAGTGAGGGGGCAGCAGCCAGCACCGCTTCTCAAAGTTAGGTGTCTGCCACTCCCTCTCCAGGCACTGGGCTGCATCCTCTATGCCTGTTTCATCCTGGGCCGCCTCTGTGTTCCTGTCTTTGCCAACATGAGCCGGGAGCCCTTCAGCACCCGTGCCCTGGTGCTGTCTGTCATGCACGCCACATTGCCAGGTATGCCCTCTCACGCAGGACTGGAGAAGGCTGCGCTGTGGGAAGGTTAGCTGGGAATTTCTCACTATCCTTGAGCTCTTTACCTTCAGTCGGTTCTCATACCTTCTCCCTCTGAATCTCCCTTCACTTCTGTCCCCTCCTATCACTGCTCATTGTCAGGGTCTCAGTTCAGTTTGCCATCTGCTCCCGCTTTCTACGTTAGCCTCCCAACCTGTGTCCCTCCCACCTGAATCTTCCCTTTTCCATCTACCCCTGAGGACATGGCTGCCCAGGTGAACTTCTTCCCTCCTATAGATTAATCATTCCTGATCCTGCTTCAAAAGCTCCAGTGACTCCCCAATGCTAGGATCTCCAGATAAGATCAAACCTTGACCTGGCATTCCAGGCCTTTCCTGTGCATCACATCCCACCACAAGTCCAGCCATTCACTGAACGGCAGGCACTTTCCTGACTCCGGGCCTTTGCTCACACTAGTCTCTCAGCTTGGAATGTCCTTTCACTACTGTCCAGTTGTGAAATCCAGCTCCTTCTTGGAGGCCCATGTGAGAGGCCCTCCTTTAGGAAGACTTCCCTTTCTTAACCATCAATTATCGTGACCTGCCCTGTGCTCTGCGTTCGCAAGCACATCTATGGCCACCATATTTAATTCCCAATACATTTTACCTTGATGCGTGGTTGGACACCTCTCTCTCTCTCTCTCTCTCTCTATCCAACCACTCTGAGCTCTCAATGGCTATGGGCTTTGAGAATCATCTCATATCCCCAAAATCTGGCGTGGAGTTCATGAGTAAATGGGTGCATTAATAAATGCATGAATTAGTACATCACTAATAAATAATGGGTAAGATTGAGGCCTTGGGTGCTGGGCGAGGGCTCCTCAGATCTTCCTGGGGGTTCCAGGTGGGCCAGTCTAACCTGCAGTCTCTGGTCCTCACTCACCAGGCATCTTCATGCTGCTGCTCATCTTCTTTGCCTTCCTTCACTGCTGGCTCAACGCCTTCGCGGAGATGCTACGATTTGGAGACAGGATGTTTTACCGGGTAAGGCCTGGACCTGGGCCACATGGGTGCTAGAGACAGGGAGGGGTAGGGAGGGATAGAGAGGGATCTGGGGAGGATGGTGGCTGTGTTGGGTATTGCCTCAGCTGTGTTGTTCGTCTCCCACAATGAGAAATGCGCCCTTCTGAGTGTGGTTAAAATGCCACCCCTCCACCTCCTAGTCAGGGTTAACTGCTTTTGTGCAGATGGAGAAGGCGTTTCAGAAAGAAGGGAAGTATCATGAAAGGCAGGGACCCCAGGTCCAGAAGAGGGAACCAAGAGAGCTCACTGTCTCTATTTTGCCTGGAGTCAGCCCTTGTGGGAGAACGTTGGGATGGGGGCAGAAGGCAGGGGTGAGAAGTTGAGAAGCCGGGTCTGGGAAGAGACAGGGCTCTGATGCTCACCTCCTTCCCCCACTCTGACCCCTCCCCTTCCCCAGGACTGGTGGAACTCCACATCCTTCTCCAACTACTATCGCACTTGGAACGTGGTGGTCCACGACTGGCTGTACAGCTATGTATACCAAGATGGGCTGTGGGTATGGGCTCTGCAGACCTTCCTCAGCTCCCACAGTTAATGGAGCCTCTCTGAGACATCCTCTCCTTTCCTCCCTCTGCACCATTCAACCTAAGGTCCACTTGACTTCCATCTGCCCCATTCTACGCAATCCAATGGACAGAAAATTCTTATAAGCAAACTTCCTTTCTTCCTTGTACCTAACTCCACATCCTCCACAGGGCCTTTCTGCCCTTCTAAGCAACACGCATGTATCAATTTTTAGTTACTGAGAGTTGTTACATACATTTAATCTACACAAAAACCCCAAGTATTACTGAAGTAAGTATTATTATATCCTCTTTTTAAAATTGTATATAAGGTCCAATGGGCTACTAAAATGTTCTTAAATAAGACATGATCAGCCCTTCTGACCCCAAATCCCATCCTCTTTTCATTACACACATACCTTCCTGGCTTCTGTAAGGAGGGGGCTTTTTGTAGAGGGGACCTAAGGAGAGTCACTCTACATTCCTCCTCCTGCCCCTGCCAGCTCCTTGGTGGCCAGGCCCGAGGGGCAGCCATGCTGGGTGTGTTCCTGGTCTCTGCGGTCGTCCATGAGTACATCTTCTGCTTTGTCCTGGGCTTCTTCTATCCTGTCATGCTGATACTCTTCCTTGTCATTGGAGGTGAGTTTGGCTCCTGTGTGCCACTGGAGGGGGATTCATCCAGAGGGAGGAGGCCTGTGCTCCTGCTTCTAGAGAATCCAGACTGATGGAGGCCATATACCCAAGACAGAAAGGACTTGGGAGCAGGAAGGGAGGCAGCATCGGATGGCAGCAAGGGGGTGTCCTGGGGTATGTGGGAGAAGATTTCTGGCTTGAGAGGAGCATCTGAGCAGGACACACATGGAGGGAAACAAAGGGGAGAAAACTGGTGGGGGTTGGGACGTTCGGTATGAGATCCAGATTACTGAAGAGTAAACTGAGGAATCCTGGCTTTCCATGAGTCACTTGAGACCTCCACGGGTTTCCGGAGCTTGGTTCAAGATCTTTCCCAATGGGACCTTCCTGTTCCATCTCCTCCCAGTGCCCTGGGATGGGAGAGCAGCCAGAGACACAAGGCACAGGTATCTGGAGTTGGGGTGACAATCTTTTCTTCTGCCTCAGGATCAATGAACTTCATGATGCATGACCAGCACACAGGTCCAGCATGGAACGTGCTAATGTGGACCATGCTGTTTCTGGGCCAGGGCATCCAGGTCAGCCTGTACTGCCAGGAGTGGTATGCAC
Source organism: Mormoops blainvillei (assembly GCA_004026545.1). NCBI lineage: Eukaryota > Metazoa > Chordata > Mammalia > Chiroptera > Mormoopidae > Mormoops > Mormoops blainvillei. The sequence goes on along the minus strand of PVJD01000081.1, from coordinate 531,737 downwards.
GGCGGCACTGCCCCCTATCCCAGGTAAGGAACCATGACACCCACACTCAACTCCTCATTCAGGAGTATATGCCTCTCTAACAGCTAGCCCCCTATTTTTGCCCAATTCAACAGCTAGGATCAGGGGTCAGGGCTCGGTTTGGGGGTGATGGGTTCCCATGTCTTGAGTGCCCAGAGTGGGCACTGGGAAGGATCTCATTCACAACTCACTTTTCTATGGCACAGACAACCTTCTGGGGGCTGGTGACACCTCGATCTTGGTCCTGCCACACTTAGAGGTCAGGGCACCCTCACTGTCCTGATGATACCACCAAGTCCTCTGCCTGCAAAGCCTGGGACCAGAGCTCATCTCTCTGCACTCCAAGACCTAGCTCTGAGGCAAGAGGACCCAGCATGCATGACTCCGCCAGAGAACTCCAGAGACCGAGACCTGCGGACCTGTAGGCAGCTGAGCACAGGCCCAGAATGGCACTAGCTCTTGAGCCTCTACCTCCATAGACTGGGCACTGGGCCCCCCCGCCCCCATTCCATGGCTGTCCAGACTTGAGAACACTTGAAGGACCTCACATATTTGGTGAATGTGGGGGCACTTAGAGAGACCTGGGACCACCAAGGTCTGAGAAAGGTTTGTTGTTGTTGTTTTTTCTTGTATTTCCAATACAATAATAAACTCTGTGTTTCTTTTTATTCATTTGTTTATTCATTCATTCATTATTTGGTGAAGACCCACTTTTGACAGTCATTATTAAAGAGTTATGTCTGCAGGGCAAGACTTCGTGGCAGAAGGAGCTGAGGGTCTTGGGCGACATCGTGCCTTACCTTCTCTATGGCCTGTATAAACCTGGCCTCACCCCCTCTTCCACCTTGATTCCTTTTCAGCTCACATTTCCACATTTCTTTAACCCTTCTGCTCATGGAAACCTCTAGTATATTTTGAGAGGGCACATAGCAGGCCTCCGTTCCTTCAGCAGACCCAGGAGAGGAGCCTCCTGTATAGACCTTAGGCAAGTTTTTCAGCTTCCTGAGCCTCAGCTTCCACAACTATAAAATGGACATTATGCCCTGGTGTGGCTCAGTGGATTGAGCACCAGCCTGCAAACCAAAGGGTCACTGGTTCAATTCCTAGTCAGGGCACATGCCTGGGTTGCTGGCCAGGCCCCCAGTAGCGGGGCGCTCAAGAGGCAACCACGCACTGATGTTCCTCTCCCTCTCCTTCTCCCTCTCTCTCCCCTCTCTAAAAATAAAGAAATAAAATCTGTGATAAGTTTTTTTGTGTATATACATCTTTGCTCATTTTCCTAGGGAAATGTTCTAGAAGCAGAATTACTGGAACATTGGGAGGGATTATTCAAATTTTATATATATTGCCCAGCTTCCCTCTGGAGAGCTTACATGAATTTGCAGTGTATGGTATTGCCTGCCCATCTCCCACCACCTTGCCAGTATGGGGTTTTGTCAACATATTTATTTTTACCAATCTGATAAGCAGAAAATTATGTCTATTGCTTTTATTTTGCATTGTGCTTACTATTTTTAAAAGTTTAGTATATTTTCCTGTGCATACCAACCACTTTTATTTAATATTTTATTTATTTTTTAAAAAAAGATTTTATTTTATCTTTTTAGACAGCGGGGAAGGGAGGGAGAGAAACATCAGTGTGTGGTTGCCTCTCACACGCCCCCTACTGAGGACCTGGCCCGCAACCCAGGCATGTGCCCTGACTGGAGAATCGAACCAGAGACTCTTTGGTTCGCAGGCCAACATTCAATCCACTGAGCTACGCCAGCCAGTACAGTATTGTTAATTATAGTCAGCATGCTGTACACTAGATCCCCAAAACTTTTCCATTTTGTAACTGGGAGTTTGCACCCTTTGACCTTCTCCTGGTTTCTGCCACCCTCAGCCCCAGGCAACCACATTCTACTCTTTATTTCTATGAGTTTGGCCTTTTTAGATTGCAAATATGAGTAAGATCATACAGTATTTGTCTTTCTGTGTCCGATTTATTTCACTTTCCATAACACCCTCAAGGGGAATTGGAGAAACTTATGACATATAGTCACCATTATAATATACGGAGTAGTTTCATTGCTCTAAAAAATCCTCTGTGTTCTGCTGAATATCTTTTTTTTTTAATTTTGTTTATTTGCATGTTTATTTTGACTGGCTATCCAAACATTAAACATTAAATATTTTTATTTTCTTTTAAATAAACTTCTTATTTTGAGATATAATAGATTCACATGCAGTTGTAAGAAATAATACAAAGAAATTCTTTGTATTAAAGAATTGTATTCTTTACAACAAATTCTTTTTTTACAATTCATTTGTATTCTTTAATACCAATTCTTTGTATTACAGAATGTGTAAAGGGTTTGTGGACCCTTTATCACTTCCTTCCATGGTAACATCTTGCAAAACTATACACAATTGTATGCAATATGACAACAGTTTAGTCAATATTCAGAACTTCCACCACAGCAGGATCCCACATGATGCTCTTTTAAGCCACACCCATCCACTTCTCTCCCACCTCACCTCACCTCTTGCTTAGACATTGTGAACCCCTAATCTGTTCTCCATTTTTATAATTTTGCCATTTCCCAACCTTTATTTTTAAGCATAATCATATCTATAAAATGTAACAAGTTCTTTATCTCATGAAATAAGCAATCAGTGTTCAAATTTCCAATTTTCTCATATATTTGTTTTTAGTTTGCTTGTTTGAATCAGAATCCAAATAAGCTCTATACCTTGCAATTAGGTAAGTTTCTTTTCATCTGTAGGTCCCTACTCCATCTCTTAGTTTCACTTTTTTTTTCACACACAGTAAAATACACAGATCTTAACTGTTTCATTTAATGAATTTTGTCTATTCCCACGTAATCATCAAAACTTCCCATGCCCCCAGAAAGCTCTCATACATTCGTGTCTAGTCAACTCCTCAACAAGAGGCAATCACTTTCTGATTTCTACTCTCATATATTAGTTTTGTGTGTTTTTCAACTTCATATAAATAGAACTCTACAGTATGTACTCCTTTATGAATGGCTTGTTTCACCGAATATGTTTTTTTGAATTAATCCATGTTTTACATGTATCGATTGTTTCTACTGTCTATTGCTCAGTAGTATTCCACTTATGAGAACTCCACAGTTGTTTATTCATTCACCCAGTGATGGACGTTTGGATTGCTTCCTGCTTGGGGTTACTACCAATAAGGCTGCTATTAACAGTCATGCACAACTTTTGTGCATAAGTTTTTTTTTTTTCATTTCTTTTGGATAAATACCAAGAAGCGTGGTCATAGAGTTATTATATGCTTCAATTTATAAGAAGCTGCAAAACTTTTTCCAATATGCTTGTACCATTTTACACTCTCACCAGCAATGTATGAGAATTCTAATTGGACCCACAGGACTCCTCGACAAGGTTTGATTTTGCTCGTCTATTTTTATTTTAGTCATTTTAGTGGCGTGTGATTTTAATTTGCATTTCCCTGATGACTAATGACATTGAACACTTTTTCAAGTGCTTATTGACCATTAGTGTATCCTCTTTCATAAAGAATCTATTTAAGTCTTTTATCCATTTAAAAACTTGAGTTGTCTTTCTGTTGTTGATTTGTAGGAATTACAGATTTATATATTCAGGTTATGAATCCTTTATCACATATATGTAGTATAAATATTTCTCCTAGCTTGTGCCTTGGTTTTTTATTTTCTTAATGGTGTCTTTTGATATATATACTTATTCGTATATTCTTCGAAGGACAGGCGAGAGTCTTGTTCCATTGTTTACCTCCATAGATGGACACAGGGCTGCTCAGGAGCAAGAAAGCTTAACAGGAAAAGTTTTCACCCTTTTGTATTTCGTAATATGCAAAATGGTATTTCGAGTATTACCTACACAAAAAAGAAAATAATAAAAACTAAAGAGTTTAGGAGTGAGTGAGACCTAGGTCTACTACCTGCTCAGGCATTTTAAGTTTTGTAAACTTAGAGAAGTTCTTTACCTAAAAATAATGCTCACATATGTTGACATCTACTAAAGGAATCTATATTATATCCACTGATCTATTTTTAGGTCAATGCCATAGTGTTTAATTACAGAAGCTTTAGAGAATGTTCTGATACCTGGTATGCTGAATCCCCCTTTACTATTTCTTTTTATTTTTTTTTTTGTTGATATGCTTGGTAACATGTTCTTCATATGAAGTTTAAGATCATTTGATCCTTTTTTTTCCTTTAAACACTGTTGGCCTTTTCCTTATAGCCTTTAGGAAATGAAGAAACACCTGATGCCTGGTGTTTGCATTAACAACAGGCTTAAAGAGTTTGGATAACTTAGACTTCAAGACTGATGTTTGTCATGTACCCAGGGCGTGTATTGAGTATTTGCAAGATCCTACAAATAATTGTGATTGTCCTTTTAAAAAATACATAATCTAGTTATTAAGTACTTAATCTAGTTATTAGTACATAATCTAGTTATTAAGTCATAAATTTTAACCATTTTATTGAGACATAACTAGTATGCGTAAACTGAATAATTTAAAGTACACATTTTGAGCCCTGGCCAAGTAGACCAGCTTGTTAGAGCATCACCCTCATACATCAAGGCTGCAGGTTCAATCCCAGGCAAGGCACATACGAGAATCAACCAATGGATGAATAAATAAGTAGAACAACAAATTGATGTTTTTCTCTCTCTCAAATCAACTTAAAAAATAAAGTGTACATTTTACACTTGTGTACAAAGTGTACATTGATAGGGTTTAAATAGGTATACATCTGTGAAACCATCACTGCTATCGAGATAAGGAATGTACCAGTCATCCTGGAAAGTTCCCTCCTGCCTGTTTTACAGTCTCTCCTGTCCTTCTCCATCCTAGGCAATTACTGATCTGCTTTCTGTCACATTTGATTAGTTTGTCTTTTCTAGAATTTTATATAAATGGAATCATACAGTATGTGCTCGTTTTATCTGGCTTCTTTTGTCCTGAATAATTATTTTTAGATTCATTCATGTTATTACATTTATTCTTTTTTATTACTGAGTAGTAGTCCATTGTATCACAATTAGTTTATTGATTTACCTGTCCATGAATATTTGTGTGTATGTGTGCTTTTAAAGATTTTATTTATTTTTAGAGAGAGGGGCAGGGAGGGAGTAAGAGAGGAAGAGAAACATCAGTGTGTGATCAGTTGCCTCTCGCACACCCCCAGCCAGGGACCTGGCCCGCAACCCAGGCATGTGCCCTGACTGGGAATTGAACCAGCAACCTTTCAGTCTGCAGGATGATGCCCAACCCACGGAGCCACATTAGTCAAGGCAATTTGTGTTGTTTTCACATGAAGCCATTACATATGAAGCTGCTGGAAGTAGTTATGTAGAAGTCTTTGTGTGGATGCATGTTTTAATTTTTCTCAGGTAAATACCGAAGAGTGGAATGACAGGATCATATGGTAAGTGTTTGTTTAACTTTTGAAGAAACTGTCAAATTGTTTTCCTAGGTTGTTGTTCCATTATACATTCCCACTAGCAGTGCACGAGAGTTTCAGTTGTTTCACATTCTTGTCAACACTTGACATGTCTTTTTAACTTCAGCCATCCTGATACATATGTAGTATTACCTTACTGCAGTTTTCATTTGCATTTCTATAATGACTAATGAGATTAAGCATCTTTTCACATACTTATTTACCATCAGCATATCTTCATTCAAACCTTTTGCTCCTTTTAAATTTTTTTTAATTTTCAAAATATTTCATTATTTAGTAATCTGTCTGTAGCTTTATCAGTCTCGAAGTGGCTTCTTTATATTCTTAGTTAATGGGGAGTTTGTTCAGCTAGTCTTCAGGTGGTTCTCAATAATAGTTGTTCTATAATTTAGATGGAATTTTGATGTGGTCATGGAAGAAGGCGAACACAGCGTTTACCTACTCTACCATCTTGACCAGAAGTCTTCCCTTTTATTTGCTCTTTTTAATTTTTACTTTAAAAAATTTATTGATTGACTGATTTATAGAGAGAGAAGAAGAGGGAGAGAGAGAGAGAGAGAAAAAGAAACATCAACTTGCTCTTCTACCCACACATGCATTCATTGGTTGATTCTTGTATGTGCCCTGACCAAGGACGGAACCTGCAGCCTTGGTGTGATGGAACACTGCTCTAGCCAACTGAGCTATCTGGCCAGGGTGTTCCTCTTTTTTAAATTGGGTTGTTGGTTTTCTTATTATTGCATTTTGAGGGTTCTTATATATTCTGGATACAGGTCCTTTATCAGATATTTGATTTGCAAATATTTTCTCCCACTCAGTATTTGTCTTTTTATATCCTTAACAGTGTCTTTCACAGAGCAGAAGGTTTTAATTTTAATTGAATCCAATTTATTGGGGGTTTTCTTTCATAAATCATAGTTTTGATGTGATATCAAAAAAATCTTTGCCTACCTTGAAGTCACAGATGTTTTCTCACGTCATAGACTAGAAGTTTTATAGATTTTGGTTTTACATTCAGGTATATGATTAATTCTGAGTTCAGTTTTGTATATAATATGAGATATATGTTAAGTTTTATTTGGGGATGTGTGTATACAACTGTTGTAGTGCTGTTTGTTGAAGAGGCTATTCTTTCTCCACTGCATTGCCGTTGCAGTTTTTCCAGGTTCTTAAAATGAAAGCTGGGGTCATTTATTTGAGACTTTCTTTTAAAAAATATTTTATTTATTTTTAAACAGAGAGGAAAGGAGGGAGAAAAAGAGAAAGCAGAACATCAAAGTGTTGTTGCCTCTTATGCACCCCCCAACTGGGGACCTAGCCTGCAACCCAGGTATGTACCCTGACTGGGAATCGAACCAGTGACGCTTTGGTTCACAGGCCAGTGTTCAGTCCACTGCGCCACACCAGCCAGGGCTTTTTTCTCTTTTATAATATTGGTTTTTAGGCACCGCTTTAAGTGCCTCACACAAATTTTGATGTTTCATTAAGTTCAAAATATTTTTTTACTTTTGGTTTCTTCTTTGGCCATGCGTGATTTAGAAGTATGTTGTTTAGTTTCCAAATATTTGAGTGATTTTCAAGACATTTTTCTGTTATGAATTTCTCATTTAAACCATTTTGGCCAGAGAATATACTTTGTATGATTTTAATTGTTTTAAATTTACTGAGACTTCTTTCATTGCCCAGAATGTTTAGTGTGTATTTGAAAAGAACACGTATTCTGTTTTTGTTGTTGGTGGTGAGTGTCCTATAAATATCAATTAGGTCAAGTTGTTTGATAGCGTTGTTCAATCTTCTATGTTCTTACTGACTTTCTACTTGTTTTTCCAATTATTGAAAGGGAGGTGATGAAATAATTGTGTTTTTTTTCTATTTGGTTTTAGTTTCACATATTTTTTAAAAGATTGTATTTACCTTTTCGAGAGAAGGGATGGGAGGGAGAAAAAGAGAGATAGAAACATCAATGTGCAAGAGAAACATCGATCAGTTGCCTCTCGCACACCCCCAAGTGGGGACCTGACCAGCAACCAAGCATGTGCCCTGACTGGGAATCGAACCAGGGAGCTTTTGGTTTGCGGGACAACATCCAACCCACTGAGCCACTCTACTCAGGATCAACCAAGTATTTTTAAGTAAAGAAAAATAATGCTGCATTCCACTTACATTTGATTTGAGTAAACCAAAAATCTGTGCTAATGCTAACTTAAAAGATTTACAAGGGTTTTTCTTTCTTCTCAAAGCCTTCTCATCTATGTCATTATTTCCTCATAGTAGTGCTAGAAATGAGCCCGAAAGGGCTAGAAATTAGCCTGAAAGATATTTATTTATTTCTTCACCCTTATTTTATTTTTTATTTGTTCTAAAGATTTTATTTATTTATTTTTAGAGAGAGGGGAAAGTGGGGAGAAAGAGAGGGAGAGAAACATCAGTGGGTTACCTTTCGCACACCCCCAACTGGGGACCTGGCCCACAACTCAGGCAGGTGCCCCAACTGGGAATCAAACCAGGGATCTTCTGGTTCACAGGCCAGCGCTCAACCCACTGAGACACACCAGGCAAGGCAAGTTTCATGTATTTTTGAAGCTCTTTTTTATGTACATATACATTTAGGATTTCTATGTCCTCTTAATGAACTGATCTCTTTATCATTATGAAACAGCCCTCTTTATGCCTTGTAAAATACTTTGCTTTGAAATCTACCTTGTCTGATATTAATATAGCTACTCCATCTTTCTTTTGATTAGTGGTAGTATCCTATATCTTCTTCAATTCCTTTTTTTAGATTCTAAAATCTACTCAATTAAATTTTGTTTCTTTCATGTTATATATATATGTATATATATACACTTTTTTTTTAATCATCACCCAAGGATATGATTTTTGTGGGAATTTTTTTGTTTGTTTATTTGGTTGTCTTTTTAGAGAGAAAGGGAGAGAGAGAGAGAGAGAAACATCAGTGGTTTGCCTCATGTATGCCTGCCTACCAGGGATCAAACCCTTGACATTTTGGTGCATGGGATGACGCTCCAACCAACTGAGCTACCTATCCAGGGCTAAATTTTGTTTCTTTATTTAAAAAGACTTTATTTATTTATTTTTAGAGAGATGGGAAGGGAAGGAGGAAGAGCGGGAGAGAAACCTCAATGTGCGAGACCCCAACTGGGGACCTGGCCTGCAACCCAGGCAGGTGCCCTGACTGGGACTCAAACCAGCGACCTTTCGGTTCACAGGCCGGTGCTCAGTGGACCGAGCCACACCAGCCAGGACTAAATTTTGTTTCTTAACAGAGCTCTCCCACAAGCTTTCTTACAACCAGAGATCTTGGACTTAAAGACTTAGTTCAATTGTTTTATTTTTGATCTATATGTCTTTATATTTAAAATGAATTTCTTATATGTAGAATATAGTTGGGCCTTGCTTTTTTATCCCATGTGATAATACATGGCTTTTCATTGGGATGTTTTGACCATTTCTATTTAATATGATTATTGATATGATTTAAATCTACCACCTTTTCATTGTTTTCTACTTGTCCTACTGTTCTTCCTTCTTTTTAATAAATTATGATCCGACAATATGATAATCTTTTCTATTTTATTGTTTGTTCTTTAATCATTTCATATTTTTTGCTGTCATTTTGGTGTTCTGCTCTATTTTTCCATTCCCTTGATAGTTACCTTCCTTCTCGGCACAAATAATAAAATATATAGTTTTTTTACCATTATTAGAAAATATGAGTATATCACTTATTCCTTCTGTTAAGATATTTTATTTCCTGCCACTTTACCCCCCAATTCCTAGGTTTTGCTGAAATAGTATAGTACTTATGGTTCTAGATATAATTACACATCTATCCATCTCCATGAACATTTAACAGTATATTTTGCCAGATTTGCTGCTCACTGCTTGTTCTTTCTCCTCTTCATCATCCTCTATCTTTTTCTTTTTTTTTTTTTTTTTAGGACGGAATATCTGAGTGAGATCTTTTTTAAAAATTGATTTGAGGGGGTGGGGGGCAGAATACATCGACTGGCCAGGGCCATCTTTCTCTGCCTTGACTTCTCTGTACTCTACCCACATTTGTCATGAATATTTTCTTCAGGTGAGACATGATCATTCTTTTCTTTCTTTCTTTCTTTCTTTCTTTCTTTCTTTCTTTCTTTCTTTCTTTCTTTCTTTCTTTCATCTCTCTCTCTGTCTCTCTCTCTCCCTCTCTCTGGACATGGGCATTATTCATATCTTCAAATATCTTTCTTTTGTACTGACAGCTGAATGCTTTCTCAGTGGGGTGTGAGATTCCTGGGTAGCCATCCTTTTCTCTCACCGTTCCCACTTTTAGCTTCCAGTGTTACAGATGGAAAATCCTATGCCTTCTCCCTTTATCTGATTCTTTTCTCTTTTAGGTAACTTGCACTTTCTGTCTACTGACTTAAAATTGTTTTTCTTTAATCTGGAATTCAGGAGTTTCGCGCTTATGTGTATCTTTTTTTTCTTTTTGTATCTTCCTGTACCCTTTCGGTCTGCAAGCTCAGATCTTTCTTCAGGTTGGCAAAATATTCTTCTATTTTTAAATTACTGCCTCTCCCCTATCTACGCCTTTTCTTTCTTTTGGAACTAATATATTTGAATGTTAGGACTACTGGATTTATTCTCCAAGTCTCATATTTTCCTCATTATTTCCATCTTTTCATATCATTTGCTCTCTGCTTTGAAATATTTTTTCCATGTGTTATTCCAAGCCACTAATCTGAGTCTTGGCAGTTACCAGGCTTCTCTCTTTCAATACGTATACTGATATTTTTATTGTTGAAGATAATGATTTTTAGTTCCAGAAAATAGTTTTCTGGTATACTACTTGAATTTCTTTAAGTGTTCCTAATATTTTCTTAAGTTTCCATATACCTCTTCAGGAGTTCCATTCCTGCGCTGTCTGGTCGGCAGGAAAAGCTATAATGACCTCATCCTCCGTTGGGCCAAGGCCTTCTGAGTCACCGTCTTCCAGTAGCCTCACGTCCCGACCTCTGCTCAGGGGCTCTCCAAAACTGGTTTCCATGCTTCTGTGTGGTGAGAATGAGGAAGCTCCCCGCCAGGTCCCCACACCAGGCCTTCGCCTTATCAACCTCCAGTTCATGCCTTCGCTTATGCACCCTGACTGCTGACCCAGCAGCAAGATAGCTAAGGAGAGGCAGGTTTTTGAAGATGGAGTCGAAGTTCCCTTAGAACATGGTTCTCAAACTTGAATATTCCTTTGAAGCACCTCCAGGGTGTGTTAATATAGATAGTTGAACCTCACCCCAGGAGTTTCTGATTCACTGTGTCCAGGTTGGAGCTTGAGAATTTGCACTGCTAACAGTTCCCAAGGAATGCTGATGCTGTGATATAGGAACCACACACTGGAATACACCAAACCAAGCTCACTCCTCCTTCTGCAAAATTATAGCTTTCTTATGTTAAGGAAATGCATCTTGTGTCAGGAAGGCATTGCCTCTTCATTTTATGTTGGGTCATTCAACTTGTTCATTGTCCTGAGGCTTAAACAGGCCTGGGCTCAGTCCAGGCCCCCTCCTCCACCAGAGCCCCCATGGGTACTTTGCTGCCCTGATTCCTGGTCTGAGAAGGAGGCCGGCAGAGCTCAAAGGCCCCCAGAGCAGGATGCACTTAGGTAGAGCTAGAGTAGAGATGAGTCAGACTAGAAAACTCCTCCTTTGCACAGGTTCCAGACACCTTGCAATACCCTTGTTTTACCCTTGTACCCACAGGATGGCAGTGGGACTGCCCCAGCCCTCCCTCCAGGACCCACCAGGGTCAGGGGGATGTGGCGTCGGAAGTGCCTGGCATTGGGGTGTGCGTGTAAGGCAGGGACAGCACTGGGTCTGTCCTCTTGCACCACTGGACTCTCCTCCTTGGCCAGGAACCACCTTGTCTTCCTGTCAGGTCTTTTCACCACTGCCCCTTCTGTGTCCCCCAAACTCTGCTCCCACCCTCCTTCTTCAAACACCTTGCCTTCAGCCCTTTGATGATTTTGTCCAGAATTTTCTCTCCAAAATTCTTATCTATCTTGGGACTCCCTCCACCCCCTAAAACACCCACTCCACTCCTCTGTGGGCCCCTCTCTAATCTATGTGGCTCAGTGGTCTATGACATCTGTGACATTTGCTACTCCACTATTTGGAGCTCTGCCCCCCATGCTATTCCTTCCTTACTCTAGTCTTTGGAGGCCCCTTCCCATATCACACACTCCACTGTTCCAGAACACAGACCTCATGTGGGCATTTCAGCAACGTCCAGTGATCCTACTGTTTTTCTGGAGGACTCCCATTCCACTCTCCAAAACAATATTTCATTCGTCTTCTCCCATCATCCATCTCCAAGTCTACAGACCGCCGCCCAACATTCGTACACCTCAGCTCTCCTCTACTCCGGTTCCCTCCTGGGCGCTGGAGGGATTAGCGCTCTTCACCTCAAAGGCCGCTCTTGCTCCTCTCACCCCCTTAAACACTTAGCCCCTTTGATGAGTTCCGGGCATCACCCCCTCCTACCTCCTCTCTACCAAATTATTCCCATCAGCATCCAGTATGCTTCTCTACTATACCCCCCTTTAATTTTCCCTCTCTTCTCCCCACATCTTCATCCAACTGTCCCACCTGTCAGCTTCCTGTCATAACCAAACTTCTGGAAAGTGTTCTCTGGGCTCACTGTTGCTGGTTTCTCACCTCCATTCACTTTCGTGTTCATCATGGGTCTACAAAGGTGCCTCTCCAAGTTTTCAAATGGGTTATTTACTCAAGTACCCATCCCTTCCTGTCATTTCCCTTCATATTTTAGGGATCCACTCTAATACCTGGCAAATCTACATGTATTCTTGAAAAATACAGTGTCGTACTGTATCTTTTTAAATTTATATAAAGTATGCTATAATTCTCAATTGTTGAAGACATATCAGTGGTAGTACAGACAAAGTTAGTTCATTTCTGCTGATAACTGTGTAGTATTCCATCATATGCACATACTACATTTTATATATGCCTTAACCCAGTAGTGGACATTTAGAATGGGCCTGAGGGGACAGTAGTTCTTTGTGAGATTTCCTATGAACTAGTTCTTAAGTCATACTTAATTTCACTAGGAACTACCAGATGTTCTCCAGAATGGCTAGAATTGGAGTCATTTCCATTTTCACTATAAGTGCATGAGGTTTCCTGTTTCCTCACAGTTTCAGAGCATAAGGTATCTAACTTAACCTTTCATATAAACAGCCAATTGTTCCACCATTCTTTGTGGAAAAGATTCACCTTTCTCTACTGAATTGCCTTTGCATCTTTGTTAAAAATCAATTGACCATATATGTGTGAATCTTTTTCTGGACTCTCATATCTGTTTCATGGATCTATTTGTCTATCATTATGCTAATACTACACTGTGTCTTAATTATATTAAGTCTTAAAGTCAGGTAGTGTAAGTCCTCCAACATTGTTCTTTTTAAGTGTTGGTTTTAGCTATTCTAGATCACTTGCATTTCCATATGAATTTTATTTTTAAAAATATTTTATTTATTTATTTTTAGAGACAGGGGAACGGAGGGAGAAAGAGAGGAAGAGAAACACCAATGTGTGGTTGCCTCTCGTGTGCCCCCTGCTGGGGACCTGGCCCACAACCCAGGCATGTGCCCTGACTGGGAGTCGAACTGGCAACCCTTTGTTTCGCAGGTCAGTACTCTGTCCACTGAGCCACACCAGCCAGGGCCCCATATGAACTTTAGAATCAACTGTCAATTTCTACAAAAACCATGCTGGGATTTTTATTGAGATTACATCGAATCTATAGATTAGCTTGGGGAGAATTGACATCGCAGCGATATTACATCTTTCGATACACAAACATGGTATTTGTCTTATTTAATTTTTCTAAGCAGTGTTTTTAGTTTCCAGTGTATAAGATTTGTACTTCTTTCATCAGAATTGTCCCTAAATGTTTTGTATTTTTATATTATGTGATATTATTTTTTAATTTCAACTTTCAATAGTTTGTTGCTAGTATGTAGAAATACAATTGATTTTTGGTATATTACGGTATCTTACAACCTTGCTAAACTAGTTGTAGAAGCATTTTTGTACATTCATTAGAATTTGCTACATAGATGACCGCATCACCTGCAAATAAAGACTATTTTACTTTTTCCTTTCCAACCTTTATGTCTTTTTATTTTCTTGCCTTATTGACCAGCTAAAACCTCTAGTACAATATTAATTAGTTACAGTCACATAACTTTTATTACAACATATTATTGTAAGTGTTCTATTTTATTATTAGTTGCCATTGTTAACCTTTTATTGTGTCTAACTTTAAAATTAAACTTTATCATAGGTATGTATATATAGAAAATAAACCATAGTACCTACTAGAGTTTGGTACTAACCATGGGTTCAGGAATCCACTGATCTTGGAATGTACACCCTGTGGATAAGAGAGGGACTACTGTATGTGGAATCTGAAGAACACACTTCTAAATAACCCATGAGCCAAGAATAAATTAAAAGAGAAAGCAGAAAATATTTTGAACCAAATGAAAATTAAAACACAACATATTAACATTTATGAGATGAAGCTGAAGTAGTACTTGGTAAGTTATAATACTGAACACCTATCTTAGAAAAAAGGAAAACAATCTAAAATCAATGCCCTCAGCTTCTACCTCAAGAAACTGGAGAAAGAAGCACTGACTGGTGTAGCTCAGTGGGTTGGGTGTCGTCCTACAAACTGAAAGGCTGTGGGTTTGATTCCTGGTCAGGGCACAAGTCTGGGTTGCGTGCCAGGTCTCTGGCTGGGAGCATGGGAGAGGCAACTGATCGATGTTTCTTCCTTCCCCTCTCTCAAAAAATAAATAAATAGATCTTAAAAAAGAAAGAAAGAAACTAGAGAAAGAACAGTAAATTATACCCAAAGGAAGCAGAAGAAAGGAATAGTAACAATTACCAGTAAAGCAGAAATCAAGTAAGTAGAAAACAAGCAAGAAACTCAGAGACACAAACCAGGTTCTTTGAGAAGGTCAATGGCAATAAACCTCTAACTAAAGGGAATAAGAGAAAAGTAGAGAAAACACAAATCACCAATATCAGAGATGAGATAGGCGACAATACTAGAGTCTATAGATACTAAAAGGATAATAAGGAATCGAGTTTATATCAAACCCAACAACTTAGATGAAACAGATAAGTTATTGAAAGACAAAAAGTATCTAAGCTTACTCAAGAAGAAATAGCCCTGAAGAACCCCCTTATCAAAGAAGTTGAATATGTAGTTTAAAATCTTCCCTCAAAGAAATCCCAGTGTCAATACCTGGTATACCCGTATACCCTCAAGCCCATTTTCACCAGCAGAGGGGAACAGCACCAACACAACCCCAGGGGACATTACAAACACTTAAACCTCTGAGCCAACTTTAAAATGTATGTGGTTATAAGAAAGAGCTAAAAATAACTTGCTACTGACTACAGAAATGTGAAAACTAATTGATGGCCTCAGAGAATTTGCTAAAAATGAACTTCATGAACACTTTCAAAACTAGGCCATCAGACTACTAGACTTCTCTAACATGTGGAAACTGAATCTCAAAAAACTGATATGATATCAGTCTAGAAAAGAAAGCACAGAATGATTATATTTGGGGGGATAAAATTAAAGGGATGATACCAACCCATACAAATGATAACCCTCTTTGGAATAAAATACATCTTCTACTCCAGAGACAAATGCTTTTGTGACCTTGTCAAGAACCTTATCTTTGCCCAGCCTCAGCCTCCTTATTTGTAAAATACAGATTAAAATAAAAGCTGCCTAGCCTTGACTGGTATGGCTCAGTGGGCTGGGCGCCAGTCCGCAAACCTGAAGGTCTTGGGCTTGATTTCCAGTCACATGTCTGGGTTTCGGGCTGGGTCCCCAGTTGGGAGCATGTGGAAGGCAACCGATTGATGTTTCTCTCGTACACTGGTGTTTCTCTCACTCCCTTCCCTGTTCTCTAAAAATAGGTAAATTCAATCTTATAAATAAATAAATAAATTAATTAATTAATTAATTTAAAAAGCCACCTAAAGACCAAGCTTATAGCAGAGAATATTTGCGCTGGGCTTTTAGCTCCACGACCTATAATAATTCAATGAAATTTGTAATGCTAATACTAAACCAGGGGTTGTAAGAACATGTTTCTACAGGGTGGGGTAAAAGTAGGTTTACAATTGTGGGTATGCAAAATGCAGAGTTTATCCTTATATTATTATTTATTAATTATTGTATTATTTCCCATATGAACAATTGTAAACCTACTGTTGCCCCACTGTGTGTAAAATCCAACCAGAATGATGTTCCACTTCACATTAAAAAAAACCAAAACTCTAGAAAAAAGAGATGACTCAACCAAGCACCTAGATGGGAGGGGTGTTGGGGGGATGGGTGAAAAAGGTGATGGGATTAAGAAGTACAAGTCGGTAGCTACAGAATAGTCATGGTGATGTAAAGTACAGCACAGGGAAAAGAACGGCCAAAGAACATACATGCATGACCCATGGATGTGGACGACAGTGTGGGGTTTGCCTGAGGGGGGTGCTGAGTGGAGGGGGACAAAGGGGACAAAATGGGAACAACTGTAATAGAATAAACATTAAAATATAATTTTTTAAAGAATAGGGGGTGACAGTGGAATTTTAAATAGAATATTGAAAGAAAGCTTCACTAAGGAAGTGATGTCTGAACAAATATTTAAAGGCAATGAAGGAGCAAACTATGAAGATGAATGAACACTGAAGTAAAAAAGGGGATGGATGGCATGTGCAAGGCCCCTTGAGCAGGGATGTGCCTAGGCTGAGGGACAACTGCTTAAGTCTTAAACTCTCTGAAGGCAGAGAAAGGAATTACACAGAGCAGAAGCTCAGTAAATGCCGATGGGAGACGGGAAGCCAAAGAGGGGCTGTAATGTTGTACCCGGAGATTTTGAGGTTGAATTTTGGGAACAGAGAAAAAGAAGCATCGGTTTTATAAAACTGGAGAAGAGGTAATTAACCGATTTTATGTCCTGTCTTTCTGGCCTTCTCTTAAAAATATTTCTCAAATGGAGATGATGCAAGGAATTTGAAGATTTTGTTTTTATTTTTGCTTTCTGGCTTTGCTTTGAGTTGAAAATAAGTATTTTTTAGGGTTTTTTTTACTATATTTAAGATATTGTATAGATATTTAGACCTCTTTAAGATGAGAGTTTAGAGTTCAAATTATTAATACTCTCAAGATGATTTTATTATTTGGAAGAAATTAAAATACCACTTATAACATGAATAATAATTTATAGGAGAATTATTAATAAATATGAATAAAAAGCTTCCCCCCATCCACAAAATGGTCAAGAGAATTGGGTCTGAGATTTGGATGGTCTCTTGCAATGGTTTGGATAGTTTGTATTTGCCTCTGCAAATAACTTTGGATGACTTTTTCATGACCACGTTATTGTTTTCGTAAATGTTATTTTTAGGAATTGGAAATCACAAAAAGTTCTGTTAGACTTTCCACTTGTCCTTAGTAACGTGTGTAACTAGCCTCCTCTTTCCCAAAAAGTGACTGAGCAACCCCAGCCCTGAATTGTAAGTATAAAATAGATGTTTTTATGTAAGACAGCAATAACAGAAGACGCAACAGTGTTTTGCTTGTTTTTTCCTTTTAACTCAGTTTCTGTTTAAATTACACAAGGAAAATTCTTTCTGGGATTTTTTTGTTTGTTTGTTCTCATTGCTGTGTTTGTGAGAATTTTTCAAGAATAAGTGGAGCCCTGGTTGGTGTGGCTCAGTGGATTGAGTGTCAGCCTGAGAACTGAAAGGTTGCAGGTTTGATTCCCAGTCAAGGCATATACCTGGGTTGCAGACCAGGTCCCTGGTTGAGGGACACATGAAAGGCAACCACACACTGATGTTTCTCTCCCTCTCCTTCTCCCTCCCTTCTCATCTCTCTAGAAATAAATAAATCCCTGGCTTGTGTGGCTCAGTGGATTGAGTGCCAGCCTGAGAACCAAAGGGTCGCCGGTTCAATTCCCAGTCAAGGTCACATGCCTGGGTTGCAGGCTGGGTCCCCAATAGGGGTCTGTGAGAGGTAACCACACATTGATGTATCTCGCCCCCTCTTTCTCCATCCCTCCCCCTCTCTCTAAAAATAAATAAATATGTTTTAAATAAAAATAAATAAAATATATATTTTTTAAAAAGAATAAGAAAAGAAGTCTCTGGTCTCAAGATACAGTCAGCACCCATTTTGTTTCAATGTCACTAAAGTACAATGAATTTTAGCGTGACTCTGCTTTTGGTCTTTCCCCTTCCACTAAAGGCTTTTGAGGATAAAATTTTTCTACCTTTCACCTGCCTTTTCTTAAAAATTAATTTGCATTTTCCACTTTTTGGTTGAAAGGTAACAAACTTCGAAACATACCACAATAATATAGCTGAAATTTTAACTTTATTATTTTTCTATTATAAAAGTAATGCATACTCATTATATAATAAAAGGAGAGAACACAAAAGACATAAAGAAGTTAATTTTTAAGTTGCCTATAATCCCATCTCAGGGAAAAAACTATTACCATTTTGGCATATTTCATCACTCTTTTTCTATGTATTTCTTAATATAGCCCAGATATTACTATGCATAAAGTACTGTATCCAGATTTTTCAACATAACATTGTAGTAAAATTATTTTTTCTCATATCAATAAAAATTCTCTTTTTTAGCTTAATTCTAAAGGCAGGCTAAAATTCCACCATAAGGATATACTGTATTTTATTAAACATCCTCAAATACTTAATAGGAGAGTTAGTGGGTCAAAAGATATAAACATTGTTCCAGCCATTCTGTTTCCTAAACAGACTGGTTTTGAGAATACAGGGAGGGACTACACAGAGCCAGTGAGGGGGAGGGGGCTGTCAAGGCCAGCCGTGAGAAAGAGGAAACTCAGAGGCCCTGGCCTAGCCGTTCCAGCTCACTGAGGAGGAAGTCCATATCAGCCCGGGTCAGTGCCGGGTTGGCCACGATCATGCGGAAAAAGTTGCCCCGGGTCCCATGAGGCTGGTAGCCAATCATCATAGAGCCCTCCTTTACCATGCGCTCCTTGAGTACTGGGGCCACCTGTGGAAGGGGTACACAATGTCCAGCTGCAGCCGGGGTCAGGTGGAGGTAGGGGGTGCTTTCTGGTCAATGAGTTACCCAAGTTGCCTTTCCCTCCCAGCCAGGCACCTTCCAGAGGTAGCACTCATTGCTCTGATCCTGACCGTGGCCCCAGTTTACCTTTTCTGCCACAGCCAACCTGCTTGGCCTTCTCTACCATCTCCTTTATTCTCTATCTCGCCTATCTCCAGGTTGTCACATGGGCCTTTTTCTGTCAAATCCTGACTTCCCTGATTCACAACACTGCTTTAGTCTAACTTCAAGCCTCAGTCATCCTTAACACTCTCTCCCCCTCTCTGAATTCCTGTAATATTTTTGATCTGTACCCTGTGATCTAACATGTATATTTACAAGATTGCCTTGAACACATTGGTTTCAAATTGGTAAGTCTCGTTTTCTAAATATTACTCCTTAAGGGCAAGAACATTCTTGTCTTTTCAGATCATCTTCAGTACCTACTACCAACCTATACTTAGGGACCTATGACATATTTCCTCACCTCTAGGAGGCATGTCTGGACCGGCTTTACTGGGTTGTTCTGTCCCCAGAGAATAAAGCTCTTCCTGCCTCACATCTCTGTCCTGGACCTGAGCTCCTTGCAGAACTCCCAGCACAGGGGTCTGTATACCCTGGTGACTTACCCTGTAAGGCTCCTCTCTATCTTCTTACTTTCCAGAAACATACCTTATTCTCCATCCCCATCCCCACAGAAATGAGGACAAGTTGGTGTTTTCCAGTTCATGTCCCCACCTTCAGGAGCAATAGACCAACAAAGGGGCAGGCCATGCCGCCCACAGCCAGCAGGGGGCGTAAATGCACCAGCAGCGTTAGTTCCCTCAACTGGGTCAACCAGAGCCGTGGGGAAGACAAAGCCTACCTTAGCCAGCCTTTCACTGTAATCCAGGCTCTCCTGCTTGCCCCGCAGGCTCGGGGGCAGGAACCAGAAACACACATTGACAAACTCAGGCTGGGAGGAATGCGGAAGAGAAAGGCGTGAGCTGAGAAGGGGGACTGTCCCCCCTCGCTGTTCCTCCTCCTCCATCAGGGCTTTGCATGTAGGATAACCTAGGGGTATAGGAACAGGGTAGGTCATACCTCCATGACCAACTCAAATCCTTCCCGCTTCTTCATTTCCTCCACCAGGTAACTTCGAACAGAGAGTGAGAAATCACGGGTGGGGGAGGAAAGAACATAAAAGATCCAGAGAATGAGCAGGAGAGGCACTGAGAGCAGTAAAGGGTTTCAGGGAAGGGACCTGGGGAGGGGAACTGGAGCCGTCCCCACTCCTACCGGGCAAGGGCAAAGGCCTGGTCGACACGCCGCTCCAGCCCTTGCCCACCCTGTGCCTTCCACATGAGCCACAACTTCAGACAGTCCACGCGGCGGCCACACTGCACCACCTTGTCTCCCGTGTCCAGGGCCACATCGTAGAATTTGTCCTGCTGGAAGAGGTAGCTGGCCTGGGATCCATGGCAGCGCTTGAGCAGATTCTGTGGGTGAGTGGGAGGCTGTCAGACCCATCCTCTCCACCCAGGTTTTCTTTAGCACTTTATTAGAGGACTTCTTAGCCCAGTCCACCCATTCCTTTCCCTGGAACCAGGTGACACTGATGGGATGGCTACCATCTAACTCAGACCCCTTTTTCTGCGTTTTCTCCTAACACCCAGAGTTCTTCCCAAACACAATCCAGGATCCCTTCCATTACAACTCCAAGCTGGAAGCTTTTTCCTTTGCATGAAGACAGGCCATGGGGGGAGTGAGAGAGTCCACTATGGGGAATTAGGGTGGTCGGAGGTATTCAGCTTCAGATGGGATGGTAAGGAGATCACAGTAAGGCCAGGATCCCCTCTAAGGTGAGAGAGAAAAGAAGACAGAGGCCTAAGGTGAGAGATGGGACAAGGCCAGGGGCGCGGGCAGACCCACCGTGGTATCCCGGAGAAGAAGAGCTGAGCACTGTAGGCCTGCTGTGAGGAGCTTGTGGGGATTCCAGGCCACGGAGTCAGCCCTGGGGTGGGTACAGCAAAGCTGGGTCAGCTGGCTCCCCCTTCAGCTGTCCAATCAAGCTCTTCTCCCTTCCCAGACCTCAGTTGAGGGACTTTAGTCTCACCCGCGCCCAGCAGCCGGGAAGAACTGCCATGTCTGTCATCTGAACTCCCATTCCCAACCAACCATCTCTCAACCCCCCTCCCACCAATCTCTTTCCCCCCACTGCCATCCAGAGCTCCCTAGACCATGACTATTCTATGGATCAAGGATTTGAATGGTGGGATTCAGGGAGCAAGAGCTATAGGCACCTCTGGATCCCATCCAGGAGATGTCTGTGTGTCTGTGACAGCAGGACACTTCCACCCCAGGCAGCCTGTGGAGCAGGAGGAACAGCATGGGTCTGACCTCGGCTCCGCCCAGCCCACCCTCAGGCCCACATCCCACTCACGTCCACATGCAGCCACAGCCCGTGACGCTGGCACACGTCAGCAACTGCTTCCAGGGGGTCAAAGGCCCCCAGAACAGTAGTGCCAGAAGTGGCACTGACCAGGAACGGCACAGCACCCTAATGCAAAAATGCAGAGGGAGAAAGAGGCTGTGATGTCATCTGAAAAGCAACCCAGAGACTGGTGGTGCCAGAGCCCATCGCTAAACTCTCTGCATGCCTGACCAGGGCCCTTTCAACCTTACAAAGTACCACTATGTCCTTTAACTTGCATGTGAAACACTGAGATTCAGGTGTGAAGAAACTTGCCCCCAAGCTGAAGCTCCAGAAATGGAATCCAAACCTAGGTCAGTCCGAGAATCTATCTCCAAAGCTCATACCTTTTCAAATTTCAATGCCTTACTGGAAGATCAAATGCTATTTAAAATTTTCTAGTAGTATAAAAGTTTATAAAGAAATTGAATTAGTTGTTTTTTTTTTAAGTCACAAAGAAAGCCCAGGTCCAGATGGCTTCACTGATGAATTCTACTAAACATTTTAAAAAGAACTGATAGCCCTGGGCGGGCGGCTCAGCTGGTTAGAGTGTCATCTTGATACACCAAGGTTGCAGGTTTCATCCCTGGTCAGGGCATATACAGGAATCAATCAGTGAATGCATAAATAAGTGGAACAATAAAAACCAATGTTTCTCTCTTTCTCCCTTCCCCTCTCTCTCTAAAATCAATTAATAAATTTAAAAATTTTTTAAATAAAAATAAAAAAGAATTGATACCACTTTTTAACAAACTTCTAAAAAGAAGAGGTACCCTGACCAGCGTGGTTCAGTGGGTTGGGCATCATCCTACAAAGCAGAAGGTCCCCGGTTTGATTCCCAGTCAGTGCACATGCCTGGGTTGCAGATCTGGTCCCTGATCAGGGCACATACTAGCAACCAATTGATGTTTCTCTCTCTCTCTCTCTTTCTCCCTCCCTTCCCCTCTGTCTAAAAATTTTTTAAATCTAAAAAAAAAAAAAAGCCCAGTTGGCTTCTTTGCGGACAGAAATTGAAAAGCTGACCCAAACTATCTGAAAAAAAAAAAAAACAAAGTTGGAGGACTCACACTTCCTGATTTCAAAACTCACTACAAAGCTACATTAATGAAGACAATGTGGTCTACAGTATAGAATGCAGATCAGTGAAATGAAATTGAAAATGCAGAAATAAATTCTCACATTCACAGTCAATTGATTTTTAACAAGGATGCCAAGGCAATTCACAGCGAGAAAGAATAGCCTTTTCACAAACGGTGCTGGGACAACTGGATATCCACACACACACACACACACACACAAATGAAGTTGATGACAGCTGTCAGAGGGGAGGGGCATTTTTGGGTCTGGGTAAGAAAAGTGAAGGGATTAAGCAAAAAACAAAAACAAAAAACCCAAAAAAAATAAACCTCATAGACACAGATAACAGTATGGTGATTACCAGACGGAAAGGGGGGTGAGGGGTGGTAGGAGAGGGTATGCGGGGATAAATGGTGATGAAAGGAGACTTGATGAGGTAGTGAACACATAATACCATAAACAGATGATGTATTATAGAATTGTACACCTGAAATGTATATAACTTTATTAACCAATATCAAGCCAATAAATTCAATTTTAAAAAGCCATTAAGAAAAGGAAGCCGAACCCCTTTCTCACGTCATATGCAAAAATTAACTCATAATGGATCACAGAACTAAATGTAAAAACTAAAACTACAAAACTCTTATATGAAGATATAGGAGCTTGGGTTAGGCAAAGACTGCCTAGATATGACATCAAAAGCACAAGCAATCAAAGAAAAAATATACTGGAACTCATCAAAATATAAAACGTTTGTGCTTCAAAGGACACCATCAAGAATGTGAAAAGACAAACTAGAGAATAGAAGATATTACAAATCATATATCTGATAAGGGGTTTACTTATATCTTGAACAAAATAGAGTAAGCACATGACAGGATGCTCAACATCATTAGTCATCAGGGAAATGCAAATCAAAACCACAGCAAGATACTACTTCACATGGACTGAGATGGCTATAATCAAAAAGAGAAAGAGTAAGTGTCAGTGAGGATGTGGAGAAATTGGAGGAACCCTATACGCTGCTGGCGGAATTATATAAACTAGTGCAGTCACTTTCTTTTTTAAATCCTCACCCGAGGACATTTTTTTTTCATTGATTTATAGAAAGAGAGGAACTGAGAGAGGAAGGGAGAGAAAAAAACATCGGTGTGAAAAAGAAACATCAACTGGTTGCCTTCCATTGACACCCAGACTGGAGATCGAATCCACAACCCAGGCATGCGTGCTGACCAGGAATCAAACATCCAACCCACAGCATTTTGGTTACAGTACAATGCTCCAACCAAATGAGCCACACTGGCCAGGGTGGGTGCAGTCGCTTTGAAAAACAGTCTGATGGCTCCTCAAAGGTTAAACATACAGTTACCATATGAGTCAGCAATTCCACCACCAGGTATATAACCAAAAGAAATGAAAAACATATGTTCACATAAAAACTTGCACACAAATGTTCAGAGCAGCATTCATTATTCATAATAGCCCAAAACTGGAAACAACCCAAATGTCCATCAACTGAGAAACTAATCAATAAAATATGGCACATCCACACAATGGAATATTATTCAGCAATAAGAAAGAATGAAGAACTCATACGTGCTACAGCATGAATGACCCTTGAAAGCATTATGCTAAATGCAAGAAGTTCATCACAAAAGACCATGTGTAGTATGATTCCATTCCTATGAAAAATCCAGGGTAGGCAAATCCATAGAGACACCAAGTAGATTAGTGCTTGCCCAGTGGGAAGTATAGGAGTACTGCGGGTTGATGGCTAGAAGGTGTGGGGTTTTCTGAGGGGGTGATGAAAATATTCTAATATTTATTGTAGTGATGGTCGCACAATTCCATAAATATGTTTTTAAAAAACCACTGAATTGTACACTATGAATGAGTGAATTGTATGGCATGGAAAGAGAATTATATCTCAATAAAGCTATTACCAAAAAAAAAGAAAAAGTTTATACAATGAACAGTGATACTCTGCTGTTCTAATTGGTACCCATACTGCTTCTCAGAGGCAACATCCTTATGTCAATAAATTCATATTGTTCTAAATAATAATAATCTTAAACTGTCCTTCCTATACTGCAACTTTCTATATAGACTTCATACATACAGACTTAAATATATAGTGGAGGTATTTTCTTTTTTATAAAAAAGATTTTATTTATTTATTTTTAGAGAGAGGGGAAGGGAGGGAGAAAGAGGAGAGAAACATCAACATGAGAGAGAAACATGGATTGGTTGTGCCTCACATGCATTCGACCAGGGACCGAACTGTAACCCAGGCATGTGCCTTGGGGATCAAACCAGTGACCTCTCACTTTGTGGACCAACGTCCAGCCAACTGAAGCACACCAGTCAGGGCTATAGTGGAGGTATTCTCATGCTGGTATATAGGTTCCCACCTTACTCTTTTTTTTTTTTAAGATTTTATTTATTTTATTTTTAGAGGGGAAGGGAGGGAGAAAAAGGGAGAGAAACATCAATGTGTGGTTGACTCTCATGCGCCCCCTACTGGGGACCTGGCCCACAATCTAGGAATGTGCCCTGATCGGGAATCGAACCGGCGACCCTTTGGTTCACCGGCTGGCACTCAATCCCCTGAGCCACACCAGCCAGGGCCCACCTTAGTCTTTTAAATGTTTACACAGTACTCCAATGATAACAATAACAACAATAATAGTAGTTAATATTAATACAGTGCTTCATGGGCTCTAAGTGCTTTACATATATTAATTCATTTAATCCTTGTAATACACATAGGTGGTAACTTCTACATTATGCTCATTTTACAATGGAAGAAACCAAGACACACAGATACAGTATCACAATTTATCTACTGATGGACATTAAATTTTTTTAAATTTTACATTCTGCTCCAGTGCACAGAATTCAAAGTACTATAATGATGATTTATAAAATAAATCTTCGCAGTGGGCTGCTGAATCAGTGGCCAGATACATTTAAAATTTATGTACAGTACCAAAATGCCCTTCACGATGGCTACAGCCGTTCACACAGCCCCCCACTGTGGAGGGGGGTGCTGGGCCTCCACATTTCCCACTGCTCACTGTCTGCACTCCTCACCACTAGCCCACACATCTTCCCAAGTTCTCTCTGCACAGATCCTCCCTGCTCACGCAAACCTTCCACAGTACACTTCGGGTCCCCAACACCCTCTCTGTGGTGCCGCCTTGGGGTTCCACCCAGTAACTCAGGCCTGCTCCTTCCTCTTGGGGTCGGATCCTGCCTGTGGGTCTCGGCAGGGTCCCTGAGAGGACTACAGAGTCTCCTCGCCCCTCAGTCTCCTCATGGATCATTTCAGCCCACAGAGGAGGCGGGCACAGAGGTCAGGAAGAGGGATAAGGGAAGCCTTGAGCAGGGAGAGCCCAAAGAACCCACCAAGAAAGGGACGTGACCCAGCTCCACACGCTGCTGCGTGCGCCAGTGCCTCTCACTCACCTCAGCCTTGGCCAGACAGATCTGCCTCTCCAGATCCTCAGGGATCATTTTCCCTCTGGAAAAGAAAATTGAGTGGGTAAAGATGTAACTGGTTCTTTAGGCTAGGAAGCATTGAGAACAGGGTACTATGGGGTTAGCAATACAAAGGCCACAGTGTTGATTTTTCCCTAAGAAGGGTAAACATCTCAGGGGACAGGGTGGGAGACCCTAGAACTGAGAGACAGAAGTAACAATTCTGCAGGAACAGAGAGGGGACAGAAGCCTGCCAGAGGTGTGGGCCTGCGGCCAGAGCTCCTGACAGCAGGAAAGTATGCAGCACCAAGACAGGTCAGGGCCACAAGGACAGGACCATCACCTCTCATCCGCCTTGACCACTCGGACACTGTCAGTGCCAAGTCCCAGGAAAGCAGCTCCCTTTTTGATGGAGTAGTGACACTGTGGAGGAAGGCAGAGAGCACGTTAGGCTAGGGGTGGGAGGGTGGGAAGATGGGGAGGAAAGAGACTAGTAAAAGTTAAGTGTGAGCTGTAATAGATGAGCCCCTGTAGACCTGGGGTTTTTAAGCATTCATGAGCCTTCAGGTTGCCAGGATATCTGATTAAAATGCAGAGCTGGATGCAATAAGTCTGGGGTAGGGGCTGAGATTCTGCATTTCTAGCAAATGTCCCAGCGATATTGATGCTGCTGGCCCATGGACTATACTCTGGGTAGGAAGGGTGTGGACTGTGTCCACCCCACTCATTGCCCCTTCCTCCCCCCACACCCCAGACTGAAGGCAAGGTGAATGGGAGCCCCCTTGATTGGAAGAAAGCACGTATGCTTGGGGGCAGGCTGGTCTTGGAGGGGATGAGTCTGGGCAGGCAGAGGACCTAACGGATCTGGATTCCACTGCCTAGAGATTAGAATCAGGAGCCTAGGGTAGGCCTGTGCCTCTTCCCCACCTCCTCTGTTGCGAAGAGGGCCAAGGGTGGCAGTGCCCGGAGGCCCCTCTGTTTGCAATCTGGGTAGCGCTGATAGCGGGCCAGGTTCATAGCATACATGTTGGCGATGGAGCCACCTGTCACAGAGGGGGATGGTGGCAAGAGGGAGAGATAGTGGGTCAAAACTGGAGCTTGCCTCTCTTGACCTCTCCACCCAGATGAACTGATCAAAGAAACATAACTGATTGGCCCCCAGGTCATGAATTCCCAGGGCTCTACAAATGGCCTCAAAGCCAAGAACAGCCCAGGGATCTAGATCCCCTGACTGTCCCCCAACATATCCTGGGCTGCACCCAAAGCAGCCCCCACCTAGAGAGAACAGACACAGGAGCACTGATCCCATGGACTATTTGGCAAACACAGGGATACAGGGTATCGGGCAGCCTCTTTCTTGTTTGGCCGGAGCCCAGCTGGAGAGAAAACAAAAAGGAATGCCCTCTCCCCACCAGCTTAGAGCAAGAGAATTGTGGGGAAGAAGGAACCCCTAAAAAGGCCAAAAAAGACTCCCCTCCTTCTCACATACCAGGGCAGAAGACCCCATCCCCAGAGCTCCAGCCCACCAGCGCCCGAAGTTTCTTCAGCACCTCTTCTTCCATGAGTACAAACACAGGGGCAATTTCATAAGTGTACCTGCCAGGAGAAGGAACAATGAGAAAAGGGAAGGGACAGGGAGAGAGATGCCAGGTGAGATCCTCAGAGGAGTCAGAGAGAGCATGTGGTGAGAGCCAGCAAGGGAAGGGCCCAAAGAAAGGAAGGAGTTGGTGACAAAGAACCAAGAATGAGAACAAACTAGGGTCAGGAGGCAGGAGAAAGATTAAAGGGAGCCCAGAGAGCACAAAGGAAAAGACTGCAGCAGAGATTCTCAGAAAACAGAGATGGGGGTAAAAACCATTTTCTTCCCCTCCCCCTAGGGCAGTCTCCTGCAAACCCATATCCTCTGTGGATTGGTAGGAAGGGCCCTTGGCGTGGCTCACTGGCTGGTGTTGAGGCTCTCCGTGACAATGCGCCCAGCCAGAGCATGAGGATCCAACCCTGAGAAGAGCTGGTTGAAGAAGCGAGGGTGACCTGGAGAAGGGGGCAGGGAGCTCAGAGTGGAGCTGGGTACAAACTCTAGACCCTCTTCCCACCAGCACCCACAGGACCCACAGGTCTTCACGCTGTAGCGGATCACAGCCCGGCACCGCTCCAGGATTTGCTCCTGTGACTCCCCCTGGTTCCGCAGCTCCAAATCCAGCAGTTGCTTCAGCTCCTCCGGCTCCTTCCACTCGCAGACCTTGGAGGACAAGTGGGACACATTCTATCATCTGGCTGTCCAAACCACGTCTCAATATACACAAGGCACCACCAATGTGCACTTAAAGCAGCAAGTCAGGATTATTTTCAAAGCAACACATGAACAAGGGTAAGTAAACACAGTGAGACCCAGTACATAATCCCTGAGGCACACAGTGAGGCTGTAATAAAGTCTGGGGAGAAGGCTTGTGGGAGGAGGAAAGTTTTGAACCAGGTTGATGGGCAGGAAGAGAAGGGAGGAAGGACCCACCTTCTCACTGGCACTGGTCCCTTTCCAAAGGACTTCATCCACAACAATCCCAAACACATCCCGGAGCAAGGCTTCTGCAGCCACGGGGTCCCAGTCAAGGGAGTGGAGCGGTTGGGAGTCAGCCATCAGGATAAAATCTGTGACAGGGCAGGAGTTATTCACTGCTCAGCCTCTGTACCTCACCTGGACATAACTAGCAAGAACCCCAACACTTCCATGGACCTAAGGCTCCAGTCCTGCCGCTCAGTCCCACTGTACAGACAAGGGCAAATGAGAGCATCTAGGGAGAAAGCCAGGTGAAACGTGAGAGAGAGGGGAAGAGGCAGTTAGCACTGAGCATGTGAAATCCAGTGGCCACTGCCCACCTAAGGCAACAATAAGCAGCTTACCTTTCTCTTCGGGTCTCCATTCAGGCAAGCCGGAGGCACGGCATGCAATTTGCTTTTCAGAACGTTAAGACCAGGGCAGCAGAGGGGGTGAGGTATAAGCAGCAGCCACATGACCACATCACTCTCATGACCTTGTCCTTAAGAAATGTACACGGATTTGGGACAGGGACTATAGGTTAAGTCCCCTGAATAATCGTTAGCTGACATGGAGAAGGTGGAAAATGACATAAAAGGCAAAAATAAAAATAAAAAAAGCCACGTTAACATCAGAGTTCAGAGGAGCAGAGAGCCAGCAGGAAGAGGGGCTTCCCATCCTGAAGCAAAGGGTCCAGAGTGGGGTTCCTAGGAGATGTTTGGCAGGGAGAGAAGGGCAAAGGGAGGGGAGCCTGAGAAAGACCGGTGGAGGCGAAATGGCTTATTTAGGCAAGCCTCAGAGGCCGATCTCTGCATCCCGACCCCCAGCGTCTTTTCAGAACTGCCCTGATCTCAATCTTGAGAGGGAAGGAGGTACTGAGGGAGGATCTTGTTAAGTAAGTGTAACCCTGTGCCTTGCAGGCTGAGAGTGGTCAATAAACAGGGAGTGGCTGTTGGGAGTGAACACCAGCTGTGTTCATGACAGGGTGCTGGGACTGAGAGAGCCTCCCTGCCCCACCGGGAGGACACAGGCGCACATGCAACAGCTACAGCCCAGGGCTTGGCTGGGTGCTGATCCCAAGTGCTACTCAGGAAAAGGGGGGACCAATGAAGGCAGAAGACTGGTGAAGGTCGGAGGGGACTGGGGCTGAATCTTCGAAGGGGGCAGGGGAAATGAAATTGGTGGAAGGGGGGAAGAGAGGCATGCAGTGGTACACGAGAAATGCCGTGAGCCCATATCAGGAATGAGTATGGCTCGCTCTAAGGTCAGCGAAGGCCCAGCTGGCAAGAGGGAGGGTCTGCCAGAGTGGTACAGGAGCACGGCTGCATGAGCTATGGGGAGCCTGGTGTGCCAGCCAGGCCAAGGAATCTAAATTTTGTCATGTAGAAAATTGGAAGTCACCGAAAGGTTGTGTGTCAAGGACAAATGTAATGAAGCTGATGCTCTCAGACGACCAGTGTACCGCAGCAGGATGCAGAAAGAACAGGCTGTTGCCATAGCCCAGGCAAGAGGTGATCCACACTGGAATAGGATGGTGTCAGTAGGAAAGGACAGATAGAGGAATATGCAGGCATGGCTCTCACTAAGTTACACTGAATTCAGCACTTATGGAATCTACGTTGGAAGAGAAGGAAGAGTCAAAGGTGACCCTGAGGTTTCAAGCATCGGTGACTAGAATAATCGTCGCCCTGAAAGAAACTGAATGCAGAAAAGGGAAGCCGGATGGAAAGTAAAATGGTTATTTCTTGGAAATACTCATCCAAGTGGAGGCGTCCTAGGACTACAGAGACTCATGTGGGAGGTAGTCAGGCCCAGAGCTCTGATAAGATACTAGAACGGAAAGCAGATTTGAGAGTCAGGGTACAGCTGAGGCCTTGTGACCAGCTCCACTGCCCCTGGGAGAGAAGGTTCAGAGAGATGGCCAGGAAAAGCCGGGCAAACACCAAGGCCTGGGAAATCCCCCAAGTGAGGGGGCGAGAGGACCAAAGAAATGTGGCAAGGGAGGAACCTCCCTCAAGGTGGGCTGCTCTAATGTAATCCACTGTCAACAGCCACTGGACTCCACACTAGTTAGAAACAAAGGTCCAAGGGTCCCTGGTGGTCTTACCCTTAAACTCTTCCTCAGCAGACTGGGTTTGGAGCAAATAGGGAAGCTGGCCCAGGCCTTGAGAATGAGAGCCAATCCTTCCTCAGCACTCATACTAGCTCTCCTGTTGGGCGGCAGCACAGATGTGTCTAGGGTGAGGGGCTTAAGGGAGGGAGGCTAATAAAAATAGGTGCCACTGAAGTACTTACTTACCCTATGCCACACTCTGTACTCAATATGAATTATTCTAATCCTCACAGCTGTTTAGGGTAAGATTCTTACCAACAATTGAAGATGAGGAAACTGAGATTTCAAAGACACTATGTGTTTAACTTGTCCCGGTCACACAGCCAGTATGTGGCCAAGCTGGGTTTGAACCCAGGTGTGTCAGGCTCTGAAGCCCCTGCTTTTAACCATCATGCTCCATTGCCTCATGTGCAGCTCTCTCAGGCCCTGAGTTTGCTGCGATGTCAAGGCCCCTGGGCCAGGAGTGAGGATACCTGAGGACCTCAGGTATCCATAAAATAAGTGGTTTAAAGAGAGATTCTCCAAGGCATCTGCTGGTGTTCACAGGAGCTCAGGCCCTCGACATGGCAAGCAGGCCAGGGAAGACATTCCTGTCTCTGTCTGGGTGGAAAACAGGTTGCAAGAGGAAATGACTAGTGAAGAAAGAGACACTCCTGACTGGAGGGAGGCCTTTCCCATAGCTCTGAAGAGAAGGTCTGCAGAGAAGACCATGGCTCCGTCCACCTGGCCCCTTCTTTGTCCCTTCCACGTCAGTCGCCTCTCAGAAATGAAATCTGGAGGCAAAGGCTCTGGACACCCCCAGCGGCCCCCAGGGGTAAACAGGAAGGTGAGGCATCACTACCCTTGTTCCCCATACAGAATCCTGTCCTGGGTACCTGAGAGAGGGGAGAACCCCACCCGCAGAGAGTTTTTCTTTTTAAAAGCAAGAAGGACATTAACCTGCAACAAAGAATGATAAAGCAAAAAGTTAGGAATAGGAATAGGAGCAGCACTTTAGCCCCTGGCTGAGATGTTGCTTTTTACCACAAGTCACAAGTGTTGTTCTAACGTCATGGGATCTCTAGTCCAGAAGCTCCTGCAACCATCAACTCCCTCATCTCTCTCTTCCCTTCACTAATATGACCTAGATTGTATGGTCAATCATTTCAACCACTCTGTCCAAAAATCGCAACTCCCAGCCCTACTGTCCTTCCACCAAACCCACCTGGCAAAGCCCCAATCCAATTGACCAGCCCTTCTCTTACCAAATGCACCAGGACTGCTGGGTTCTGCAAACCACCTAACCATGCAAACCCGTATTGCTATAAATTCATGGACTCTGTGTTCATTCCAATTAAACACAGAAGATTAAACACATATGTTTACCACTCCTCCTTCCTGAAACTCCACTAAAATTACATCAGTGGAATTTGAATTCCAGAAGGATAAAGCAAATGAGGAGAGAGACAAGAGGTAAGAGATGTCACTAATGGTAGAAGATGGAAAGCAGATAAAAAGTGGTAATTGGTTAGGCAAATGACAGAAAGTCAAAACCAGTATGTCTGCAGAGGGCTATGCCAATGGAAAACTACCTGGTTCTCAGAGCAGTGGCCCAAGGAGGCTCAGGAATTAGAAACACTAGCTATCCTGGAAGGCAGCAGGAAGGGGCACCGCTTAAAACATGGAAATTAGATGAAAATTTGTATAAAGAACATTTACACCCTCAATCTTCTTCCCCTGCCCATTCAGCCAGGTGACTCCCATCCCCCTACTTCCAAAGAAGCATGAGGTTTGTTTTCTAGAGAAACTGAAACAGGGAGGCCTGGATTTAGGGATACCAGTTAAAGCAGGAGGTAAGGATGAGGTATTGTACCAAAAATGGAAGGATTAGGAGGAAGTTACATATTGAATCAATTCATTTCTCCCAATCAGCATTCAGAACCAGCGGCCAAAGGTAAACCCTCTAGGGCCAGAAGACTGGACGATACCTCTCTAGAGAAACTGACCTCAATAGCCCCAGAGAATAAACCTATTGAAGCTCTTATTTCAGTCCTCTTTCAGTCACCTAGTCAGCATTGACCACAAGTCAATACTGCCTATCCATGCACTTGGGCCCTCTAATATGCCTATTACCTCCCTTTTAAACATAAGCAGACAGACAGCCAAAGATTATCACACACTTAAGGAAAACCCCTAACATGAACTACAGAGGTAAAAACAAACAAACTGAAAAAAGGTATTTGGTGGAAGAAGAGAAATACTGGGAGCAGAAGCAAGACTCAAAAATTCAATAAGACATTGCACCCATGAAAAAAAAATTTTGATTGCTCTCCAAAAGGAATACTCAGAGAAAAGAAAAAGCTCTAGGATTTTAAAAATATGACAACTGAAATGAAAAAAAAAAGGAAATAAAATGGGGCCCTGAACGGACAGCTCAGTTGGTTAGAGTGTCATCCCAACACACCAAGGTAGCAGGTTTGAACCCGGGTCAGGGCACATACAAGAATTAACCAAAGAATACATAAATAAGTGGAACAACATATCAACATTTCTCTTTATTTCTCTCTCTTAAAAAAATCAATAAATAAAAATTAAAAAAGAAAACAAAGCCAAGAAAACCATACAGAAAGATAAAAATATAGAAATGGATAATAAAAAAGAATTTTAGAAGATCAATCCAAAAGGCCCAATAGTCAACTAACAGAAATTTCAGACTTCTGGCCAAGATGGAGGCGTAGGAAGATCCACTTTGCTTCCTCGTATAGCTAAAAGAAGGACAACAACCAATTTAAAAACAAAAAACAATCAGAACTGCCCGAAAATCGACCTGTATGGAAGTCCAGCAACCAAGGAGTTAAAGAAGAAACATTCATCCAGACTGGCAGGAGGGGTGGAGATGGACAGCCGGGGCAGAAAGGACGCGCGGCAAGGCTGTGGTTGGCAGACCAGGCAGTCCCACATCCTCATGCGGGTAAACCGGGAGGAACAACTGAGGAGCGAGACAGACCGCACAACCCAGGGTTCCAGCATGGGGAAATAAAGCCTCAAAACTTCTGGCTGTAAAAACCTGTGGGGGTTGTGGCGGCAAGAGAAACTCCCAGTATCACAGGAGAGTCTGTTGGAGGGACCCACGGGGTCCTAGAATGCACACACATGCACCCACCTGGGAATCAGCACCAGAAGGGCCCAATTCGCTTATGGGTAGCAGAGGAAGTGACCAAAAGCAGGGTGAGAGCTGAGCAAGCTGCACTGTTCCCTCTCTGACCCCTGCCCCGCATACAGCGCCACAACGTGGGGAGGTGGGTTTCCCTGCCCTGGTGAATACCTAAGGCTCTGCCCCTTAAAATGCAAAAGGTGCGCTGAGACAAAGAAATATGGCCCAAATGAATGAACAGATCAGAACTCCAGAAAAAGAACTCAGCAATGAGGAGATAACCAACCTATCAGATGCAGACTTCAAAACACTGGTAATCAGGATGCTCACAGAAATGATTGGATACGCATACAAAATAAAGGAAGAGGTACAGGCTATACAAAGTGAAATAAAGAAAAATATACAGGAAACCATCAGGGAAGGGAAGGAAATGATCACTTGTAATTCTAGTTGTCCCTTTATTGTTAGTACAGTTTTTAATTTTTAATTAAGCAATATATTCAGGTAGTTCAAAAGTCAAAATATAAAAAATAAATTAATAGTGCAAAGTCTAATTTCCACCCCATTCCATATGCCCCATTGCCACACCCACCGCACAAGTAACATTTTTATTAGTTTCTTGGGTAACCTTTTAGTTTTTAATGCAGATACTAACAAGTGCAAATGTATATTCCTACTTCCCCTTTTTCACATGAAAGATAGCATATAATCAGTTACGTATCTTGTTTTTTTTTAGTTAACAATATATAGGTTATCTGAACTTCCTCATTTTTTAATATAATAGCTTCATTGAGGTATAATTTACATACCATAGAACATACTCCTTTAAATTCTACAGTTATTTTTCATATAGTATCAAAATTTTGCCACCATCATCACTATCTGGTTCCAGAATATTTTCATCACCCCAAAAAGGAATTCATTAGTAGTCATTCCCCATATACCCCTCTTCCCAACCCCTAACAACCACTAATCTATTTTCTGTCTCTAGAGACTTGCCTATTCAGGACAGTTCATATAAATGTAAACATACCAGATGTGATCTGTGACTGGCTCCTTTTTGTTAGCATAATGTTTTCAAGGTTCATCTATGGTGTAGCATATATCAGTACTTCATTCCTTTTTCTGAACAAATAATATCCCATCATATGGATATACCATTTTTATTTCATCTATTCACTAATTGATATACAAGTTTTTGTGTAGGCATATGTTTTCAATTCCCCTGGTACATAGCTGGTAGTAGAACTTCTGAGTCATACGGTAACTCTGTGTTTAACTTTTCAAGAAACTGTAAAACTGTTTTCCAAAGTGCCCACACCATTTTACATTCCCATCAGCAAGGTATGAGGGGTCCAATTTTTCCACGTCCGCACTAGACTTGTTGTCTGTCTTTTTGATTATAGCCACCTGCATTTGATAAGGATTGCCAATATCCTAGAAGTACCAGTATATGAAAGTGCTTTTGTTCTCAGCCTACGTAAACTTCTTTTTAATTTGACAAGTAAAAAGTGATATTTTAATAGTTTCATTTTATTTTAGTTAAAACCTGTATTAGTTTTGCTGTTGGTAATTGATGGCTTAAAATTCCCACTGGCTTATGACAAGAGGTTTAGTTCTCCTTCAGGGTTTACATTGGTGGTTGACTATAGCTCTGATTTGTATGCCTTTATTCCAAGATCCAGGCTGAAGAAACAGCCGTTAACTGAGACACAGTGTTCTCACGGCAGAGGACGAAAAGAAAAACCATGCACTGACTCTTAAAACTTCTACTGAGACCTGGCATAGGGCACATCTGCTCATGTCCTGTTGACCAAAGGAAGCCGTAAGGCAGTGGGATGAAGATGCACCATGAAGTGCACGGCAATGGGTGAGGATGTAAAATCCCATCACAAGATCACAGGGCATAGACCCTTAGAATTTTGCAATTTCAGTTCAGTCCACACTAGCCCGCCTCACTTACTTGCATTGTCTGGCTCTGTAGATATCTAAGCTGGAACCGCTGATCTAAAGGCTCCTCTCTTCCCTCCAGGATAGCCTCTTGATTATCCCCTCTCACCTCTTCAACTCTCCCTCCTACTCTCACAGCATTTTAAATTGTTTAAACCTCTCACAACATGTTCCCACCTCCTTCAGCCACCTCCTCTTCACAGCCAGCCTTCTTGAAAGAGTTGTCTCCGCTTCCTCTCTTCACTTTCCCTCCTCTCACATTTTCCTCAGACCACCACCATGTAGATTGTCCCTTCAAAGTCATCAAGAACTTCCCTGTCTCCAAGTCCAATGGACACATCTCATCTTTATCCTACAAGACTTCTCTGGAGCGACTGACGTATTTTGCCATTCTATCTTGAAACATTTTCTTTCATTGGCTTCCGTATGAATACCCCTGACCACTTCTTAGTTTTCTTTGCATTTTCACCTTCCTTGGTACCTCCCTTAAATGCTAAAGTCCCTCAGCATCTATCCCAGGGCCTCTATCATCAGTATTCTGTAACTCTCCCTAGACAATCACATTCGTTCCCAGGGCTGCATGCTGGTGGCCCCTCAATCCCAGACCTCTTTCCTGAGCCCAGAACCGTGAAGCCACCTGCCTAACTTGGAAGTCTCACAGGCACTTCACACTCAGTAGTGTCCAAAACTGAACTCATGATCAGCCTTTTCAGATATGTTCTTCCTGGATTCCCTAGTTCAGTGGATGGCACCATCTTCTGCTGGTTGCTCAGATCTAGATACTGACTGATCTCCTGCCTCCTCATCCTTGACTGAGTTTTTCATTTTTATTTAATCTTCAAATATTATATCTTTCTCTGTTTCATTCAGAACACCACCAAAACCTAGCTAAAGCTTCACTTTCTCCCTCTGCACTATGTTGTAATGTTCTTTTCTTAAAAACACTTTAAAGGGAAAACAGTAGCTTTACAGTGGAGAAGCCTGGTGGACACCACCTTACCCAAGTGATCAAAGCTAACCTCACCAATGCTGGGACCAGCTGACACGATGGACCTCCTGATGCAAGGCACTGAAAAACACTCAATGTAACTTATGTAATAGTTCACCCAAAAATGCATAACCTCAATTTAATCATGAGGAAACATATCTACATGGAGGGTCATTATACAAAACTAGCCTATACTCTTCAAAAATGTCTATGTCATGAAAATCAAAGAAAGACTGAGGAACTGAAGGAAACTAGAGACACTATAACCAAAAGGAATGTGTGATCTTAGATCTGCTCTTGAATCAGGAAGAAAAAAACATGCTATGAACAACATTATTGGAACGACTGGTGGAATCTATGAGTGGCATCATAAATACTAGTATCCTATCAGCGTTAGACTTCCTGAGTTTGGTCACTGCATGGTGGTTGTAGAAGAGAACATTCTTATTCTTAGAAAACATATGCTATATATATGAAATATATAGCAGTAAAGGAGCATAAATGCTGTAACTTGTAGTTCAGAAAAAGACAATACTGTGTGCATGTATCTACAAGCATTTCTAGAAAAATGACAGCCTATTATAAAATTTGCCCTTTTAAAGTGTACAACTCAGTGGGCTTTTTCAGTATATTCAGAAAGTTGTGCATCGATCACATTATTTAATTTCAGGACACTTTTCTCACCCCAAAAAGAAATCCCATACCTACTAGCAGCCACTCCCTCTGAAAAAGGTTGAAAAAGATAGAAAATGTCTTCAAAATATTAACTGTGATTATTTCTGGATATTGGGATTACAATTTTCGTTTTCTTATTTATATGCTTCTATATTTTTATAATTTTATATGATAATTTAATATTACTTATATAATTAAAGATTTTATTTATTTATTTTTAGAGAGAGGGGAAGGGAGAGAAACATCGATCAATTGCCTCTTGCACTTCCCCAATTGCGGAGCCAGCCCGCAACCCAGGCACGTGCCCTGACTGGAAATCGAATCAGTGACCTCTCGGTTCACAGGCTGGCACCCAATCCACTCAGCCATACCAGCCAGGGTTAATGTTGCTTATATAGTTAAAGTAAAGGTTGTTGTTGTTTTTTTAAATCCTCACCCAAGGATACAGTTATTCATTTTAGAGAGAGAGGAAGGTAGATAGGGAGAAAGACAGACAGACATAAAGACATAGACAAAGGAACATCGACATGAGAGAGGAACACCGATCAGTTGCCTCCTGTACGAACCTTGACCAGAGAACAACTGGCAACCTAGGTATGTGTCCCAACTGGGGCTCGAACCAGGAACCCTGGTTTTTGGCGCATGGAACAACACTTCAACTGAGCTACTCAGCCAGGGTTAAAGGTTATTTTTAAGCAACCAGAAAAAGATTAAGGAGGAATTAAGGGCCAACAAGAATTCCAAAATGCACAAAGTACAAGGGTCAAGGAATGCCGATGGTATATCATGTGTTTTCCCAATTCCTCAATCAACTATCATCAAAAAGGTCTGAGTGACAAAGGTAGCCATACACTGCTCATTTCTATCACACAGCCTAGCTGGCTCTCAGAGAAAGGCCTGGGTTCAGTTAGTTCAGCAAACATTGGCCGAGTATCTACTTCTGTTTCCTGTCACTACCCCCTGGTGCTGTATCTGCGCTGCGCACTACAGCTAACAGGCCAGAAGGGAGGCTGGCAGGTAAAATAAAGGCACACTCACCACAATAGAGTGGAAGCTTATGAAGGCAAGGCAAGGCTGGTGAACTCAGCTCAAATGACCCAGGGTAGCCTTTAAAGAGAAAACACTCGGCCCCTCCTTAGAGCTACAGAGAGCTGGTGCAGGAAAACACTAATTGGTACTCATTACGATCCCATTTGAGCAAGTGATGAGGTGGGCCTGAGGAAAGAGTGTACCAGGGAAGTGAGGGAAGATCTCACAGGAGGCAGCCTGCCTGTGGACAAAGGGATTAGGGAAGTAGCTTCTTAAAGCACTTTCAGCCAGGCTTACTGTTAGAAAGTGAAAGCACTGATTCTGTGCTACCTACTGACTCAACATCCACCTTCACAGAGGAACCTATTCTTTTCACATCCATTGTTTCCTCCCCTTCCGGATTGTAAATCCCTGGGGAGAGAGGACTAATTTTTTATCATTTAAGAAATGCATCAAATACAAAATAAGCACACACAAAAAGTTTTATTTTTCATCTTCCCCACTCTCCACTCCCTTCCCCCAAGGTCTTGCACAAAGGCACTTAATAAACATTTGGTGAATCAACCAACTTTTTATTTTAAACTCATTTAGCCTGTTGTGATGGATCAAGTAAGGATAAGCCTTTTTTTTTTTTTTAAGTTTAGTTTTTAGAGAAAGGGGAAAAGAGGGAGAAAGAGAAGGACAGAAACACTGATGGGTTGCCTCTCCCACACTCCCAACTGGGGACCTGGCCTGCAACTCAGGCATGTGCCCTTACCAGAAACCAAAAGGGCGACCTTTTGGTTGGTAGGCTGGTGCTCAATCCACTGAGCCCACCAGCCAGGGCTATTCATCCTTATTTTCAGGATGAGGGCTCTTGGGCCAGAGAGAGAGAATTGACTAGTCCAAGATCACAAAGGTGATATGCGAGCAAGCCACTTTCTGACTTCTAGGCTGGTACCTCTACCACTACATCATGGGTCCCTTTCCAGCATGGCATTTCTCGCTACCTCTCACGATATACAAAAAACAAACTGCAGCTGAGACAAAGATGTCAACTAAAAATGCACAACTGTAAGAATACCAGAAGGAAGTACAGGGATATTTTTGTAATCTTGAGGTAGCATGTCACAAAAACCCAAAAGCCACAGGCAAGTTTGACTAGGTAAAACTTTTTAAATTCTGTGTAAATAAAGACACCATTAATTTGGTTAAAAATAACTGATGGCTTTATTTTCCCCCACTGACTATTCTACCCACTCAGTGTATTCCAAAATGGTTTTTCCTCTCCTTGTAATTATTTCTTTCCATGTAAATTTAAAAATAAGCTTAAGTTCCATGAAAGAGCCTGTTTTAATTAGAATTTAACTTAACATACAGCAAAAACTTAGGTCTCTATGATATTAAGTCTTCCTTCTAATGGACATGGTAAAACTTGCCATTTAACCAAGCCCTTTTTGTCTTTCTCTAAAATAGCATAATTTTTAAAAAATACTATATGACTTGCAGTTTCCTGACAAATTTATTTCTAGAAATGTAATATGTTTTATTGTGCATGAGATTATTCTATGACATACTTATGGTTAGTTGTTACCATTATATTTTATTATATGATTTGTTTGTTAATCTTACATCTGGTCATGCTACCAAACTCACTATTTACTCACTATAGTAAAAATAGTTTTACTATCTTGTTAATTGATTCTCTTTGTAGATGAATATATCATATGAGTACAGTAAGATTTTTGGGGGGTGACCAAGAGCTCTAGTAGAATATTTGTTTAGATGGTAAACATTCTTGTCTTGTTCCTATATAGGAATATTTCAAATATTTTCCCATAAAGCATAACTTTTGCTCTGAAAAAAAGATGAAAGATAAATAAAAACCCAAGAAAAAGTATTTTACATGCATATGACTAATAAAAAGTTAGTGTAACATAGAGAAGACTCCTACCAGTCAATAAGAAATAGACAAATGACTTACTTTTTACCTTAAGGGGCAAAAGATGAACAGGCGTTTATAAAAACAATGAAAATTGGTCTAAACACAAGAGATGTTCAATTTCACTATTAATAACATGCAAATTAGAACAATAAAATTATTATTTTTCATCTATCAAATTAGCAACTGTATAAAAAATTCACAGCATCCAGTATTGAGAAGGTTGTAAGAAATGGGAACATTCACACATGGATATGAGCGGATGCATAAATAGTTATAAACTTTTGAAATTCAATTGCACACTCTATAAAGGTTAAAATGCACATATCCTATCTACAAATTTATCTAATGCAAAA
This sequence comes from Mormoops blainvillei, assembly GCA_004026545.1. NCBI lineage: Eukaryota > Metazoa > Chordata > Mammalia > Chiroptera > Mormoopidae > Mormoops > Mormoops blainvillei. The sequence goes on along the minus strand of PVJD01000081.1, from coordinate 491,320 downwards.
GAATAACTATATAAGGATGTTCATTATGATATGGTTAATTAAAAAAAAAACAAACCTGGAACTAACCTAAATGTTCATCAGGATGGGTCTAGACAAATTAAAGTACAAACATAAGCTGGAGTACTATGCAACAATTTTTAAAATGCGAACTGACTTAGATGTCTAAAATACACTGTGTGGCGGACTGGAGGTGCTCAAAACATATGTTCTAAATGAAAAAAAATTTTGGTATGAACATAGAAAAAGCCTGGAGGTATATACACCAAACTGTTAAAAATTACTACCTTCAGGAGCATTGGATAGTAGAGAGTAAAACTAAATCTTTTTTGCCTTTTATTCTTTTGTTGTGTGTGAACTTGTTAAAATAAATGAGCTTTTTTTTTTAATTAAAGACTTATTTCTGATTGTTTCGCTCTATCCATTGTCTCGATTTCATGAGGATCCTAAGAGCTCAAGGAGCTGCTGTCAGTGGCTCAAACAATAGAATGCTCAGGGAAATGAAGGCTGTGTGCAAAAAGTGGCTGAAAATTATCTTCTTTCATAAAGATCTTTTTCTTTTGCTATCTCCATTAGTTTTCCCAAACCCACAATCTGACAACACCTTAGCACATAAGCTGGACCTAAATGGAATGGACATTTCCTTCCATCAGATGCACTTTGCACAGTACACCTTAAGCAATCCCTAATACCTAAAATTGAAGAAAGGCTCGTTTCCTTTTCCTTTTTCCTAATGCAGCCAGGCTCATGGGCCATCCTGCATCGCAGTCTCCAATAACACCAGTCTCCTGCCTGGGGGGAGTCCTAAGGGTTTTTTCCAAGCGAAGCCAAATAGACCCCGGAGGGTTTGGAATAAAGTAACCAAACTGGCCTCGGGGTGCGTGGATCACCGCTGGGGCCCCCATTTTTCAAAGAGAAGCTGAGTGTACACGACAGGAGTGTGCAAAGAAATTTAACTGCTCTCCCAGATGACAGGGCGCACCCACAATCTGCAGATCCGGGTCTGACTGTAAAGTTCAAGTAAAGACAACCACGGCCACGTTACGTGAAAAGGCCGGGTACAAACTATTCTGGCTGTATTTGTGGCTCCAAGTTCAGAAACGACAGGGAGAACGTCCTCGAGAAAGGTAGATAGCGTGATGGCGCCTTTTCGAGGAATCTTTATCAAAACCTTTCAGGGAGGACCTAGCGCACCATCATTTCAGGCCCTTCCTTCCTGCCCTCAGTCAAGATGGCCGCCAGAACTCGCCCACATCATGGCGCACGCGCCGTACCGCTGGCCCGCCCTCTTCCCGTCTTTCCGCGCAATGGCACCGCCCACTCAGTAGCTGCACCACACTCCTTGCGTCCTCGGCCTCGCCCCCTTTCTGGCTGCCCGGGCCCGTTCAGCCCGGAAGTGGATATAACAGATCTGCGGAGAGGACGAGGGGGAGGGGGAAGTGCTTCCGGGGAAGCGGGCCCGGGTTTGGTGTTTGTAAACTTGTCCCGGTCCCGGCGGGGGCAGCGGTGGACACGGGGTTGGCACAGTGTGCTGGGGTCCGGAGGAGGCGTCGCACAGCGGGTGAGACAGCTGGAGGCCGCGCCTGGCAGGTAGGAACCTGCCCCAAGGAGCGCAGCGTCGTCCGGGCGGACGGCAGCGCTTCAGCTGCTTGCAGGCCGTGGGGCGCCGCGCGGGGAGGGGGAGGGGCGCGTTGCGAAGGGATGGGGCTCCCTGGGGAGGGGAAGGGTCCGTGCACGCACCGCCCCCCGCCCGCGCGCCCGCAGCGCTACAGACCTGGGAGCGGGGGCGCGGGGGGAGCTTGCTTGGAGAGGACGCGGGCGCGAGCACGCACCTTGCACGGCCCTCGGCGCACTCCGTCTCTCTCCTCTCTTCCCGACTCAGTGGCTGGCTGGAGGGAGGGAGGGAGCGAGCGAACGTGCTGCGCGGGGCTTCGCATGCCTGCCTTCCACCTCCGCACTGAGTTTCTGCACCTTCGGGCAGATTCGGAGAATGCACACGTGTGGCCCGGCCCGGATGCACACTGCTAGTCTGGTTTCTTCCTGCTGTCCAAGCGCCCAGCGATAGCCCCTGAGTTTTTTTCTGTCCCAGCTCTGGCCACCTTAATAGAATACAAGCTTCGCGTTCGACCTACTCGGTGCAAAAGCTCCGAACGGCCTCGGCTCCCTTTTTTCATTCCTAAAATGGCAAGTCCAAGCATTTGGCTTGTTGTTATTCCTCCATAAGAGACCCCAGTTACTTTTGCTCTTGTTGACTTCTCCCTCCCCCTTGTTCAATAGACCAGTTTCTTCTCGACCTAGAAAGATAATTCTACTTGACTAATGTTCTCTTTCTGCGCTTCACATAGAGGGCCTGGCCAAAAAAACCCAAAAAGCTCAGCTCACTACAGATTGTATGGCCCGAGGTGGTTGTGCCTAATACCCCCATCTCCCTTTCTGGTTTCAGGTTTCTGATACAGATTGTGCACTTCATCGAGAGAATTCAGTTGGAAAACCAAGACTGGCACACACTTTCTTCAGACAGTAGGCAGGAGCCAGGCAGAGTCCAGGAATTCTTGGATCATCTATCTTCCATTTGGAGGACACTTAAGTTTTATTTGAAGACAAAGGCAGTTCAATATGGCAGCAGGACTGAAGGGACTTGAAGGAGTGGTTACAGTGATTTGGTGACAGTTCTTCAAACAAAAGTGTCTTAAGGAAAGGTGGATCAAGAAACCCCTGAACTTTTGGGTTGCATTAAGTGAGAAATCAGCATGGCTCAGGTAAAAAGCTTTAGAGTCCTCCTTCAAGATCACTGGGAAACATGTTCACAGTTTCAGTCTTGAATGCTGCCTTAGTCAACATATTGACCAACCCAGTGAGCCAAGCTCTGTATTAAGCACCAGGGGGAGATCTAGAGGAAGGAAAGGAGACAGGCCACAGCCCCTGCCTTCAGGGAGCTTCCAGTCAAATGAAGGAGGTAGGCTATACTGCATCACAGGCATGGATGGGACATTTGCAAAACAGCAGTTACTCAGTTTACACTTGGTACGTTAGGTGAAGTGAACGGTCTTGTGAATGCTTCATTTGTTTTTTGTCAACAGGAATTTATTGAGCTCTTGTTATATGCAAAGCATTGTGTTGGGGATACCAAAATGAGTAAGATTGTCCCAGTCCCCAGCAAGGTTCTAGGCTAGGTGTGTTTGGGGTGGGGGAAGATGGAGAGATGGTATTATTTATCTTTATATTCACATCACTTTGCATAGAGGCCGACTAGTGGTAGAGACTCAGTGAATCTGTTGATTGAAGGAATGTGCAATAATTGAGATATGTACACTGCAGAAAAGAGAATGATACCTCTGCCTAGATGGAAGAAGATGAGTCTTGAAGGATGCATAGTATTTTGCTAGATAAATAATCAGAACGATGTTCAAACAAGGAGAATTTCATGGGCAGAAGCTTAAAGATATGGGAGAACGTGATATGGTTGGGAGTACTGTAGATATTTTGCTAATTAAGGAGGAAAGGCTTTAAATGGGGGTGGTTGGGGGATAGGAAGGATAGAAAAATTGGGGTGAGGGAGTTGTTTACTGGAAGGTTAAGGAAAGTGTAACCCAAGGGCCTTTTATGCATTAATAAAGTATAAGACTTTATAAGGAGTGGGAATTCTGAAGAATGTTAGTAGCAGAGTGGCATCAGATCTGTTTATTTAGAAGGTAATTGTCATTGTGGGGATATAGGAGGGATTGGAGAGACAGAATGACCTGATAGGTTATTGTCAGGTTGTTTTCATTGTCTGAATAGAAAAGCTATGTGCAGGGATCTCAGCTTTCTTCCAGGGGCCCTACCCTACCAGTCTTAGCAGGATGGTAGCCTGATTACACTGTAATTGGCTTTCTTCCAGCTGCATGCATACCTCCCTCCTTTCCATGCAGAGTAGGAGCCCTTTCGTTTCTTCCTTTCGTCTGTTTGCCACCCATTTGACAGCATCATGTTCACTCTCGTTCTGAGAAGACTGCCTTTCACTAATCACTAACTTTGTACTAGGCATACATCCTAGATTAATTCTTAACCCTGTGAAAATAGATACTATGATAAACATTTTGCATTTAAGGGAACTTGGGCTTAAAGAGGTAGAGGAATTTGCCCAAGATTATATAATTCAAACAGTAAAACTAAGTTATTTTTGTTTGGGGTTTTTTTTCCCCCCTGTTTTAAATTTATTTATTTATTTATTTTTAGAGGGAGGGAAAGGGAGGGAGAGAGAGGGAGAGAAACATCCGTGTGTGGTTGCCTCTGGCGCGCCCCCTATGGGAAACCTGGCCTGTAACCCAGGCATGTGCCCTGACTGGGAATTGAACCAGCGACCCTCTGGTTTGTAGTCCGAGGGCACTCGATCCACTGAGCCACACCAGCAAGGGATTTTTATTTTTTTATTTTTTTATTTTTTTTAAATCTCCAGGCCATTTAGTCCAAAGTCCTTGGAGGTGAGAGAAGGGATTCCAGGATATGCTGATCATCTCAGAGGAATTTCTTTATAAATCACCTGTGGAAATTTGCTGACAACTATTTCTTGAAAGCTTCTTTAGTTAAAAGAACGTATATTCTCTAGTGCTGGCTAAATAGTCAATTTGAAGAATGTAACAATGGAAAGAGGAAATTTTCTTAAACATTTCTTGCTTGAGTAATTTTTACCTATGTGTAAAACAAGGAATGTGAAAAAATACAGGTCTGCACACATGTAAATGGTCTGGTGGCGTGTCAAGAGAAATTGTATGTTCAACTCCAAAATCCTTCCTTGTGGTTTAATTTTTATATGTTATAATTGACAGCACTTAGGGAATTTAAAATCTAAAGAGAGAAATGACCTAATTTTACTGATAAACATATTTATGGGACCTGCTAGAGTATGTATTTGGCACCAAAGAAGTCTGTGAAGCTGAGCGCCATTGAGACAGGGAGGAGGAAATTCCCCTAGAAATCTCCCATTTCAGTGGGTCAGCAGGACCGACCCTCATGCCCACTCACAAGGCCTAGAACTGCTTCAAAATAATCTACACTGTACCTAGCGCAGTGCGAATAATAAAAGTGTCAGTAATACTTGATTATGTCTGAATGATGGATGACAAAATAAGTAACTAGCTCCTGTGAGATGAGTTAGGGAGGACTCTTGAAGGAAGCAGGGTTTCGCAGTGAGAGAGACATTCCTTAGAGAGAAGCAGTTTGTAGTTAGGAATAAAGGAAAAATACCCCTGAGGTCCCTGTTTTTGCCCTGCCAGGTGACCTGACACCTCATCTCCTTTCAACTTAGGCAAGTCTCCTGGCTTGTGAAGGCCTAGCAGGTGTGAGTTTGGTCCCCACTGCAGCCAGCAAGAAGATGATGCTGAGCCAGATTGCCAGCAAGCAGGCCGAGAATGGAGAGCGGGCAGGTAGCCCTGATGTGCTGAGGTGCTCGAGTCAGGTACAGCGCTTGAGTCCATTGTGGCACCTGGGGGTCGGGTGGCCCGAGCTCTCTGCCAGGAGATGCCAAGCTTTGATTCTTCAGTGCGGTGTTTAGGGAAGTGGGATAAGGGAATCCAGCTGGGGAATGAATGAATATGGATATTTTAGAGAGCTAAGGAAGGTCTCTTCTGTACCTACAACCCCTTAAGACCTCAGTACTTTCTCTAAACTTCTGGGCACGTGATTTACTCTCATTTACAAGTTGCTTAAAAGCAGCATTTGGTCTTCTGTCTTGTGTTCTGAGGTGGACTATAAATTTAGATTTGATTTGTATTTGAAGGGCCACCGAAAAGACGGCGATAAATCCCGGAACCGCAAAGATGAAGACAGCTTGGCCGAGGCCTCTCATTCAAAAAAGACTGTTAAAAAGGCAGGTAATGGGGTTATCCCCAAACATGTAGTTTGGTTATGGGGGTAATCCTCTTTCTTCATTCTGTGGCTCAACCTAGAGCTTTCCCTAGATGTTTTGGTCCCTCACAGCCAGTAAGTGTGTCACCCTGATTTTATCCAGAGACCACTTTGGTAGTTGATCTCCGTCCTCTGCAGAACATCCTTGGTAAGGGAAGGAAGGTTAGTGGAGCATGAGATCCTGTGGCAAAGGGACAGACAGACTACCCCTCAGGTCCCTTTAAAAGTGTTGAGTTTGACAAGGCAGGCAGCTTACCCACCCCACTTTCTTTCTCAGAAGGCCTCTTAACTCTAAGAGATATAGGAGATGATAGCATCCGAGAGGTTACATTGTCCAGCAAATGGAAACAGACCCTGAGTAGAATCAGGGGTGGGGGTGGGGTGGGGGGCTAGAAGGAGGCGGAGAGACAGCCTCGTGATATGCCTGATTATTGCCCCCAGGTGGTGGTAGTGGAACAAAATGGTTCTTTTCAAGTAAAGATTCCCAAAAATTTTGTTTGTGAGCACTGCTTTGGAGCCTTTAGGAGCAGTTACCACCTCAAGAGGCACATCCTTATTCATACTGGTAAGTTTCTTGTTCATACTCAGGAGGGAAGAATAGTCTATAGTTTTGGGAGGATGTAGTTCTTTTTGGATTTATTTTAAATGGTATTAGAAATAAAGGAAGAAGGTAAATGAATGAGGTAGAGAGATTACATGGCTCTGTATCTAGTGTCATTGAGACCAGCAACTTTGTAGATCCTTCCCCATTAGATGTCTGCACATTGCTAAAAATTAAAATTTCTGGGGCAATACCTAGAACGAGGTCTCTGCCACGTATACCTCCTGATATTAACTTCTCTTTCCACCTGGTCCAGGTGAGAAGCCATTTGAGTGTGATGTATGTGATATGCGCTTCATCCAGAAGTACCACCTGGAGCGTCACAAGCGTGTGCACAGTGGCGAAAAGCCCTACCAGTGTGAACGGTGTCATCAGGTAAGCTCGCATGTCATCCCCCTGCACCCCACCCCGAAACCTTTGCTTCCCGAAGAACCAGGGCCGGCCCCCACTCCCAGCCTGACAGTGTCACCTAGTATTCCTGGCCATGATCAAGTTAGTACCTCAGGGTAATGTGTATTTCTCTGACCTTATGTGTTATGCAGCTGATCATGGCGGGGGGGGCCATGGGAATAATTGTAATAATTAATAATTAGAATAATAATAGCATTTCTTAAGGTCTTATTCTATACCAGGCACTGTGAGAACCTACTTGACATAGATTATTCTTAAATTAACTCCATAAGGTAGCTGTGTTGTTCTCATTTCACATGTGAAAACATTAAGATTGAGAGAGGTTAAGCTTCCCAAGGATACAGCAGATTACGGGCAGAGCCAAGATTCAGTCAAATTTCAGAGCTGGCGCACTTTGGAGGAAAAAATGTAATCTTTGCACTAGGGATCAGTATCTGATCTGATGAGAATGTAAGAGCCAGGACCAAAGCGGAGAATAAGAGATAAGAAATGATAACAGTACCTCCTGGGTACTTTACTACTCTCAAGCTTTGCTCCATGCTCTTCTATCGAGTCTTAAAAACAATAGAATGAAAGCTTCATGAGGCAGAGACTTTGTCCCTCTGGTTCTCCACTCTATGCGCAGCCGCAAGAACTGCACTTGCCTTGAGATAGATACCCAAAAATTTGATGAACGAAGGAGCCACTCTGTGAGTAGGTACTTTTCAGATTCAAAACTGTTAGATAACTTGCCCAAACTCACACAACTACTTAGTGGTAGAACCAGGATTCAGACTTCAGATCTTGTTCTTAACCACTGTGCTCTGTAGATTCTGAGGCAATGTAGAATTGTCTTGTGGGTTCTATATGAGGAAGACAGATCTAGCCAACAGGTAGCTGAGTTTCTCCTCTCAGGCTCTTAACCCTCTCTTTTTTCTCAGTGTTTTTCTCGGACAGATCGATTACTCAGACACAAACGGATGTGCCAAGGGTGCCAGTCCAAGACTTCCGACGGGCAGTTTTCTCTATAGGCGCAAGGGGCCCTGGGTGGTGGGAGTGATCAGAAGAATCTACCGAAGAACGCACCACCCTTCTGGTCTGATGGTCCCACCACCACCCCGTGTGTACCTGTCCCCTCCTGGAGGAGTGGACCCAGGAGACCAGAAGAGTGAATCGGGGGACGGCAGCCCCAGAGCCTCAGCTCTGTAAATAATCTGAGACTATGAGTATCTCGGGGAAGTTCCTACAGCATTCCTGGGTAGGAAAGCTAGTCCCTAGACCCTTGGCTGAGGTCATAGGTGGGGGACTCAAGGTACAGGACCAAGACTGAAGTGTGGCTCCCACGACCTTGGACTCCAGCTGGCAGCTAAAATGGAAAAGATTGGGAGAGAGGGATTTGTTTATTTGTTTGTCCTGTTCTTGTTTTTATTTATCCAAAAGCAATTTCAGCAGGTGCACTGTGGATACAGGTAATCTGGAGGCATAGAGCCATGGTCACAGCGACTATGGGTGGTCCAGCCCTCCGCCAGAATTGAGTTTTTAGTTGCATTTGATCCTCAGTGTTCCACAGCCCTGCACCTCACCTCCTGTTTGAAGGAGAATAGGATCAGGGATGACAGCTGAGCTTACTTTGGCCTCCTTATACACTGTAGGGACAAAAGGAAGACCAGTAGGAGCAGCAGACGAGGGCTGGATCCAAGAAGAGTGGACAGGTACCTGTTATTTCCTCTGGGGAAGAGTAGGAGTTGTGCCCATGGGTGTTGTAATGGTCCATGCCACACAGGTACCTAATGGGGTCAGCCTAAGTGCCTTTTGGAGGAAACTTGGGTGAGGATGGCTCATGAAGCCCTGTCCTTCTCTCTTTGGGCAGTTAACCTTGGAAATAGTTTGTGGCTACCTCGCTGCCATTGATTCCTAAGCCAGGCAGAGGGGAGGCATGGGTATCCAAGTCGGTTCTTCCTCCTTGTGTCCTCTTAGGAACCACCCAAGACTACTCCTAAGTTGAGTAACAACTGTTCAGGAAACAAAGGAATTTGGTGTCCCCTGACATGACTGTCGAGCAGTGCGAGCTGTTCTCTCTGTCCAAGTCCTATCACTGTATTTAGATAGAGGAGAGAAGGATCTGGCCTTTGGTTCCAAAGAACAAGATCTTGGCTTCCTTTTTGATGGTTTTCCCTACCCATCAAAGAATTAGGGGAGGGGGTGCTGCAGAGAAAGGTCTGAGGAAGAAACCTAATGTAGGTTTTATTCTTAACCATATTTTTTTGCTCCTCTCTGCTCTAACCACCACCTTGCTCACCCTCAAAAAAGTGATCTCGTGTGTGTGTGTGTGTGTGCGCGTGATATGAGAGTTTCATGTTTGTATGCTTGGAGATGGCATATTATTGAGCCAAACCCTTCTCTGGCCCTCTACGCAGGGTAGGATGAGCATAAAACAACCTTCCCTGCCCCAAACCTGAAGGGTGCTTAAGGTTCCAGCAGGAGCTGAGGAACTCAGTTTAGGGAACTAGAGGACTTTGTTTTGGAGGGTTGTTTTGTTTTGTTTTTTAAGATTGATTTCAACAGACTGGTGGTTAGGGTGTTTCTAACCCAAGCCAGGGGTTTTTGAACATGAATTTTCTAAAATGAAATAAAAAACCCTTTTCCTGCTAAGGAAAGGCTCCTCATGGAAGGCCCTGGGTCCTGTGGCCTGTGTTCTGTGGCCTGCCCGGAGCTGTGGGGTGGGGAGCAGTCATGGAGACTTGACGAACGTGACCACGCTGACAGTGGGGGTCTGAGATGGCAGCCTCTAGGGAGTGTGATTTCTTTCCCCGGAAAATGTAGGGGACAGCAGCAACAGACTCCTTGGTGTTACCTGTTCTGGAAAAGACAGCGGGGAGGGGTGGGGCCATTCCTCCATACCTCTGAGGTGTGAGGATTTCAGGGAGAGAGAAGAGAGGCATGGCACCCTTTAGGTTTCCCCTAACAGCATCTGAGATCCTTTGGGGAATGTATTTGCTGCCCTCTGCTCTTGTAGCTTTAGGCTGGCACTTCCATTGGTCGTGTCCAGAACCTAGACCTCAGTCCTTGGACCTGCCCTGTGGTCCCCGTAAGCAGGGCATCTTTCTGCATGTGAGCCAGCCACCTTCCTGTGAGAATGCTCTTCAGGCTGGAATTTGTCTATCGTTCACCTCTAGGAATATATTCTGGGGAGGAGGATATATTTAGAAAACTGTCCTCCCAAGAGTGCTTTTGAAAATGGGAGGCCTTGCTCCCTGCCTCTTGCAGCTAATCTGTTGTGGGTTGGGGTGGGTGGGTGTGGAGAGAATCATGTGAATGAATGTGTGTTTAGGTCAAAATGTGCTCTGGCCACCAGCAGGCCTCAGCTTCCTGCCCAAGTGGGTGGGGGACAGGCGACTGAGTGGATGTGCCGAGCCATACCAGAACCACCCCTGCCAAGGGTTAGGTGTGGGGAAGACTCAGGAGCAGGTGGTCCAGTTGTCCGGGTGCTGATGTTCTGGGGCCATGGATGTGTAAGGAGAGAGGAGCAAAGAGGTGAAAGGAGTGATTTAGCATCCAGAGGGCCCAGGAGCCCCACTTCTACCCCAGGGAAACCACAAACGAAGACCGCTGCAAAGGCTCCTGGGCCCAATACCCTACCCGTCATTTTTTGGGATGGGATCTAGCACTGGAAAGATGCCTCAGGTGTGTTTGGAGTGAAGGGAAAGGGAGATAGGGCAGGTTCTCAGAGACCAGGATATGGAATTTGGGGACCTAGGGAAGAGTAGCACCAGTTCCTGGATGAGCTGCTGTGCCAGGCCCTACCAGCCCTGCCCTTCCCAGCACCCCAAGTCTTTTCCGTCCACCACCCCCAACAGCCTCTTCACATCACTTAGCTACTGATTGTGCCCCATGGCTTGACATTGAGGGTTAAATGAGGCGCAGAGTCCCGCCACAACGTTTAACCCTCTCCCCAGATGCTCTTTGCCTCTGCTGTAGCTCTGGGGCTTTTATCGTAATAATCCCTCCTACCCTTCCTCTCCACCCTCTTTTTTTTTTTTTAATACACTTATTTTGCTATGGGGGGGATATCAAATGAACAAGATCACTTTTAAATGGTAGTTTTTATAAGATGTTATAAACTTGTATCTTTTTACCATTAAAGTGCAGTGTATGTTCCTTCGTGATATATTTAGGATATTTAAATAAAAAGAAAATGGGGCTTTTCTACGTACTATCTTTGAGAAGAATATCCTTTGGGGAAGTTTTTTCCTGGGGCCAGCGAGGTCTTCCTTTTTTTGCCCCCACATAAAACCATCCTACTACTTCCAGTGCTCTGTAAATTACCACTTTAGAAACCCCCTTCTCCACAGGTGAGCAGCGAGTAGAATTAAAAATGGGTGTCGATTCTGATTAAGAGGGAAAACCCGTCCAGAACAGGACAGAATGAGGGTAGATAACAGCAACCAGGATAGACAGTGCTGCTTAAGTGAGGGCTGTGCTCCTTCAGCATTTCTTGGGAATTCACTAGCCCGGCCCACCAGCTGCTCTCCCAGGTGGCCACGTAGTGGCTCTTCCACACGTTCAAGATTAAACACTTCTCCCTGCCCTTAGGTGGCAAAAGGCAAAGGCTGCTTCGGCTTTGGGGTAAAGCAAATGACATCTGCAATCTGAAGTAAGATTTTTATTGTATACATGGGTGGGGTAACCCCCAGTCTTTGTAAGTGAGGTTGCAGTAGAAGCCGCCGGGTGTCACTCTGAGAATGAAGTAGGTGGTGATTAGTCCACCAGGATGTCAGACAGACCCCATACCCCCAGTTCTCACCGTCCTCCCAGCAAGAAGAGCCCTCTGGTGAGAGTATCCCTACCTCCTTCAGGCAAGGGGACTTTCCATCTCTTGAAAGCAGGGGTTGACCGTGGTTGTGATAGCACTTTTGTAGAGAGGATTGTTGTCCTGGAAGAAAAGGTTGGAAATGATGAGGAAAGGCCTCAGGACTCCATTCTCTAGTGGTAAGAGCCAACCTAGAACTTGAGCCAGACCCCAGGAGCCGATGGAAATTTGTAGAGGGGCAGGACAGGCCCCATACACCTACGTGAGCAGGGGTGGGGCCTTGGTGGGAGGGATCTGCTGAGAGTGGAGTGAGAAAGCAGAGCAAAAAGGACCTAACCAAGGAAAGCAAGTAAAACTCAGCCCAGTAGTCTATGAGGCAGTCTCACCTGCTTCCACTTGAGCTGCTGCCACTCCTTCTCAAAGCGGTTGTATTCTCGGCGGTCGTAGATTTCCACTGAGAGCCGGTAAGCCAGGACTAGCCCCAGTCCCACTGCCACAATGCCCCCCACACAGCCTAGTGCAATGGCCAGGGTGTGGTCAGCTTCCTCTATGGGGGTGAAACAACAGAGACTTTTGGGGGCTGGGGCATAGAGATTGATCCAACAGTTGCCCATGGTGTGCATGCAGCCCCATCCAGCCTCCCCAGCCCTACCTATTTCAAAACAAAGGGAACCCAGGAGGCTTATCCTCAGTGCCCAGTTCCTTAGCCTTGTCCAGTTGGTCTGTTACCCCCACTTTTGCCTGGATTCACAGCTCTGCTTCAATCCCTAGCCTGGCTCCCAAGCTGAGTTCTGAGGCCCCACCCTTCAAACTTCCAATGCTCCATTTGGCATGTCCAAGGCATCCCTGCCCACTTACTTTCTTGGTGTCTCACTTTCAGCATGACCCTGCCTCCAGCTTCATCCTCCACCAGGAAGAAGAACAGCTGGTTGTCCAGGGTCCTCTCTTTGCACCAGCCATCGTCCCGGATGGAGTCCAAAACCAGAGTCACGTTGGCATGGGCACAAGCCATGCTGCAATTTGTGGCTAGGGGACCGGTCCCAAAGGCCCCGCACTCTGCACAGTCCCTGTCCAGTATACGCCAGTAAGTTACCAACTGGGCAGAAGTCACCCACACCACATGCAGGAAAGTAAGCAGGTGGCCGCAGCTAAGTGAGCCGCACTGTGCCCCTGCTCCCAAAATGGAAGACCTGAGGCCTCACCTGTGTCTCTCGCATGGTGTCTTGCAGCCTGGGCACTGATCACATAGCGCACCATAGTAGCCATCCAGGCACTGGCAGCGGTTGCATTTGCAGTGTCCATGCCCACTGCAGAGCCCTCCTTCAGGACTGACACAGCCATCCATGTCCCCACTGCACTCACACGCTGTGCCCGTGCGGTTGGTGTGACAGTGACACTTGCCACATCGACAGTGGCCAAAGCCTGGGGCAGAGACATGCACAGGGTGACAACCATATTGTCCATGCAAAATGGACATCACAGTCTTAGAGCCGACCTGATCCTGTGCATCCAGTTCCCTCTCAAGTACTCCAGATGCATGCTCCAACTCCTATCCCAGAATATCTGACACCTGCCCTTAGCGCCTTGAAGGCACTAGAGCCTAAATACCCCTGGAAGAGCCACTCTGTCCCCACCCTTCTCCCAAAAGCCCCCAAGTACCTCCACAGAGGATACCCTCATGTCGCTCACAGCTGGTGTCATCACACTCGCACAGGCGCCCAGAGCTCTGTCCGCTGCAACTGCAGCGTCCACACTGGCACCGCCCCTTCCCACTGCACAGGGGCCCTGTGCCATTGGGTTTCCGGCACCCAGATTCCAGGTCTGGGGAGGACAGCTCAGCCGCAGAGCACTCACAGAGTCGACCCAGGCGGCCTGAAGCACAGCTGGGAGGGGAAGGCAAGGGTGGGAAAGGTGGGTTAGACAGTTTGACCATCCCTTGACCTGTCTTTCCCAGGATCTCACAAGAGTTGGAGATAGATGGGTGGCTGAAGGGATGTGGCATGTAGTGAAGCACCATGGAGTAAAAGCAGAGGGAGTCCTGGTGGAGGGGAGGGTCTCAGCATATCTGAGAAGTTTCAGGAGATGAAAATCAGGATGCAGTCTAGGGATGCCAGTGGAAGGGTGGAAGAGGAATACAGACACTATTTGTGGGGGCCACAAATTTAGGTGAAGGGAAGCAAGAGGCCCTGACCTGCACACCCCACATTGTAGGTGCCCCTGACCACTGCAGTGGAGAGCTTGGTGCTGGTTGTCACTGCAGTTACAATTGCACAGAGTGTGCAACTCCACAGTCAGCTCTTCTGAGAAGCCAAGAGCTCGGAACCTCAGAAGATGGGGCTCTGGGAGGCAATCGGTAGCTTGGAGAGTAACCAAAAAATTCACCTGTGGACGGGATGAGCAGAAATCAGACTAAGATCAGGCGTGTGCCCATGTGCACACATGCACAGACATCAAACCTATTGATCATCCAGAACCCTACTCCTTAGTGAATTAAGGGATAGGGTCTTGCTAACACCCATCTCCTGGCAACATGCTTGAGGAAGCCACTCATTAAACCCCTTCAGAAAGGACAGATGGAGGACTACCCTATGCTTTTGCATTGTTCTTCGTGCCTGTCCCTCATCTTTTTCCTGCCTGCCTGAATTTCCACTGCCACGCCCACTTCCTTCTGCCTATCTCCACTTGCTCTTACCGTCTGGTTGATTTGGACATGGTTGCACTGGCCACGGTCCCCAGCCTCACCATCCCTCTTCTCATGACCCCCACACTGAGATTCATAAGATATGCGGACTCCAGGAGGGAGTGGAGAGTGTTCAAGGGTCACAGTAGATGACAGGCTCTGTGGGAAGAGAATGTGTAACAACAAAACGGTAGGACTCTGACCCCACCTCATGCCTTCTCCAGCCATTCCAAATTCTGCCTTAGGGCTCCTTCCCTTCTGCCTACTCTGGAGGTATTTCTGGAGGAAGAACCTGTGAGAAACTTGAAGGGAGCACAGGGGGATCCAAGGATTTTAACAGCATGTCAGTGCAGCTGCAGCAAGGGCCTGCTGGGGGTCAGGTGCTGGCCAGGCACGGTCCGTGCAGTGGCTGTGTTCTCCAATCCCAAATCAGGACATGCAACCTGTGTACGTGCAAGGTCTAAAGGGCACTTCTCCCAGACTGTCCGGGGAAATCTGATACTGTCTCAGACTTTCTAACCATGGTTTTAGGACATGGCTCCTGTCATCAAGAAGCCTATAGTCTGGTTACAGAGATAAGACCTAAACCCAAGAAACACTTAGGAATTTTTATGGTTCCTTCCACCTGTAAAATTCTGTGGTTCCTGTGAAGAATATCTGAATCGTTTACAAGTTTAATGAAAGCAAGCTCCAGATGTTACATTCTTTATGTACAGACTGGCTAGGGGACAAATCCCAGCCCTTCTGTCTTTTATCTGAGTGACCTTGGACAAGTCATTTAGCCTCCTTGCATCTGCGTCCCCATCTCTAAAGTAAGGATGGTAATAGCTACCAAGCAGGGGTTTTAGTGGGTTAAATGAGATAGCAAACAGTATGTGCACATAGGAGAGTGCTTGGCATCTAATAAAAACTCAATGAATATTACTCTCCTTCCTTGCCCAGAGCTGGGCTCTGTTCTCTGCACAAATCAGGCACTTAAGATTTATGAATGTAAGACCGAGTGAATTAACTACTTTAATGACAGCCATATGCAAACTGCAGGTAAGAGCTGTGGAGTGTTACCCAAAAAGCGATTATTTCCTCTCAGTTCTGCCACCCCTCCTGAGGGCCCACCTTCCCCAATGCCTGCCCTCACCATTCTCCCCAACCCTGGCCCCTCACATTATAAGCGTCCATGATGAGCTGTACCACATTGCTGGAATTCTCACTCAGCTCTCCCACTGCAGACTTAGGAATCAGCTTACTCAGCTCCTGGATTATGAGGAGTTAATGGAAATGGTGGGTCACGACTCCAGAAAAATGGGCTTCTGGGGGTCTGGGAGGAGGGCATGTAGGGAAGAGGAGAACGGGTCTTTGAGGAAGGCTCAGGGTGGGAGGGCCTGACATTCAGACAGCTCTCACCTGGTAGACAGGCAGTGTGGTTCTGGTCACAGCAAAAATGGGCTGGATGTTTGCCTCAGAGAGAGCCTGGGCTACCTGGCCCACAGAGGGATAGTCCTGGAACAGGGAGTGGGAACAAGGAGAGCACCATAGGTCCTCCGCAATACACAAGGTGTCCTCAGCCCAGGAAATCCAGGAACTGGGGTTCCACCAGCCTGAGGTGCCCTGAGGGCATGGCGAGGGAGGGAGGGATTAGGGAGTCTGAGCAGTAAGGGTGGAAACTGCTGGGGAAGACAGCTGGTGGTTACCAGTAAGGAGAATGAGGCTGGGGGTGGGGATCCTGGGAGGAAAGGAGGTGTGGCTCAGATGGGGAGGGCCTGAGGGAGGGTGGAGACTCACAAACTCTGGGCTGCGACTGTAGAGGCCATTGCTGTCCAAATGGCAGTGCCCATCGTTGGGCATGAAAATGCCACCCAACTTCCCATCCCCAGCTGTGTGGAATGTGTCATCTGAAGTGAACACCAGCAGCCGAGACACATTTCTCCAACCAATCTGCTCCTGGAGTGGGGTGGAGGGTAGGCTGCGCACCTGGGCATGGCCCTTGAGCCACCCCAGCCAGCAAAGTGAGCCAAGGATTTGGCCAGCCTCTTTCTAAGTCAGTTTGCCCATACCCCCGCCTCCAGCTCCCCTGCTTGTTTTCCGTAGCCCCCAAACAGGGTTGCTGCTAGTGGAGGCCTTGTGAATTAGAAAAACATGCCTCTTCCTCAAGATATTTCACTCCAGTTTACTAAGAAATTGTCAAAATAAATATGCAAACTACAGTGACTATAATACAAATGGCACCCCCTAGAATTGTGCACGGTGCAACCATAGGTGGCAGTCTTGGCCCCAAACAGTTCTTCAGATTCAGGTCCCTGCCCCACCTCCTCACCTGGCAGATTGCAGCCTGCAAAATGGCATCAAAGCCACCTTCAGGTGAGTCCAGGTTGCCAGACACACTCTGGAGCCCCACCTCCCGCTCGAAGGCCTCGGCATCCCCGGTCAGAGACAGCACGTGGTGAAAGCTGAAGGGCGGCTGGCAGCGCTCCAGCCGGGTGGGACAGGGGTGGCGAAGCTTGGAGGGCACTGTGCTCACGAAGGGCAGCACTGTTTTGTCCACGAAGGAGCCAAAGCCTGGGAGGGTGGAGACATGAAAACTGTGCCAGAAGTCGCTGGACAGCAGCAGCAGGAGGGAAGAGCCACTGCTGAGGACGAGGAGGGGAGGAAACGATGGGGAGTTGGGGGATGATCCTCGGGGAGTAATGGGCGCCAGGTATTGCTAGAGCCAGTACCTGGCAGGGGCCCAGGGCTGAATCCACCAGCTCAGGGAAGTGGGGAATAGAGGAAATTAAGAGGAGGGCACAGTGGTGGTCAGGCAGGGGTTTCCCGAAAGCTGAGGAAGGTGGCGGGGTGTAGGGTATAGTAGCGGCACGAAGAAAAGGAGGGGATCGTGAACAGAAAAGAGATGAGCACAGAATGTGTAGCCCGGGACAGTGGCATTTAGACCTTATCCAAGAGAGACGGGGCTGAGACAGTGCCATCAGGGCGGTAATGGGGCTGGTAGTCCAAGGCACTGCCTGACTCCTGGGAGCTGTCAGCACACAGCCTTTCCAGACTCGGCCTCAGCCGCCCTTCCTATAAAATAAATGGTCCTACTGGACAATCTCTCAAGCCCCCTCCAGCTCTGACCTAGAAGACGATGTCTTTGGGGAGAGATGTCAGCCACCTGTGGCCTGTTAAAAACTGAGAGAGAAGGGGGGCTCTTGTGTGTCCAGGACGTTGGCAGAGGCTAAGGCGGCGATTGGAGTTAGAGGCAAAGAGCTGGCAGGTGGTGGGGCAGCTCTGCGCTCACCTATGCGCACAGAATGGGTGACTTCCTGCAGTCGCACCAGCAGGGCGTGCCCGAGCTGGCGCACGAACTCCAGGTCGTCCTTCATGGAGTAGCTTAGGTCCATAAGGTAGTACAGGTCCACAGGGTATCCTTCTGCGCGGAGGAAGCGGACCTGAAGCTGCTGGGGCTCCCCTGGGGGCGGAGCAGGGAGGCTGAGGGTCAGCAAGGCGAGTGTGATCTGGTGTCTGCGCCCAGACTTCTGCGCTGACGCTGCCGCCCCTCACTCACCCGGACGCAGCGTGACCCGCACCTTCTGTGGTGCCAGCTGGGTGGCCCCCTCTCCTCGGGTGCCATGGCTGAGCGGCTTGTCCTGCAGCACTTCCTGCTGGCCACGGGGCGCCTCCAACTCCTCAGGGGGGCAACCCCGAGCCAGTAGCTCCTCACGCCTGGCGCAGCGTCTCTCTTCCGCCTCCCCAGACGCCGTGAAGTTCTGCACCGCAAGGGTAGAGCGTCGGGACCGTAGTCCACCCCCGCCCCGCCCCCGCCCCACCGAGCGCAGATCCCGCAACCTTGCTCCAAGCCTGCAATGCTAGCCACTTCTAACTCTTCCCCTCCTTGATCCCGTCTGATTCTGCCCCTCCTTCCTTCTACAACTATCCTTGAACCTCTGGCCCCTTCTTCCTTGTCAGTGCCCACTTCCTATAGCACCCTCCCTTCTCCTCCCCTATCTCCACTCCCCTCTTTCCCCAGCCACCTACCTTTCCCTCCCACCAGGGCCACAGACTAACTTCCTCTTAAAAATCTCAGGCACCTCACTATCACAAAAAAAAAAAAAAGCCCTGTCTCTTAGTCCAGCCTCCCCTGCTTCATCAGGCCAAAATGGCAAGGGGAGCAGGCTAAGACCCACAGTTCCTGGGAAGGGGAAAGGATAGGGACAGAAAAGGAAACCCCATTCCCCTTAATATGTCTGGTACCCCTGGGGACTGGCTGGGAAGCCGCAGGGGAAGGAAATGGTTAGAGTGGCTTCTCGGCTGAACCAGGTGCCAGCCTCTGGTCTGGGGATTGGGTGAGGCAGATATATACCAGCCTGTCCCAGGAGCACCTACTTGGCACCTCTGCTCTCGGCCTGCTGCAGACTGAGTCTTCCGGTCCTCTCAGATTCACTATGTGCCTTTCTCCTGGGCCTACTCAACCACTGTAACTCTGCCTCCTAGTGAATTTGCCCTCAACTCTTACCTAACTTTCCATTTTTCTTATCTGTCTACCCCATCCCCATCTCAGGCACCCCTCATGTTCTGCCACTCCATGAGCCCTGTTACTTTAAGATGTAAACGAAGAACAGCCTTGTTTGACCATCCAGGGGGACACTTGCTTCGCAGGAGGTAGCTCACGCCTCTCACCCAAACCCACAGGTTTCCAACCCCTTCCCTTCTACCTTCCCAGTCACAGGCTAGTACATACCGAGGAACACACCCACCACCCCCAACATCGAGTCAGAGACCCAGTCATGCACTCTCTGTTATGAATTAACCCCCAATGTGATGGTATTTGGAAGTAGGGTCTCTGGGAAAAAATTAGGGTTAGATGAGGTCATGAGGGTAGAACCCTCACGATGGGATTAGTGTCCTTATAAGATAAGAGACACAAGAGAGTTTATATGCAGCCCATCTGCAAACCAGGGAGAGAGTTTTTACCAAGAACCAAATCTGCTGACACCTAGGCCTTGGACTTTCCAGCCTCAAGAACTGTAAGAAGTAAATTCCTGTTGTTTAAGCCACCCAGTCAATGGTATTTGGTTATGGCAGCCCAAGCTGATACTTTTTCACATGTATACATGCACAATAGGTCCCTCTATCTACACACAAGAATGAGTTCCAACAAGAACATGCCTCCTCCAAATTCATAGTCACAATCTTGTCCATATATACACAAATACGCAGTATGGACATAAATGTACATGCACACAACAGTCACACACAAGTGTCCTACTTGCACAAGGTCAGTCAGTCTCACATAGGACTGCAGAGTGCACCCAGGAAAAATCACACACATATATCCAGGCTGCAGATACACCTACACAAGGCTCAGAGACCACAGGCCCACGGTTACCAGTTGCTTGCACCATGCGCAGCTTGGATGTGAGAGGATGCACTTCTGGCAGGAGGGGGCCGGCTGGCAGGATCCTGGCAGGGATGGACCAGGATCCCTCCATTCTGTGGTCTCCCCTGGGGGTGAGATCTTTGCATCCAGTTCACTCTCACTTCTGCCCAGAGCCAACAGGAAAACAACGACCATTGACAAAGCCATCATGGTCTGCAATAGGATATAAAGGGGGACACACAGGTCATTAGGGGGGACCTCTAAACATAGCCTGTAGTTATCAGTCTCAAAACTCTACCCCAACTCTTTATCTCCCCATATAATTTCCCTTTCCCCTGTGGATTCAACAGTTTCTTCAAAATGGCAGGAAGGAGCAAGTACCAAGCCATGGTAGGGACCTTGGGGAAGACATGTCTCTCCTGTGTGCAGACTTCAAGAGGCCAAGGTGAGCAAAATGGCCTAGCCAAGGGTCTAGGGACTGGGCCTGGAGGTACTAAGGTCTACACACAGGTCTATTCACCACGATTTCAAGCCATGGTGGAAATACAACCAAACAGGAAACAGACCAGATTCTGGTCCTGCTTCAGTCATTCGCTAGCTGTATGGCAAGTCAGACTCTCTCTGGGCCTTAGTCGCCACATCTGTAAAGTGAGGGCATCGAATAATCAATCGACAGCTCTTGTAGCTTTTATGCTCTTGGATTCTGTATAAGGGAAGAGGGTCAGAGGCTCTAAACAAGGGGGGAAGCCAGGGAGTGAGAGTGGGAAGAAAGCAAGCTGGAGCAGGTGAGTACGGGAAAGAGACAGGGAAGGTTAGTTGTATTTAAGTGACATGGTCGCAAGTAGAATGAAGATTAGATCATAAGAACTTTCTAAAGGTCTGGGGTAACGGAGGAAGGAAGGGTAGGGGGTGGTAAAATTTTCTCTTTACTTTATGCAAAGGGCATTTAGGGTGGGAAAGATGTGAGCCTGAAGGCATGACCTCTAGGGAAGACAAGGGAAATTTCTAATTTAAAAGAAGTTATTAAAATTTTGAATAGGCAATCCATTACCATGCTTCAAAAATCTTTAAATCCCAATGGCCCTTTTTTTTTTTAAGAAATGGAAAAACTGATTCTAAAATTCATATGGAATTGCATGAAAAACCAAAACAATCTTGAAAAAGAACAAACTAGGAGGACTCACACTTCCCAATGTCACAAGACAGTGTGGTGCTGGCATAAGGACAGACATACAGATTCATGGAATAGACTTGAGAGTCCAGAAATAAACCCATTCATTTGTGGCCAATTAATTTTCAGCGAAGGTGCCAAATCATTCAACAATGAAAAAATAGTCTTCAACAAATGGTGCTGGGATGACTGGATATCCACACGTAAAATAACAAAGTTGGACTCCTACCTCACAACACATACAAAAATTAACTGAAAATGAATCAAAGACCTAAAAAAAGTGCTCAAACTATAAACTCTTAGGAGAAAATATAGGGGTAAATCTTCATGATTCTGGATTTGACAATGAATTCTTAGCTATGACATCAAAAGCACAAGCAACAAAAGAAAAAAATAGATAAATTGGACTTCATTGAAATTTAAAACTTCTGTGCATCAAAGGACACTCTCAAGAGAGTGAAATGACAGTCCACAGAATGGGAGAAAATATTTGCAAATCAGGCCCTGGCCAGGTAGCCCAGTTGGTTACAGTGTTGTCCTGATATGCCAAGGCTGTGGGTTTGATCCCTGGTCAGGGCACATACAAGAAGCACCCAACAAATGCATAGGTAGGTGGAAATAACTAGTCAGTGTTTCTCTCCCTTCCTCTTTCTCTCCCTCTAGATGCAATTAAAAAAAAAATTTAAAGAAAATATTTGCAAATCATATATCTAATAAATATCCAGAACATATAAAGAACTCTTACAACTCAAAACAAACAAAAAGACAACCCTATTTTTTGAATGGGCACAGGATTTAAATAGACATTTCTTTAAAGAAGACAGACAAATGGCCAACAAGCACACAAAAAGATGCTCATCACCATTAGCTGTTGGGGAAATGCAAATCGAAGCCACAATGAGGTAACACTCTAAACTCTCTAGGAGGCCTACACCCAAAAAAATGGAGATTAAGTGTTGATGAGGATGCAGAGAAAATGGGATTTTATTGTTGCTGGCAGGAATGTAAAATGGCGCAGCCATTGTAGAAAACAGTTTAGAGACTCTTTGATAAATTAAAACAGGATTGTCCTCTGACCTGACGATTTCACTCCTAGGTATATGCCTAAAATAATTGAAAACAGGTTTTCAAACAAAAACTTGTACATGGACGTTCATAGCTAAAAGGTAGAAGCAACCCAATGTCCATCAACTGATGAATGGATAAACAAAATGTGGTATA
Source organism: Mormoops blainvillei (assembly GCA_004026545.1). NCBI lineage: Eukaryota > Metazoa > Chordata > Mammalia > Chiroptera > Mormoopidae > Mormoops > Mormoops blainvillei. Next base: position 469,214 of record PVJD01000081.1, on the reverse strand, counting down.
TCCATATAATGGAATATTATTTGGCCATAAAAAGGAATGAAATATTGGCACATACTACAATATTGATGAACCTTGAAAATATTATGCTGAAACCAGTCACAAAAGACCACATATTGTATGGGTCCATTGATATGAAATAGCCTGTCTAGACAAATTCATGAAGACAGAAAGTAGTTTAGTGGTTCACAGGGGTGAGAGAGGAGGGAAGGATGGAGAGAAAATGCTTTACAGGCATTTCATTTTGGGGTGAAGACAAATTTCTGAAACTGGATAATGTGTGGTTGCACAGCATTGTGAGTTTACTTAATGCCACTGAATCATACACTTAAAATGGTTAAAGTGACAAATTTTTATGTGTATTTTACCACAATAAAAAAAATAAAAGGTGAATAAGATAGAAATCTCCCAGTCCCAGCCCCTATCCACCTATTTCCAAATAAATAACCATCGTTCATTTTATTTTGTTGCTTCTAGTCTTTTCTAGAGATTGTTTTATATATATCCAAACATATACAAACACATGTGTGTATAGTTATGTATATGTACTCTTCAAATGGAAGAATCAAATGATAGAATTATACAAATGGCAGAATACACAGTTTTGCATCTTACCCTTTTTTCAACTACTTTTCTTAGCAATCCTGCTACCCGCAAAAATAAAGAACTTCCTTATTCATTTTTACAGTCATATAGTTCTCCATTGCATGAACATATTGTATTGTAATCTCTTATGATCAGGATTTAAATTGTTTCTAGTTGTTCGCTAGTATAAATAATGCTGCAGCAAAAATTCACGTATCTATTATTTCACGTGTGCAAGTGAGTCTGTAGGATAAATCCCCAGAAGAGGATTTGTCAGGTCAAGAAATAGGTTATCATTTGTATTATTGCTGAGTATTGCCAACATAACCTCCTTAGGGACTATGCCAGTTCACATCCCCATCAGTGGCATATGAAAAAGGCCAGCTAACTCTTTGCCACGAAGCATCTGCCTTCTCTTTAGCCTAGACCTCGACTCAAATCCTGATACTCTGTGCAGAGTGTGGGGAAGGGGTGGGGTGCCGATTCGTTAACCACCCTGTGCTGCTCGCCACCACCTGTGACCTCAGCATAGAGAATGTGTAGATAACCGAGACTCCATCCTCCTGTGAGAGGGCAGCCAAGGGCTCAGCCTCAGTGTAACCTCAGACTTGCTTGCTCTGCACGCTTGTGGTCAGGGAGGTCGGAGATGCTGTAGAACTAAGCCCACTTTTGACTCATCTGTCACAGGTGGGGCCTCCATGGCACACTGATTCCCCAGATAGGACACACCCAGAAACCTCAAGCCCCACTCATTTCCTCTAAAGGAAGCCCCTAGGACTCCCTGGACAGTCCACCCCAACCCCCTTCTCCTAATGCCCCCCTCCTCTTTGTTCTACCCTCCTATGGATACATGACCTGCCACATCTCTTAATCTGCTGCTTTTCTCTTCTGTACTTTTTTCACAGTTCTGTTTTGCTTCTTTTTCTCTCTGATCGTAACTACAGAATGGCAGAATCTTCTACTTCAGCTCCCATTTTCTACAAATGGACACTTGAATTCCAGAGTGGTAAATGACTTGCTTAGAGTCACGCAGGGCACTAGAGGCAGAACAGGGACTGAGGCAGATCAGGCCCTGTGGTTGGCTGACTGCTTTTCTTCCCTCCAACCCATGCACCATCATCTTCAAAAGCAGTAGCCCTCTCCCCGTGTATCCCCTACCTAATGCCTTTCTCTTTCCTTGGGGGGAGGTCTTCTTTAGCACCCCTCCTCTCCCTCATGGTCATCCCATCCCTGGACTCAATTCTGACTGCAGTACACACCCTACTATTCCCTCAGCAGCTGAGAGACAGAGCTGCTTCCCAATCCAACCAGATCTCCCCAAGTCAAGCAGAGTTCTCTGCTGCCCACTGGAATCATCAGGAGGAAAGAGATCTGAACCACTGGGCTACAGTTTCCCAGGAGTGTGGGAATCTGTGGCTAAGGTGCCACAGAGGAGGCCTGAGCTAAGCAGCACCCTCAACCCCCTCCGTGAGCTCCTTAAGCAGCAGGGATGGCTGGGGAATAAAGTCGGGGAACACCTCGACATAATGCTCGGCACGCAGCAGGCACTCAGATGGTAGCACTCATACAATCCCTCATCTCCTTTTCCTCCCTCCAGCCCCATTCTTGGGAAACTGATGCAAGAGAGATAGGTGGAGAGGAGAGCTTGTGGGGAACAAGACAGGGGAATTAGGAATGCAGAAAGGAGTTCGGAGCATTTCTCAAGTTTCAAGTGAGTCCTGGGTGTCTTCAGGTCAGAGCCCTCTCCCCAGGAGGCTGGATCCAGGTGGGGCCTGGACTACTAAAGGGAGGCGGGAGGGCTGGTGCCCTGGTACTCACAGGTGCGAGCAGAGCAGCTTTTCCTGTGGCGGCGGCGGCGGCAGCAGCAGCGGCAGCAGCAGCAGCCTTTGTTTACTGATATGGGAGCTGCAGAGGAGGAAGTGACACGCCAGCTGGGGTGGGGGTGAATTGGGGGTGGTGGGGGTGACTGATCTAGAAAGTAGAACAGATAGAACTGGGCCAGGGGAGTTGATCGTACAGGGATCTGGAAGGCCACCTATTGAGCACCTAATAGGTGCTGGGTGTATCATGATGTTACAATTAACCCTCAAAGGAACCTCAAGACATAGGTGTTACTAGCTCTGAAGCCCCCCTAGTGTTACAGATGTAGAGGCTTAGAAGCAAGGTCGATATTGAGGCTCAGAGGTAAGAAATAAAAACTGTCTAAGGTCACATTGCTAGTAACTTGCTGGTCTGGGATTCAAATCCAGGTGTGCCTGCCTGCCTCCCAAGTTGAAGACCCCTCCACTTCCTTATATATGAACATGACAGGAAGGAAGAAATATGGAGGCAGTAAGCACTGTAGAGAGGGGGAAATCAGTGACTATCTTTCATTTTGAAAACCCAGTGCCCACTGTATCATAGAAAAGCAGACACTGGTTCTGGAGCCAAATTGCCCAAGTTCAAATCCTGACTCTCTATCCCTTACTGGTAGTGGGACCTTAGGAAAGTTATTTACCCTTCCTGTGGCTAGTTTCTCATCTGTCAAGTGGAACTCATAGGATTGTTGAGAATGAATGAGATGATCCATATCAATTGTTTAGAAGAGAACGTGGCCCATACTAAAGGCTTGATGAATCATTGAACGAGTAGTGGGGTGAAAAGTGGAGGCTTTGAGAAATTCAAGGTCTAGACAGCTGTGAAGTTGAGAGAGGCACAAGTCCATGCTTGGAGAATGAGGCTGGGCCAAGGAGGCAAGACAGTATTGGAGTCTGGGGAAGGGATGGGGGAAACCCCTAAGAGAAGCAGAGAGCACAGGAATGGCAGCTGGAGCTGGAACCAGGGCAAGGATGAAGCCTGAGGGAAGACACGGTTGTGCAAAATATTTGCAGCCCTGCCCACACTTGAGCAGAGGGAGCTTTGAGAAGGAACTGGACAAGGTCTGTGTTCACAGGTATGTCTCCTTTTATCCGAAGGAGCGCTCCTTCCAGGCAGGACTCACTGAAGCCGCAGCACCTAGCAAAGTGCCCACCTCATAGCAGATGCTCAGTAAATGGCAGGTGGATGATAGGAGTGTAGTTGCTGAGGGGAGCAACTGGGGAGAAAGGGCTCCCTCTCTGGGTGGGCTTCAGCTGGCCTCAGGCTGTGGGACATTTTACCCTTCCCCCACAACCAGAGATTATCATGGCAATGATGTCCCCTACCCCACAGGCCCTGCAGTTTCCTTCAGGTCTTAGTTTCACTTTCTTTTTCTGCTCTTCCGCACTCTTCTCTCCTCCCCTACTCCCACCTCCTCAACCTCTCTCCCCCACATGCACAGGTCATTAGAGAAGCAAGCCAGGAACACGGTGGGCAAGGCTCTGTCCCAGGGAAGAAGGTGGACCACAGTGGGGCGGGGGCGGGGGTAGTGATGTTGAGGGAGAACAGCGATGCAGTGGTAGAGGCCAAGGGCAGTGGGGCACACAGGGGCAAGGACAGATTAGGACAGAAGGTAGCCATGGGGTCATGAAAGCTGAGTGGAGGTCATGGAGTAAAGAGTGGGGTCAGATGGGACAGAGGGAGTGACTCTTAAGATTAGAGTGGGCTCATAAAGGTGGGAGAGCTCATGGAGTGAGGGGCTGGTATAAAACAAACACTGTAACTTAGATACGGGCTGCGGGTCTTTTCTCCTGTGGCCAGAGACCCTCAGGAGAGCTAAACGAGACTTCAATGAACCCCCTCCCCCGAGGGCCAAGATACATAACTGTGCGTGGGGACAGCTTAAGGACCTTTGAGGCTCACTTCTGCTTCCCCACCACCCTCCCATCCAGGTGCATTGTGTCCTATTTTCTTCGTTCCCCTGGGAAAGCTGAAAAATCCAGTAGATTAGAAGCTGCCCTCCTCACCCAGCCCCTCTTCAGGTCAGTTGGTCCTTTCCCCCACCAACACCTCCTCAAGGGAGCCACATCTCATGAGTTTCCATCACTTTATTTTGCAAAAATAGAAAACTCAGCAATATGCGATACAGCGGGGTGGAGGGGAGATGTAAACAGAGGGGAGGGGACAGCACCCTGACCCCCCAGAGAAAAAGGGGAGCCAGTGGGAATCTTATTTGGCAGCTAAATACAAACTGGGAACTGGAGGAAGAAGGGAGGGGTTACAGGGGCCCTGGGCTTCCCCTCCCAAGACCCCTAGAGGAAGGGGTCAATTCCAGGGTGTAAACAAAAGCTAATAAATAAATAGAGGCTTCCTCTGGGTCAGGGCAGGATCAGCTAATAAGCAGCACCCACCCCCCCTTCTCCCTGGGCCAAGCTGCTCTGGTGGGTCAGGGGGAAAGGCACTAGGGGGAGAGGGGTCCCCTGGTCCCTCTGTAGTGTAGGAGGGTCCCTGCCCCATGGCTGAGATGGGGGGCAGGGGGAGCCCAAGGCACATGAGAGGATTGGGGAGGGGCTTATAATGAAGGGCATAAGGTAAACTCTGGGCCCAAGCAAAGAGGTGCAGAATGGGCCTGCATCTGTGGCTTTTACCCTCTGGTCCCCCACAGAAATGCAGGGCCCAGCCTGCCCCACCCTGACCTGGCACAGGATGGGGTGCAGAGGGTAGCATGCACCCAGCAGGTGCATTACGCAGCATTAGGCACCAAGGGCGGGGACAAGAGGGTGGGCTCAGCCCTCCCCCTACATCCTCCTTTTGGTCTCTAGTGTTCCTGTTTGCTCCCAGAAGCCTAAGCACCTGGCAGAGGAAGGGGCTGTGGAATGGCAGGGTCTTCCACCTGCCCTTGGGTAGCCGGGAGCCTGGGACCCTGCAGTTTGAGGGGCAGTGCTGAGATTTGAGAGTCCAAACCCAGGCTCACCCCTCTGTCCTCTCTCCTGGAGGGAGCAGGGCAGGCCCCCAAGACTGGAAAGGGAGCCAGTTAGAGCAGGAAGGGGACGAACACAGAGGCCCCTGGAAACTTTGGCAAAAACAAGGAGCTCATTGGAAGGGGTGGGGAGAGGGCAGAACAGGTCCTCCCCCAGTCACTGGTGGTGTCTGGGAGATGGTCAGTCTGCTGCCTGGAGCCCCAACCCCCATGGCAGGGCAAGTCAGGGGCCCTGGTCAGGCTGGGGGTTACGGCCCCCTTTGCCCTGGCCCCCTGGAACCTCATCCTTGCTAGAGGCCTTAGGGTGGGGACCAGTCTGCGGTGAGTCATCTTCAAACATTTCAGGATTCTCCAGCATCTCTCGAATCAGGGGAGGCATCGGGCCTGGAATCTCCATTTTCAGGGTAATAGCCCTTTCTGCTCCTGCAATGAAGGGGCAAAGAGTTTCAGGGGGGCAAAGGTGCACGCCCCTTAAGGCCACCACTTTAGCTTTTCTCAACTGCCCTATGACTCGCCTCTGCGGGCTCCCAGCACAGACCTGCCACCTCTCTGTCCCAGCTTACCCTCTCCCTAATTTAGGGTTCCAGGGGCCCACTTCTCTGCCTGGAGCCTCTACCTGTCTTCTCCGCCAGGTTGTTGCCGATTCATCCCATTCTTTCAGGCTGTCTTCTAAAAAATCACACCATGGCCAACATCCAGCCCCATTCCCCAGGGATCTCACCTTCTAATGTATACCTGTCCTTAACAGCACTTATGATAATACTTATTATTTAGCAAACACTTGCTATCTGCCAGGCATCCTTCTGAAACAGCACTGTCCAATAGCTTTCAGTGGTGACAGAAATATCTGCTCCATCCAGTATAGTAGGTGTAGCCACAGGTGGCCACTAAACACCTGAAATGTGGCTATTGCCACTGAGGAACTGAGGTTTTCATTCAGTGCAGTTTGAAGCCCATTGTGCGTTAACTCATTTAGACCTCACAGTGACTTATGAGGTAGGGATAAGTATAGCTCAGTTTACAAACAGGAGAACAAGGCACACAGGGTAAACGAATTTGCCCAAAGTCTCCCTCCCCACCAGCAAGTGGCAGATCTAGATTCCACTGCAGGCTCCTTGGTTCTCCCCCATTCTGTTCTTGTCTCTACCTGTCCACCCAAGTGACCTGGAAGACCAGCCCCTCTAGGAAGAGAAAGGAGGCTCCGCCGCGACTGACCCTTGGTGCTGATGCCCCGGAGGTCGGTGATCTTCATGAGCATCCTTGGGAACATGTAGGGCTGGCTAGGCCGCCGCCGCCGGGCGTAGAGCCTCAGGGCTTCCAGCAGTGGCTCCTGCAGTTTGTCCACTTTTTCAGGTTCCTCCAGATCCATGCGGTCTATGAGGACAAGGACAGTGGAGAAAGGAAGAGGTGGGAGGACAGTGACATATGGCTGATGCCCAGCTGGCCTGCCTTATGGGCCTCCAAACTGCAAACTCCAACCCATCAACCTTTCACCTGTTATCCCTGAACCCCACCCAGGCCATCCCCCCTGCCCAGGCCCTGCACCTTCTCCCCTTCAGTAAGAGGCTTACTCTGACAAATCACTTCTGTCCAACCCCTATCTCAGCACCATTATCTGGGGTCTCCCCAGCTCCTCCTGGCTCTGCCCCTTTTTGTCCCATATTCCAGGCTTCAGGGAGCTTACACTGGGGGTCTAAGAAGTCTGTGGATGGGGCCAAGTACAACAATCCCAAGGGCAGGGACAAAGGTCTCCAGCCCAGTGAGAGATCAGTTCGGAGGTACCACAGGGAAGGAACCCGAGAAAACACCAGGGGGCGCACCCCTACCTCCGCAGATGAGGCAGATGGCACTGAGCAGCCCGGTCTCTGTGTCATCCATCTTCAGTGGCAGGAGCTGCCCAGCAAAGGCAAAGACTAGGTCTGTGAGGGGTCCAAAGCCAGCATTGTGCATCTGAGTCCGGTTCAGGGTCAGCCCGTCAGAGAAGGTCATGGTGTCCTGCTCTGGGGTGTACCTTGTGCAGATCCGAAGCATCTAGTGGTAGGTGAGGGGAGGGTTAATGCTGTCTCTGGGGACGGGCACATCTGGGGGTGAGGCAAAGAGGGAATGAGGTACATGTGGAAAGTGAGAGAGCTGTCCAAAAGGAGGGCAATCGGAAGCAGCCTGGGGAGGAAGGCAGAGGCGTTCAGGGCCAGAAGCTTAGGGAGGAAAGAGACGTCGGAAGGAGGGAGGGTGTCCACAAGTCTAGGATCAGGTCTTAGGGGCAGGGGTTAAGACAAAGAAGGACGGAATGTGGAGGAGATCTGGGGAGTCCCAGACTGGAGGGAGGGTGGAGAAATAAAATCGTTGTGTGGACCAGCTCCTTGGTTTCATATAAGGGTCAGGCTGTGGCGGAAGACAGGCCATAGGGTTATTGACTTACCAGGATGTCCAGGCAGGCAGCCTTGAGCAGAGTGATTTGGTCAGCAATGCTGAGCCCTGTAAAGCCGGGTAGCCGCTTGGCAAATTCCACAATCTTGATGATGCACTTGGTGGCCAGTTCGCTGAACTTGTCCCACAGCCCCAGATCCAGCTGCACGCGGTGGTCTGCACTGGAGTTCTGCAGGGAGGGCAGATGAGAATGCAAGTTAAGACCTGCCCTGCAAGCTGTCCGCTTTCTGCCAATACCCCACGCTCTCCCTTCTGCATTCTGATGCCCTTCTTGTCCTCAGCATCAGACCATGGCCTCCAATGCCACCCCTCCCCATTCCCCAAAGTGACTAGCCCCTGCCCTCACTGAGGCCCTGCCCACTCCTCACCGTGGTGTATTTGCCCAGCTGGCAGAGCGAGGGGAAGGTCTCCTGATGGGCTTTGCTGACCTTGGTGATGAGCTCTTCTAACTGGGGGCTCAGCTCATAGCTGTCAAGCGACCCTTCTTCCTTCACCTCTTTCTTTTTCTTGTTCCGGTCATTCCGCACAGCTTGGGGGTGGAGGTGCAAGAAGAGGGTCAGGACCCTCAGAACCTCCCTCTGGATATACCCTCTCACCCTGATTTAATGTGCTTCATCCTTATCATAAACATCTATTCACCCTGGAATCCTAATTAGTGCCTCGGTTTCCCCGTCTCCTACATTAGCTCCCATTTCCAAGCTGGTTCTCCCCAGCCCCACCCAGGGCCTACAGCCCTCCCCAGGCCATTCAGCTCCATCCTGCCCTTCCTGTCACCCTGCAGGAGCTGAGGTGGGGGGGGGGGGCAGGATATGCAAGCGGCAGGATATCCACTTATAGCCTTGGCAGCACAATGGCGCAGGGGGGGGGGCACCCCAGGTCCCCCTCAGGCTCAGTCCTGGGAGCAAGGGAGGGGACTAGCAAGCCCCTCTCACTTCTCCATGAAACGGGGAATGTGAGATGATAACCCCCATTTACTTAAGGGTTAATTAAGCTCTGAGAGGGGAAAACGGACAGAGCTTCCCTGGCAAATGCAGCTAATCAAATAGGACTGGCTAGGAAGGAGGCGACACCCCAGGATAGGCTAGATCTCAGAGGTAAGAGATGTAGAAAGAGTGCAGCAAACATAGGCTAGGTTAGGAGTGCTCCTGCCCAGGCCAGGGCTAGGGGCCTACCTTCCTTGGACATGCCCACTTCAAAGCACTTCTGCAGCCGACAGTACTGGCAGCGATTCCGCGTCACCTTATTGATGATACAGTTTTTGTCTCGGTGACATGTGTACACCATGTTCTTCTGGATGCTGCGTCGGAAGAAGCCCTGGGGTAGGGGGTGGGGAGAGTCAGTGCAGCAGGATACTGGGAGCGCTAGCCTCTCATAGGCCTTGCAGGTTGCCCCAGGCCTGACCCAATCTACCGACCCCTCCCACCTCAGAGAGGGATGCCTACTCACTCGGTGTCTCACCTCTCTGCTCTGGGCCCTGGTCTCTGATCTCATCAGGTAACTCCAGATGCCCAAATGCATCCACCCCCACCACCCTCACCGCGTACACACCTTGCAGCCTTCACAAGAGCTGACCCCATAGTGGTAGCCAGAGGACTTGTCATTGCACACGAAGCACGGCTTGTAGACCCGAGGAGGTGGAGGGGGTGAGGGTGAGCTGGGCACCATCTCCTCAGAGCTAGTGCTCTGCGTCTCCACCGCTGGTGGGGGAAGCAGTGTGATATGAGGTTTGGGGGAAAAGAACCCCTCAGTTCTCCAGGTGTCCTCATCATACACACATACCCATTCCCACTTCCTCCTGCTCAGCAGTGACAACATCATCACCCCCACAGTGATTTAAAGGCCCAGCAACTGTGTACAGCCCCATAGTAAACACTTCCAGAAACCCCCAAACAACCACTATTACTGCACCTCTCGCAGTCTGGCCATCTCCCCCCACAGTAATACCAGCCAGAGGCTCACGTGACACTGTTCAAGTCTCCAAATTCCAGGTCAAAGCCATTCTGGAAGTTAACTTCTCTGGGCCTTGGTTTCCCCAGCTATAAAGTGAGTAGGTGGAGGGGTTATGGCCCATGGCTTTGAACTCTCTAGTCACTCCCTGTCACATCAATTGATCTTTGTCAGGCCCTCTCACCATCCTCCTCCTTACGAGGCAATAGATCTGGAGATGATAGGCAATTACAAGCCACCTGTACCTGGCACCTGGCTAAATAACCTGCTAGGATACTCAGTAGGTAGAATAGGACTTCATTTCCTTTCAGGTAGTAGAAGGCAGATAATCCTCAAGCTTTCCCCTCTCATACTGCCTGCCAAATAACCACCAATGTGCTTTTCCCCAGAAACCACTGAGACAGTGGAGCAAATGGGACACAGGTATCACAAAAGTAGGTTAAAGGCGATGCAACAACCTAAGTTTACACCTGAAGGAACTGAGGCCAACAGAGGGAAGTGACCAGCCCAGTGCACCACTGCCACTTGACGATGGGGCCAAGGCTCTCACTGACCAGCTCTGAGTAGCCCGGCCAAGAGTCACAGAAGTTGGGAAGGAGAGACTGAGATATTTGCTCAGATTCTCAGGTCTAGAAGCTGTGGGGGGTGTAGCAAACCAAAGAAGTCAGGTGACACTAAGTAAACAGGGCTGATGGGGGAGGGGAGCTATCTTTGGATCCTCTCTGAGCCTATGTCTTCACTCCTAAACTTCCCCACAAATACCCGATTGCAGCTCAAAAGGGTCTCAGCCCACGCCACACAGAGTGTGTGGGGAGAACATCCTCTGTTCAGCAGGCTGCTAAGTAAACCTTTTTACGGTGTGTAGTTGATGTTCAGAGGCTGCAAAAATCTATAAAGTATTCAACTTGTAGGACCTATTGCCCAAAGCTGGAGGGCCCAAGCAACGTAAGGAAATCCTAATACCCTCCCTAAAGAGTATCCCATGCACCCACCTCATGAATACCTTCCTTCTTCTAACCTGCGGCAGCCCACCGGTCGGAAGTCTACCCCATGGCCCAGAAGGGCAAAAGGAATGCCCAGGATGCTGGTCTGGGCTCTCTCCTCTCTCCACCCACCCCACAGGAGAGAAGCCCTTCCGCCCCTCAACACACAGGCACTCCATTAACATAAGAATCCTGCTGGAGGGAGAGTCCCCAATGAAAAGGAGAGAAGAGGGGAAGAAAGAAGGGTGCTGGGAGTCTATTCAGATGGGTGGGGGGAGGGGTGTGTGTCTGCAGAGGAGGGACAGGAGACTCCAGGAGTGCCTGGGGCTGAGAGATGTGGGATGCGCTGGAGTGCCTTTCAGGACCCCTCTTGGTGTCCTCTGAGGGACACCAAGGCCACTGTGTGGGGTGGAGCTGACTGCTCCCAGCCCACAGAGCGCTGCCTCATTTCCTCTCTTGTGAAAGGCCCTGGGTGTGGTCAGACTGGCATGGAGCACTGCCAGCCAATTATAAGACTGGGGACCGAAGGGAGATAGGCCCAGGGCAGCTTTTCCCATCTATGTGGCACTGTCACTTCTTCTCGGCACCCTCTGGCACACCTCCATCCCCTGAGCCCTAAAGTACAGCCCCGTGGGTGAAGAGCAAGGGAAAGTGAATTGGGTCAACTGGGTACAGATCCCCTTCCTGGCCTGAGAGGAGGCCCCACCATTGGGATGCTGCTCCTGGGGCTAGGCTGGGGCCCCTGCTGGGGAGGAGGGGATGGGCTCTGGGTTTTTTTTTTTTTCCTTTTAAAGCCCAAATTGCTGAAATTGAGGAAATTCCTGGCCAGGCTGAGCGGAGCTTCAAACAAACTCTTTATAACCGGCTGTAAACGCTCCCAGCTGCGAGGCCCAGGGCTGAGAAGCCCGAACTCACAATCTGCCACATACCTCCTTGGAGACACACACACTCTCACACATCAACAACACACAGGGTGCCGAAGCAGGCATAGCATCACTGGGCTCCTTTACCACAACTGGATCCTGGCACAGACAGCATAAGGGCACACTGACTCCAGCCACCCTGTGGAAGTGGACGCACAAGTCATAAGGCGGACACACGACGCCCAGCACTCTACTTCACATTTGCAACCCGGCAGCTCTGCTACCAGACAAACACTCAGGCCTGCCAACACAGCACCAGGACACTGAAGCCGCCAAACATGCGAGCATACCATGCCTCCCTCCCCTCAAAGGACCTCTTTCCTTCCCTGATTTAGACACTCAGGTCTAAATGACTTTCTCTCTAAAAGTGTGTGAAGCAGGCATGAAGCCCACCAAAATCCTAGAGGCCAAAATTATTGATCTAAATTGAAATACAAAAACATACTGCCAGCCAAGTGCAAACGGCCCTCATGGGCCTGAAAAAAACTGGGGTCCCTGCCCAGCCCCCACAAAACCCTTCCTGGACGATTTTCTCCACTTTAACACCCCTCCCAGCATACCCTAAATCGGCATCCGATTGGACAATGAAAAGGAAGGTTAAGAATTCACAAGGATTTGGTGCAAAGCAATAGTTCTATGTTTTCTCTGCCCTTCAAATGCCACACTTTTAACTCTCATCCCTCCCTACCCCAAAGTATGGTCTCCTGTTTGCCACCTCCCTCTTCCAGTCTCCTGGTTGTTAAATCTGAGCAGTTCTGCCCTGGAACCAAAAAAAAAAAAAAAAAAAAAAGCCGAACTCGTAAACAGCGCTGCCGAGTGCCAAGGAGCGAGGCGTGTTGGCGGGGGCTCTGTGACCCCGCGGGCGCACTCCCCCAGCGCCCGCCGCCCGCCCTTTCCTAGCTTGCCCCAAACTCCTCAGCCCCCCACCCCCTCAGCGTCCGCACCCGGCTAGGAGCGCGGTCCCAGTCCCCGGTAAATTTGGGGGAGGGGGGGTTCCAGGCTCCCCTCCCGGCTCCTCCCCATACCCCACCCCCGCCAGGCACTTGGGCCCAGGCTTCAAAGCCGCCTCTCATCTGGACTTCATTTTTACTGCCTCTCAGTCCCCAGCTTTTTATTACCGCTCTGGAAAGGGGTTCCAGGGCCCCAGGCCTGGCATCTCCCATTTCACAGAGAAGGAAGATGGGTATTTGGGGACCCAGTAGTCGTACTACCCGCCCCCCGCCCCGCACCCTGGCCTTTGACACCCCCAGGCCACCCCCCACCCCATACACAGAATTTGCTCTAAACTTTTAGCTTCCTACTGAAGTTGTGTGTGTTGGATCCAAAGGGAAAAGTCATCTCTCAGCATACAACCCTATACACATTTCCAAACATTTCTTTTTAAAGCGGGGCGGGGGCGCCAGAACCCAGCTTTGGCCGGGTTGTGTGCACCACCCCTTCCACCCTGCACAGAGAACACACAGGATGCACGCTCGAACACAGCACTTTCCAAAGCCGCCCCCGCAGCCACGCAAGGGCACACGCCCTCCCGGCCTCACGCCACAAACATCCCTACACCGGGCCATGCGGACCTGACAACGCTGTCGGTGGGCGATACTGCGTGAAGAGACTCACACACACCCACACCACCTAGCCAAACCACTGCACACTCTTGAAATTCACACGCTCTGCGAATATTTTTACATTCCCAACTTCCCACATGAACTTTATGGCACGACCCTGGATGTCATATCCCTCCACAGCCACGGACCTGCGGGCACGAACTACCAACACACCTCGTTCTCTCCCTATCCCCAGAAACTCTGGAATGGCATCAGCCACATGTCCTAGCCAAACGCCCACCATAAAAACCGCACACACTGAAAACACTACTGCACTCACCCAAAGGAGTCGCTGAGGCCCCCACGTTTAAAGGGCCAGTATCTCTCTTTCCTGCACACCCGCCCCTCACATAGAGTCAGAATCGCCACTTGCACCCCAGTCCCACCTTTTACACAGGGAGAGTGAGCCGCTGCCTTTCCTGCACCCCACACCGCACCCTGGGGCTCGGGTACCTACATTGCAGACTGGTGGGTTGCGGCCAGGCAAAAGACTCAAGTCCGGTGAAACAGGAGCTGCCGGTGGCTCTGCGCAGCAAGCCGGCCCCGGGCCCGACAGCCCCGTACAGCCGTCGCGGACCCGGGGCAAATGTTTCCATGCAGTCGTACATCGAGACCCGGCTTGGAGGGAAGCTGGGTGCTAGGAACACCAAGAACCCGCAGCCGATTCCCCCTCCTCCCCCAGCGGCGCCCCGCTCCTAGAGGGGGGGAGGGGGAGGGCTAGCATAGGGCGCTGGGCTGCATGGGGGGTATGGGGTGGGCGGGGAAGAAGGGGATCCCCAGCAGGGGAAAGGGACTGGGCGGGGCGCAAAGCCGGGGCAGCCGCTCCAGCAGCGGCCCGGCTCGCTCTGGGCGTCCCAGCGGCTAGCACTGGGGAGAGACCTTTTGTAAAAGCGAAGCCGGAGGGGTGGGGGGTGGGGCTTGGAGAGCGAAGGGGGCCGGGCACCAAGATGAGCAGAGCTGGGAGTGGAGTGCACACACATACACATACACACACTCGCACCGCGGCGCGCTTGCTTGCTTCGACACACATCCGTGCATGCATTTATCCTGGCAGGCAACACGATTTGCAAACATGCAACAGTGCACATTCATATCTATCTGCAAGCACACAAAATCATAGATGCGCACACATTTGTGCAAGCACACCTGGCTTGCAAGAATGTTTGCAAGCCTTCTCCACACGGGGAGGCTTTACAGGCATTTGCACTTAGGCGCGTGCCCGTGACGGGGGTGGGGGAAGGAGTGGAGGAACCAAGCAAACGCATTTCCTTCCGAGTTTCCCCCCTCCCCCAACACTCGCTTTTTCACACAAATCAGTACAGGCAGGGGTGTCAAGGATGACTGGGAAGCGGCGAACATGGAGGTTCCCAGCGCCCGGCGGTTCTCCAGAGCCTGGGGACCTGCACTACCTCCACCCTCTAGTTCCCAGGCCTGGCTCCTCCCTCTACTTCGCGCGCGCGCGCGCTTCAGGGCCCAACAGTACATTCCTGCGGCTCTGCTCGCGCGGCCTCCTCTTTCCTTCCCGTCCTCCCCGCCCCCCGGTCGGAGGGCCGGAGCGCGCTCCCGCCTTGAACTCTCCGGGAACCCCCCTCGGGGCGGGTGGCCGGGCGCGCTCACCTCCTCCTGACCCGGCCCCGCCCCACCCCGCCCAGGCAGTCTCCTGCGCCGCTGCGGAGTCCCCCCGCCCCCTCCAGCGGAGCCTGGAGTCTACCCCTCCTAGCCTGGGCTGTCCTCCCTCCGCCGCGTCCCGGGCAGCCTCCCTCCAAGTCCCCGAAGCCCCATCCCGCGGCAGACACTCCTTAAGCGCCTCCACTGCCTCTCTCAATGCCCCTTCCCCGACCCTAACTTCACTTTAAAAAAAAAAAGATTTTATTTATTTATTTTTAGAGAGAGGGGAAGGGAGGGAGGGAGAAAGAGAAAGAACATCAGTGTGTGAGACAGAAACACCGATCGGTTGCCTCTCGCACACACCCCAACGGGGGACCGGCCCGCAAGCCAGGCATGTGCCCTGACTGGGAACCGAACCGGCGATCTTTCACTTTTGCAGGACGATGCTCAACCAACTGAGCGACGCCGGTCAGAGCCTAACTTAACTTTTAGAGCACAAAACTACCACCCCACACTTTCTACAGCGCCGGCTGCGCCTCAGACGAAGCTGCCCTCCTGAGTATCAATTCCTCTCTCCTAGAGTTTCTACTGTACCAACTGCCCCAAAGTGCCAAGTGTCACTCTTGGCAATAACTGTGAGTCTGGTCATTAGCTGTTCTCATAGCTATTAAATATCCCCGCCATTGGCAATAGCCGCCCCCTCTCCCCTCAGTGCCACACTTAGTGCCCTTCAGATCTCCAAAGGCCGCATCTTCTCAGTTTTCTGGGTTGCCCCTGCCAAGCACTGAGCGCCCTCGCCCGGCAGAAAAGAGGGTGAGGGGGCGGGGACTTGGCCACGTCAAGAGTTTGCCCTCGCCGGGCCGGGCCGAATGGGAACCCTGGCCCCGGGACAGCGCCAGCGGCGGCGACTCCCGGAAACCGCCCCCTCCTTCGCGCCCCGCCCGCGGCTCGCCTGGCCGGCCGGCGGGCCGGCCCAGCCGGCTCTGTCAGCGCCGCTCAAACGGGGAGCGCCGGGGAAGCGGGAGCGGCGCCCGGCCCGACCCCTTTCCCGCCTGGCGGCTGTGGCTGGGCCTGGGCGGGGCACACTTTTCTAAGAATCTCTTGTACTGGGTGGGGGGCGCACTGGGGTGCTGCAGGAGTGGGGCGCCAGTTTGTAAGAATAAAGAGCAGGAAGGGGTGCCAGAGTAGGCGAGGGAAGGGAGGCAGGAGCAGAGGAGAGGCCCGGGCGGTTGCCAGGGACTGAGGGTAGGGGGGCAGGGCCGGGATGGAGGGCCTGGCTTGCGGATGGGGGTGTCGCGAGGTGGCAGGGCTGACCGAGGGGACTGAAGCAGGGATGAAGAGGCATGCAGTGCTCTTTCCAACCCAGTGTGAGCTCCTTGCTCTTGTCCCCAACCCCAGACACCACATTTCTAATCCAGCCATCCCCGCACAAAATTTCTGAATCAGAATCTGGCCAGTGGCAAAAAATAAAAATAAAAATTAAGTGCAAAATGAGGAGGACCTCAAAAACAAGAGGAAAAGAGCCCTGATTAGTCAACTCCAAGCTGTCAGTCCCCACCCACCCACCCTTCCCCCTCCAAAATCTGAAAGGTCCCAATTAAGTCAGGCCTGCCTGGTTGGTAATTAGAACCAGAAGTGGCCAGGCCACAGGGAGGGGGGGCGGAGTGGGGCACAGAAGGAGTTGGGGGAGGGCTCCAGGAAGTCATGAGTACTGAATAGCCCCCCTTTCTCTTCACCAGATGCACCCCACTTCTCATCACCCCATCTGTGTGTTTCCCTAGCATTGAAGGGAGAGGGGGACCTTATAAGGGACCAGGCATTAAGGTGTCAGACCCACCCTTCCCATCAACCCCAACCCCCCATTCTAGACAGTCTTAGTATGGCCTTGAGGAGAAGGTAAGAGAATGGGGGAATCTAGTGCCCCCTCTTTTCCCCAAAGTCTCCCCAGCCCTTATTGCAGCAATTAGACCCATTAGTCTTCTAGCATTTCATGGGAAACAGATGTTCTCCACCAGCCTGGTGGGAGTATGGGGTGGGGGGACGCTGCTGCCTGACTCACCCCCTTCCCTATGATCCCCACCACCACAGCGGGCACACCCCTCCCAGCTAGAGCCCCACAAAGGCATGGCCTCAGAGGCAAAGAGAAGGGCACCCCTCCCCCGCTAACCAGGCCACTAGCACTCAGAGTCTTGCATGGTCAACCCTCAGAGCCTCTACCACCCTGACAAGCATGAGTTTAGCCAACAGGGGACTGTGGAGGGAGGGACAGCGAACTTCTTATGCACCCCTCCTTTCCCCCCTCCTGCCATCTTCTGGATTGGGCTGGAGGATAACTGGTTCTAAATTCCTCATGTTAAATTCGCCTTTTCTTCCAAAACCTTTCCTCAAAAAAACTGAAGAGGGGGCATCTCCAAGCAAAGAAGTTCCAGGCCCAAGGGTAAGTCCTAACATAGGAGTCCCACCTGAAGGCCAAAGGGAGGGGTCTCTGGAGGAGGGGGCTGTAGAGGAGTGGAGGGAATAGAGGTGTGAATGAGGGACAAGGCCCAAAGCAGGGATGCAAGGAGTGCTGGCAGAATGGGGGCTGGGACTGGGTAGGGGGCCAGGAGAGGGGGGTGCAGCCTGGGCCCCAGCGGCGGCGGCTTGCCCAGCTCCCCCCACCCCCCCCAACCAGAGAGGTTTCCTGTTGCAATCAAAGCCCCGTTTGTGTCGGCCTGGAGCTGGAGCCTGAGCCTGAGCAGGAGAGACCGGGAGGGGAGGGGAAAGAGGCAGTCCGATGGGGTTTTTTCCTGGAGAAGGGCTAGCTGCCTCCTGCTTGCCGCCCTTACCTGCCTCTTTGCTCCCCCTTTCCTCTCCCAGCGCCTCGGTTGTCTCTGTGTCTGCGCCTTTTGGCCTGTGTAGTTCTCTCTCATCTTGCTTAGGTCTCTGTGTCTCTCTTTTCCCGTTTATTTTAAGTAGAATTCTATTACTTCCTGTGCCAACCTGCCCTCGGTTTCTCCATGTGACTTAGTGTGGACTTAGTCTGGACTCCTCGCCCCAGGGACACTGTCACCAAATTCAGAGAACAAAGGGCTAGGTCTTCAGAACCACAGATACCACCTCAAGAAGAGGAGGAGGGCAAAGTTTCCTTTCCCTCCTATCATACTCTGTTCCCTGCTGTCCTGATAAAGGAAACATTCGACACAACGGTGGGGACACAGACACTGGGGTTTCATGCACATTTGTGAGCAAGCACACCCAACTCTGCCTTCTCATGTACACAGGCCTGTGCTTGTCTCAGCAGCACATGCTCCCTTCCCTCTCCCCTCCTGCACCACAGGGCTCTGAGATGCCTGCCTCAACCACTCAAGCCTTTGGAGAACCCCAAGAGATGGAACCAGACTTCCCTTATCAACAAGACGTCTCCAAGGTGTTAGGGACCCAGCACAGGATCCGGGAGCCAGCCCCAGGGAGAAGTTCCAGACTCTTTCATGAACCACTCTCCCTCCCATAGACTAAGAGACAAGAGGGTGAAGAGAAAGACACAGACTCAAGGTGAGTGCAGCTTTGGCATCAGACTTTGTCCTCCAACCCCTCGCCATTAATTGGCCCTAGCCAAAAGGGGACAACGGGGTCAGAGAAATGACAGACCACACTCTTTCACCCTTCGGCTGATCTCCCACAGCGGGAGATCTCCCAGACTCCTGGATGCCTTCTCCTCCCCTCTGCCACCCTCTCATTTGCCCTAGGTGCTCCATGCCCCACTGCCATGCAAGCTGTCTGAACCCAAGCCTTCACCTCCTCCCCACCCCACCACGCCTCCCTGCCCAGGCCTGTCCCCAGCTGCCGGCCACACCCTCCCCAGCTACCTGCCCTGGTTCTGGCTCCTCCCTTGGATTTTTCCTTTCAGCTCCCCTCCTCGAGGCAGCCTTTGGGGATAAAGCCCAGTCTGACCCCTTCCACTACCTTGACCTCACTTTGAACCTTGACCTTGATCTCAATGTGTCTAGGGCACAGGGGCACAAAGAGAACTTCACTGGGGACTGGCTGTGACTCTCAGCATTCACCCCGCCACCAATCTGCTTCTCCTCTCCCTGCTTACTGCTCCTTCTTTAGTTGCCTCTCCCCAAACCTGGGAAAATCAAGTCCCAAGAGACTAAGCTGTATGGTTCTCTGTAAGAAGTACATTCATGTGGGAAGGGTGGTTCCAGGCCCAGGGACAGATTCATGGGCTGTAAATGAGGTAGGGGAAGCCCAGCTGAGGTTTCCAAAAAAGGGAGCTTTGTGTTCTCTTGTTCACCTGCACACCACCCAAATAACCCCTGTTGGACTACAGACTTGCCACCGGCAGGCCTCACCAAACACCAGACACACCGTCAGCAGCCCTATTAAATCCAGCCTCACTCCTCACACTGACTCTTTGTTGCACACACTGGAATTCTGTATCTGAGCAAAGTCTGAGGGATATGCTGTGCATACACAACTGCATATGGTCTACACACACACACACACACGCGCGCGTGCGCACACACACACGCCTTCTCCAGATGAGCACACTCTTTCCAGTAGAGCCGCCAGCCAGCCCTGTCTATTCACCCCTTTAACATACACACAACCCTCCACTGCCCCCCTCCCGAAGGCACAGCCTCTTCTCTTCCACCTGCTTCTCTCTTCCCAAGCTTCAAGCTTGTGGACCTATAAAGGATGTATCTTTATCTTTTTGTCTTTTCTTTTTGTCTCCATTTCTGTCTCTCTGGAACTGTTCCTCTCTCTGTCTCTCCTTCCATCACTTCCCCTTCTTTCTAGGTAGGGCTTCTCTACACCAGCTCCCATGCTGACCCTTTAACCTACAAAGTTCAGCATCTCAGCCCTGAGGCTCATGGGCACCCACTCCTATAATGACCTGGTTGGAAAGAGCCACTACCAAGTGGCGAGAGGGGATCCAGAGAGCAAAGGAGAGGCCTCAGGTTGGCCAGCTGTCAGCACCCAAAGGCTTAACCCAAAGAGGGCAAGCTTGAGGGACAAGTAGGGATCTGCACAGCTTGTGGGCACTGAGCCAGACCTCGAGGGAGGGGAGGAGTCCAGAACCCACATGGCTGGAAGACAGGATACTTCTGGAACACCCCCTCCACCTCCCTGTATTACTTCTGGTAAAGAAGCACCTTCTTTGTGACTTTTTCCACCCTTTCCAGGCCAACAAGGAGAGTCTCCTGACCTCACACATCTTTGGGCGCCTGGCACTAGATTCCATTCCTCTTTTTGCAGCCTCCCCTAATTCAGAACAATTTCACCCCCTGATCACAAAGTCAGCTGACTGGCCTCCCAGGCTCCTCTGCTTCCCAGCCTGGTTCCCCACACCCTCCACTACATGCCGGTAGCACCCTCACACTTCAGCAGAAACCCCCTTGGCTGCATGTACAAAGGGGTTCTCCCCTGCTACTTGACTCACTGAGGCAATGTTAGATGCCTCCAAATTTAGGCATGTTACTTTCCCATCCTATTTGAGCAGGAGGACTCTCATTTGTAAACACCCCCTCCTAGACACCCCGTCAGCTATTCCATTAGATCGAAACCCCATCCCTGCCAATTTTCTATGTCACCCACCCTCCAAATGTCCTCCTGTTTCCACTTTCCCTCATCCCCAGTATCCATGAGACTCACACAGAGAGGCCATCTCCTTGGGAAGGTCAGGCTGGCCCAGGCCCCGGAAGCTAGGGCTCAGCATCTCGAACGGTGGAGACCCCCTGAGTGCCCCTGGGAAGGCAAAGGGGAAGCCAGCCCCTGGGTAGCCAGATCCAGGCCCCAGGGCACCAGCGGCAAAGAGTCGCTCCTTATTGGTGGCCATGGCAGCTGCAGTGTGGGAGGCTGAATCCCCTGGGGTCTGCAGTGGGCGAGGGTGGTCTTCAGCCACAGCCCCCGCCCATGCCCACTGCCTAAAAGGCCTGCGAGCCTCCGTGCCAGCCCTTCGTGACCTGCCCACTGGGTCTCCAAGAGTCCTAGGGAGAAAGAAGAAAAGAAGGGATGAGAGAATGATCGCTCTGACGTTCCAAGCCCACGGAACTGTCTCAGTTGAAGTCTGTGCTGCTAGGGTTTGTACTGTTGTAATGCAGGGCCCCCAGGGGAGGAGGCAGGGCAGATGCTTAGGCAGGCTCAGAGAAACTCTCCAGGGAAGGGTAAACTGAGTTTCCAAGGTAAACAAGAGTCTTAGGACTCGTGGCAGAGAAGACTGCTAAGATGAGAAGTGACCATTAAGTACAGCTGGCCTAGGCACTTAATTTACCCTTCGCATCTATCCTGTGAAGTAGGAATTATGATTCTCATTTCACAGATGAGAAAACTGAGGTTAAGTGACTGGCTTAAGGTCACATGGCTGTAAGTGGTACAGCCAAGTCGCAAACTCTCTACCATCCTGGAGAAAGCAAACATCTCTGTTGTAATTTTGGGACCCTTTCCCCCCTCTGGTTGGGAACACGGACTGTGGAGCCGGACAACCTGAAACTGATCCTCACCACTTGTTAGCTGAGATGTGGGACCTTGGCTGTGTTGCTTTAATCTCTCTGGGCCTCATTTTCCTCATTTGTCAACTGGAATAATAATAGTACCCACTTCATAAGGGTGTTGTGAGGGCTAAAAATGTAACATGTAAAGTGTTCAGAATAATACAGGGCACATACTAAATGCTTTATAAATGTCTCATTATTTTCTTCTCTTCATCCATACTTCCTTTTTTTTTCAAATTTGTATTTATTGATTTTGGAGAAAGAGGAAGGGAGACAGAGAGAGAAAGACATCAGTTTGTTGCTCCACTTATTGATGCCTTCATTGGTTGATTCTTGTAGGTGATCCGACCAGGGATCAAACCTGAAGCCTTTGCATATCATGACAACGCTCTAACCAACTGAGCTACCGGACCAGGGCCGTATCTCTCTTTTCATTAGCATTTCCTTCCTTCCCTGTCTTCCTCAATACTCTCTCCTCCAGTTTCCCCTCCCAATTCTTTCTCTGTTTCCAGTTATCATTCACTTCCTAACCGTTCTTGCACCCTCTTCTTCAAATCCACAGATGTCGATGGAAGCCCCACTGTGGACCAGGTACAATGCCAGAAAGCTCCTCTCCTCACCTCCTTCTCAGCTTACTTTGTTTCTCCACCTCCTTTTCTCTCTCTTCTCTGAGCCCTCTGCTTCAAGGAAGCCTTCCCTGCAACTTCCCCTCCTCAAATGTAGCCTGCCCCCACTCCCAGGAGATTTTTAACCTGTGACATGGGAAGGGGAGGAGAAGGAGGGAGAGAGGAAATGGGAATCCTAAGGCTAGGCAGGTGGCTCCTCTCCTGAAGCTCTGACAAGGGAAAGGTTGGCTTTCCTGGAGCCCCTGAAACAGCCACCTTTCCAAAGAGTTAGGGGCTGAGGAAGGAAAGCCTCCCCAGCCTGGGTACCTCCTCTGCCATCCAGAACCATAATGGACCAAGGTGAAAAAGGGTGGAGAAAGACCAAGAAAAAGTGAACACACATGGAAACCGCAGGGCGGGCAAGCCCACAGGTAGGTGATGGGTATTTCTGCATCTCTTTCCTTCAAGGGTCAATGTCTCTCAATCTGTGCACCTTCTCTCTCTCTCTCTCTCTTCCTTCCTTCCTTCCTTCCTTCCTTCCTTCCTTCCTTCCTTCTTTTTTTTCTTTTCTATCTCTCGTCTCCCTTGGCCTTCAAGCTCCTGAGGGTAAATTGTCATGGAGGTCACAGGAACTCAGACCCCAACACCACTACACTTCATTCAGTCCCAATGCATGAAGCAGCTCTGCCTCTCACTAAGCACCACCCACATCCCCAGTAGCCTCAGACTCTTCAGCCCAGTGTCTCCCCAGGCTCCAAAAGTCTGAGCTGCAAGCCCCCAGGGTTCCTGCTCCTCTTCCTTCCCCTATTCCCAGAAATCTTCATCCCTGGCTAAGCCCAGGTAGAGCCAGGCGTCCCGGCCCCCCGAGGCCCCTGGGCCATAGCTCAACAGGCTGGGCCACATTCCAGGTGGATTAACCTCTCTAATGCCAAGGGTGAGAAGCTACTAGAGCACCCCCCACCCCATCTTCTTCACTCACAGACTTAGACTGGGGACACGCTCTGCGCTTCAGGCCTCCTTGTCTGCTTCTCATCTACAGATACAGACAGAGACCTGAGGGTGAGGCAGGAGGACTTGGGTTATTGGGGCGGAGGGAGTCCCAGCGAGGGATGCCTCCAACTCCTGGTCCTTAATGAGGAATGAAGCTGTGAGGAGTGCAGGAGAGCCCAGCTCTACCTGGTCTTCCTTCTATTTTGCCTCAGAGGAGGGACTTGAGAGTTGAGTGAAGACAGGAAGGGGGCAGAGAGTCATCCCATTTCTGAGCCTTGGTTTCTCTGCCTTGGCTGGGAAGGGAAGGGAAAGGTCTTAAGTCCAGGGTGGAGCAAGGGACCAAGGAATAGAAGACACTGGTGGTGAGAATAAAATCCTAAACTAGGGACCCAGGTGCCTTGGTTCTTTGGGGGAGTGTGGAAGGAAGAGAGCACTTCTTTCCTCCCAAGATGCCACCTCAGATGGAGGTGGGGCTGACTAGGGGAAAGGGGCCCATACAAAGCTGCTTCTCTTAGAGCTGAGGTGGAGTTGAGGGGAGGGCATGGATGAAGGGGGCTGCCGGATGGAGGGGGGGAGCGTCTCCCTGCTGCCCTACCAGCTCCAGAGCCTGGAACAAAGCTGCTCTTGTCGGCAGCTCTCCACCCGCTGCCCCCCTCCCCTCTGTATAAACACGACCACCTTTTTCCATGACCCCATCCCCAGCCTGGGCGGAGAACCCAGGCATCCTCTGCTCTAGCCTGGGCCCCCAGCCTGCTCCCCAGGAGGCAGCAGTGGGCTGGGTTTCTCTGGCTTCGTGCCATCCTTGGGGGGGAGTCCAGACCCTTGAGTCTCCACCTCTCATCCCCAGGTGCCCTCCCTCCACCCCACTGGCCCCAGGGAGGGGCAGTGCCCAGGAGGCAGGCAGGCAGGCAATGCCAGTGGAATGTGTGTGGGCAACGGAGGGCACGGACAGGGTGGGGCAGAGGGGGGAACTGGAGGTGCCAGTTAGGTGGCTTTCTGAGCCAGGGGTGGGGGTGTGCCGGGTGGGGGTGTGTGCCCTGTGCTGCCTACCAGTCTCTAAGCCAGAGTGTGGACATGTGTGTGTGAGTGTGTGCGTGCGTCTAATTGGGATACCCGTGCGCCAGGCACACTACCCCTTGCCCCCTCCCCTGTCCTCTCTCTACTTGCCTTAAGGATATGGGACATTGCATGTGGTCCTCAACCTCAACTTAGCGTCTGAGGAGTGACAGTAAAGGCAGGAGCCTCAGACTTGAGGACTGGGATTGCAAATGCCTGGACATGGGCCCAGAAGGGGCACACTCATCACAGCTTCTGGCTCTACAGAACCCTCCTCGGGCTCCCCTGTCCCGTCTTCCCAACAACCATGCACGTTTTTACCCTCTGGCCACCTGCAGGGATTCCCTCCTACATACTGGGTCAGGTTGAAGAGACTGGGTTGTAAGTGCTAAAGACAGGGAGGTGGTGTCAGTGGGGCTCCGGACTAGGACTCCTGGGTCCCTGCCCCATTCTCCCTGCTCTTCCTTTGTTCTGTTTGGCCTCCCCCAAGAATACACCCAAAAAGCCCCTCACCTCAGGTGGAGGGAGCCAAGACTCACACCCCTGGCTGGGGATACACAAGAGGGAATCCTGAGCTGTGGTTCAAGGAAACTTCACAGGCCCCTCTCCTATCCACTTGTCTCTCCAAACTCCGGGACTCAGAGAGCCAGGATCACTCCGGTAGGGACCTTTTCCGTGCCTGCTGATATCCAAGCTGGGCCATTCCACAGGGCGAAGGAGCAACTTGGACCAACTTGGTCTCAAAATCCACCCCTCAGACCCTCCAGGAGAAGCCTTAGGGGCCCTCCACAGTGGTCTTTTCCCACAAGAGGGAATATTTTCTTCCCTCACACTGCAAGCACAAAAGTAGGCTAGAAGCCCCCCGGCTGAAGATTTCCCCAAATGTTCTCCCCGCTATTCACCGAGATGAGGGGACGATAAAGACTAGCTCAGCCCCAGCTTGTCTCAAATCTTCCCCACACCCTTCCTATATCAGGGCTGACCCCCAAGTCGGGGCAGGAAGTCCCCCTCGAACCTTTCGGGACAGCCTGACCAGCCCTGGAAGGGACGGAGCCGGCATCGCTTCTCGGCGCCCCCGCCCCCAGCCCACCTCACTGGAGCAACCGGGCGTCCTGGGCGGGCGAGCCTGTTCCCCTGACTGACTCACCTGGAGGGGAAGGGAGGAGGAAGGGAGGCCGCGGAGCCCCGAGGTCCCGGCGTCCGACGGTCGCGGGGTTGGAGAGTCGCGGTGTCAGAGGCTCACGGTAATGGGGGGCTTTGGGGGGGGCACCGGCTCTAGGCTGGGACTGTCCCGGGGCCTCTCGGAGCCCGCCCGCCCACGTGACCGCCCCAAAATATCCGACACATTTTCTCCCAAACCGCACACTGACTCTGCAGGCGGGGACACGGAAAATATTTTCTTTCTTTTTCTCCCTCCCCACCCCCCCCACCTCCCTCCCAGCCTGGCTCCCTCCTCCCCCTCCGCCCTCGCTCCTCCCTCCCCTGCCGCCTGCCCCTGCCCAGCTCCCTCCTCGGTGCCCTGGGGCTGGGGGGTGGAGGGTGGGTGGGAGGGGGGCTGGGCGAAGGCGGCCCGGAGCGCCTGGGTCTCTGCCCCTCCCATTTGCTAGGCTTCCGTGGCTCCATCCCCGGGAGGCCGGGCAAGGCTGGCAGAAGAGGTCAGTGTCTTGGGCCCATGATGCCACCCTTTCTCTCTGGCACTTTTCCCCTTCCAGCCATCTAGGGGGACTGGTTGAGTTTTCTGGCCAGGCTGTGATTCAGTGAGGCCAGTCTCTGGTATCTCCCCAGGGTAGGCAATGGGGGCTGTATTCCTGTGTTCCCAGGGGTGGGATGATGGAGCAGGAGTGTGCTAGAGCAGATGCCACAGTCTTTGCCCTTTGCTTAGCCTTCTCCTGCAGGTCAAAATAGTCTCTACTCCCTCTTGGCAACTCCAGATGGTCCCTTTGGACCCCGGAGCAAACTGATTTAACTAGTGGGTATGAAGGCGGGGTGGGGGTGGGGTGGGGCAGCTCTGAATCCGAGACTCGAAGATCTCCTCCCTCTCACTCTGCCTTCAGTAAGCTCAGGGAGTTGGGGCAACTGGGTCCCTGCCTGCCAGTCCCCACCTTTAGGCTTGGATCTGGAGTGGGAGAGGCTGGGGAGGAGGGCAAGAGGAACTGTGCTGAGAGGAGGAGGAGCCTTGGGCTGAGTGTGAGGGAGAAAGCCCAAGCAGAGGGTGTGTGTCTGCCTTAACCAGCGCCTGCCTGCCTGGTAAATGCGCCACAAATGTGGTTGACTCTGTATGTGTGCACGCACTTGCACGTGTGTGTGTGCTCACCCAGTCAGTGTCAGTGTCTGATGGGGACATGCTCTGACTTCATCATGACCACCACAGACTCAGTTCTAGGGTGGGAGGGGACCCAGGGTATCAGTCTCCATTCTACCGAGGACAGAGCAAGAGAAAATATGGGGTCTGAAGTCCAAGCTCTGTGCATGGACCCCAAACACTCCCACAGGCGTTAAGGGTGGAAGTGAGAAAGTGCCGAAGGGGAGAAGTAGCAGGGGCTGGCCTAGGCTGCAGAGACGCACCCAAAGGACCTTCCCCGGCAATAATCCCGGGCTGGCCAGCACTGGGGACACAGACTGGTGCTCACGTCACACTTTCCATACTGGAATTACTCTGCTCTGTCCTCGCTGCCACCCTGGGGAAGACCACTTTTGGTAGCCAGAGTCAGATGAAGGAGAGAGGAAGAGACATGCTGTGGTTGTCTCTGGAGAACAGGAGACGTCAGTGGGGGTACAGACAAGGCCCTCCCTTTCACTCCAGGGGTGGAAAGAGCTGGGAATAGGTACTCCAGGGTCCCGTCCCCAGGTGGCCTGGCTGCTGTTGACTTTGCTTTGTTACCCTGGGAGCTGCTCTGAGCATGTGGGAGGGGTGGGTGTCAGGGATTTGGACCCAGGTGTCCCGGCTGGGGTGGGATGGCGTCCTGCCTGTGTGGCAGGGATCTTGCCAGGAGGCCGAAAAGTTAACCCCTCCTGCCCTAGGGGTGGCGGCTTGGAGAAAGAGGGCGGGCCCATCTGTGGTTTGTGAATGTGGCCCTGATTCTCCACCCACCGCCCCCTCCCGGCACATCTGTACTTGGTTTACAGTGAATGAGTCTCCTGTCCTCAAGAACCGGGTGAGGGCACCACTCCTTCCCAGGCCCCTAGCCGGGCACCCTGACAGAACCAGGCGCCACCCCCATGACACTCTCCCTGCTGGGTCTCCCCTCTCTCAACTTTTCCCCATCTCTCCCTTAGAGGGCTTCAGGGCCTGGTCCCCAGACCAAGAACTCTAAGGCTGTACAGTTAGGGTAGCAGATGGGGACGGGGGAGATACAACGGGGGACAAAAATACTTGGAGTAGCCTGGAAAGAGAGAGCAGGTCTGGAATTCCCATCTGTCTTTCCTGTCGTCTTTGCCCTGATTTGTCTGTCAGTCTGCCCCTGTCCTTGTCTCTGGTGGGTGCCCATCCATCTGTCTTGGTAAATGTGACTCCGCCCTTCTGACAGCCTCCTCAGTCCCCAGCCAAGGACCGCAGCCAGGGGGCGATGCCCAGGAAGACCAGCCCTGTGGCGGTTCCTCCCCTCGGGACTGCCGGGAGCCTCCGCCCCCACCCCTCCCCAGGACCCAGTGGCTGGGCTCTGTCTGGCGGCGACAGCGGTTTGGAAGTCAGACCAAAAACCCTGTACAGGACCAAGGAACAAGGAAGAGGGGCATTGTGAGGGGCTCAGACTCTTCTCTCTGTCTTCCAGTAGAGCCAGTCTTCTACCCAGGGATTCCAGGAGGAGGCTTGGGAAGAGGGCCTCTCTGGAAACTGGTGGCAAGAGCTCCCCTTATTTCTCTTTCTCTTGCGTCATCCCTATTTATTCTCCCCTTTATTCCCCTCCACCCTGCATCCCCCCCACCATCATTCCCCTCCCCCACTTGGTTCACATCCATGTGCATATAATTTTCTATGTA
The DNA here is from genome assembly GCA_004026545.1 of Mormoops blainvillei. Lineage (NCBI taxonomy): Eukaryota > Metazoa > Chordata > Mammalia > Chiroptera > Mormoopidae > Mormoops > Mormoops blainvillei. Next base: position 441,222 of record PVJD01000081.1, on the reverse strand, counting down.
GATAATTTTCCCATACCCAGTCTTATGCTGGGGTGGGAGGATGTCCTAAGCCATGCTCAGAGGGGGCTAGGAGATGAGGTTGGGGGAGCTCTGTTACAACCCCCAAGGACATCATTAAGGCGTGGAAGTGCCACCGGGGCTTGGAGACCAGGGCACTCAGGGAGAGTGTGATGAAAACATGTTTTGTACAACATGTCTTCTCCTTTCCCTTCCTCTCCCCTTCTCCCCCCTCTGCCCCTAGGCCTGCTTTGTGCCATGGCTGGTGCCTGCTCTACCCCCCCTGCACTTGCTCAATTCCACTCCTTGTACCATGCCTCGTCTGTCACTTGCCAGTTTGTTGGCTGTCCTGGTGAACGAGTTTGTGTGTGGATGGCCCTTACCAGCCTCAGCGCTGCCCAGATCCCACATAGAAGAAGACCTGGATTGTGAAACACAGGATTTTAAGAACTAGTGTAAACAACTCTAGAAATTTCTCCCCTTACTCCCCGAAACATATACCTTTCATGAATTCAACAAATCTTTATTAAGCATCCACTGTATGCCAAGCACTGTATAAGCACTGAAAGAATACCCGGGTACGGTTCCTGCCCTTGCAGACCCTTAGGCTGGGGGAGGAGTCAGATATCAACCAAATAGTCCTCAAAATTGCAAACGATAACCAGTGCGGAGACGTATAAGGTACAAAGAGAACGGGTAGTAGCAGGATTTTTCCCCCAGCCAAGGAGATCTGGAAAGACTTCTGGGAAAGAGTGAGGAGGAGAGTGGAGAGAAGGGGCCTTTCGTTCCTGCTCCCCACCTAGCTCTGGATATGCTGTAAATGAAGGATGGCCAAAGCATCTCCCGATGGCTAAAGCAGGACCCTGGAACACCGGGTGACCCTGCCCTGGAACGATTCCACCCATTCTTTCATCTCCTCCTCCACAAAGGGAAACAGAGGCACAGATAAGGAAGAGGAATTCATAGGTTTAGGCCTGAGATTATACACAGAAAACAAGGCCCCACGTTGTTGGCAAAGCCCTCAGGGTGAGCTTGCCCAGCTGGAGTCTCACCAGAGGCTCCGCTGAGCTGTTCTACCATGCACCCCACCCCCGTCTGTGATCCAGCCCTAACCTGTCCTACTCCTGGAACAAGGAGCATGTCTGCCTCCACAGTTGCCTGGAGTGTGAGGCGAGTGCTCCAGGTGTCAGTCACCATGTGGGTGGGTGTAACAGTGTTTTGTACAGAACCTCCATACAGGGGTTAGGGAATTATCTCTCCTCTGTCCACTGGGGGCAGGTGTTCCAGTTCCTTCTGCCCCAGGTTCGTTCTTTTTGAAGAAAAGCAGTTGAGGACTCTTTGGAGGAGGGGGCAGGCTTCTTTGTGGCTGTACCTCCTCCATAACTGGCAAAGAGGTCATGGGACCAATAGGATTAAGTTCCAGCCCTGCTCTGACCCACTTTCCTCCCTGTACCCACATCTCCTGAGGCCAGGGCATTGGGTGGGGCCAGTCTGGCACCCCTGCACCCATACCTGGGACTTCTCCTAGATGGAAATTCCCTGATCCTAGTATCTTACCAACCTAGCCAGTTCCCACCAACTGCCTGGGATCTGCTCAGCTTCAATCAGATCGCCCTGTCTGCCAGCTCTGAACCAGACTACATCTAAGCCTTAGCCCCAAGGGCCCCGAGGATGTTGGCCCACACTCTGGGATCATTTTTAATATTTGTTTGCCCCTGCTAGTGGACTCCTTTGAAGAAAAGATGTGATGTTGGGGGTAGGGGTTAGGGAAGCTATCCTTTGTTGAGCACCTAAATGTCCCAGGCATTGTACTGGGCATGTGCATTATTCACTTAATCCGTGCAGCAGTCCAGAGAGGTAGCAGTTATCATACCGGTTTCACAGAAGAGGAAGCTGAGAACCAGAGAGGTTAAGTGACTTGCCCAATATCACACAGCTAGGAAGTGGTAGAACTAAGTTGGGAAGCCAGGTCTTCCTTCACGGCAGCAGACTTCCTCCTCTTCTGCAGCTGCCTGCCTCTGCATGGGATGAGAGACTTGGGGGAATTCAACTTAGTCCAATTCAGCAGTTATTGAGCATCTGCTATATACCAGGCAATGATAGGTGCCAGAAATACAGGAAAGGTCTCTGTCCTCAAGGTCAGGTGGGAAAGGTGGGTGTTCGGACTAGGAATATCTAACTTCAACATAATGATTTGAATGAGGTGACGTGGAGCAGAAGAAGAAGTAGTGCTTCTTTTTCCTCTTTCTGAAAGAGTATATAAATATATTATGAACAGTGTACAGAATAATTGGAATAAAGTAAATACCCATTCAACTGCTACCCAAGAAAGAGTATTTCTTATACCTCCGAAGCTCCTAGGTGTCCCCTCCACAATTCCTTCTCTCCCTTAAGATGAACCATCATCCTAACTTTTGTGATCATTATTTCCTTGTCTTTCTTTACAGTTTTAGCACCTGTGTATGCCTCTCTAACAACATTACTTAACTTTACCTGTTTTTGAGTTTTAAATAAATGGAATGATATTATAGTACTCTTTTGTGTCTTAATTCTTTTGTTTGTGAGAGATACCCAAGTTATGGCATATAACTTTCTTTTTCATTGTTGCATGAATATACCACAGCCTATTTATTTATTTATTTTTAAATTTTCGGTTACAATTGACATTCAATATTATATTAATTTCAGGTGTAGAACATAATGATTAGACATTTATATAACTTACGAAGTGATCCCCCTGATAAGTCTAGTACCCACCTGGTGCCATACATAGTTATTAAAACATTATTGACTATTTTCTCTAGACTGTACTTACGTCCCTGTGACTATTTCATGACTGCCAAATTGTACTTCTTAACTCCTTCATCTTTTTCACCCGGTCCCCCAGCCCTGCTCACATCTAGCAACCTTTAGTTTGTTCTCTCTATCTATGAGTTTGCTTCTATTTTGTTTGTTTATTTATTTATTTTGTTTTTTAGATTCCACATATAAGTGAAATCATATGGCATTTGTCCTTCTCTGTCTGATTTATTTCACTTAGCCTAATACCCTGTAGGTCCATCCATGTTGTCACAAATGGTAAGATTTCATTATTTTTTATGACCAAGTAATATTCTAGTATATGTATGCACCACATCTTTTTTATCCATTCTTTTATCAATGGAGACATAGGTTGCTTCCATATCTTGCCTACAGTAATGAACATAGGAGCACCTCTGTCTTTTCAAATTAGTATTTTGGAGTTCTTTGAATAAATACTCAGAAGTGGAATTGCTGGGTCACGTGGCAGTTCTATTTTTATTTTTTAAGGGACCTCCATACTGTTTGCCATAGTAGCCAACATGTTTTTTCACTCTACTGTTGGTGGATGTTTGAATTGTTTTCAGTCTGGACTATCACAATGCTGCTAAGAACATTTTTCCCAGTACACACATGCAAGAAATTTTTGAGGCTATAAAACTAAGAGTCAAAGTATATGTACAGGTAGTCTCGGTTTTATCAGATAAGGCCAAACATTTTTCCAAAATGATTGTACCACTTTCTCCGGAAGCAAAACATTTTAACCGGGGGCAGGGATAGGATCAAGAAGACCAATACACTTTCTTGCCTAAAACCCTCAGTGGTTTTCCCTCTCTCTTGAAATAAGATCCAAGTCCCTGCTGTGACTCCCAAGGCCTCTGCTTTGCCCTCTACCTCTGCCAGGACTCCTCTTTGCTCTTTGCTCTTGCTGTCTCCCCTGTCTGGGATTTTCTTCCACTAGATGTCTCCATGACTCACTCCCTCACTTACTTCAGGTCTTTGCTCAAATGGGATTTCTCAGTGGCACTTTCCCTGACCACCAACTCCAGATTGCCATCTCCAGCGCTCCTTATCTCCTCAGCTTTGTATTTCTCCATCGCCCAGGCACCTGGGTTCCATTCTGCCTCAGGCAGCTCTCCTTGGTCAGCCAGGGCTGGACAGACTTTATCTCCCTCCCAAACCCTTAAGGGCTGTCATACCTGACTATTTGGGGGCTGTCTAGCCACTCTGTCTGATGAATCTACTGCTCTGAGTCACTTTTTATCACAACGCCCTGGTTTTTTTCATTGCCATTTGCATGCTCTGAAATAAGCTAATGCATTTGTTTGTTTATCTGTTTGGCTTTAGTCTCCATCCCATGTCACTCCTCACTTCTATGGGAGCTCCATAAGAGAGAAAACTTAGCTGTGGCTGTCTTATCCAGGCTGCTTGTCAGTCTTCTGGAGACAGCTGGGCATCCCCACACCTACACCTGGGACTTGCCCCTTCTGGAATCACCCAGAACTCAGGCACCCTCCCTCCACCGCCACCTCCCATCAACATCCCTGGCTGAGTCTCCAAGCGCTGCTTCCACTGCTGTTCCTACTGCTGCTGCTTCCCTAAGTCCCCTTGGGGGACTGTTTGGGAACCTGAAGCAACCAGTCTGGCCCCCAGGGCTGGAGAGTCATGGGCTGGGGTCCTGACCCAGGCGGATGTCAGGTGCCTGGAGCTCAAGAAATACTTTTTGACCAAAGGGGAAGACTTCAGAGACTATAGAACCTAGCCAAGTGGAGAAAAGAGAAAAGGCACTCCAAGCAGAAGGAACAGTGGGAACAAAGGACTGAAGGCATGAAAGTGCACGTCCTATTTGAAGAACATGTTCTGGGCCGGTACAGTTGGAGGGTTTTCAGCGGAGAGGAGGGCCGCTGGAGAGCATTGCTGGGCAGGCCTGGAAAGGGAGGGCTGATTGGGGATGTCTGAGCTCCCTGGAGGCTCAGCGGTGTCTTAGGTTTAATCCTGCCCCCACCTCTGCCCCCCTCAGCTGCCCCTTCTATTCTTCCCATGCTCTCCTCTTTACCCAACACCCAGCTTGGCCGCTCCTGCAGCTGAATGGATTTCTCTCTGGGTCTCCGTTTGGGGCCTCGAAACAAGAAGGCCACCCACCAACAACCTCCTGCACCCTCTGTGCACAGCCCAGCAACTGCCTCCCTTTCTCTGTCCTGCCCTTCCTCTGCCTGTGCCTGCCCCTGCCCCGCCTGTCCTCCTCCCACCTGCCCCTGCACTGCCTGTCCCTCTTACACAACCATCTGCCCCTCCTGTCCCAGGCTCCCTGGCCCACCCTGCTCCTGTACCTGCCCTCCCTGTCCTGCCTGTCCTCCCTCAACATGTCTCCATAGTTCCTGTGTCCCATGCTCTGGTCCTCACTTGACCTGTTGCTATCCCTCACCTTGCCCTATTTACCCTTGTTCCACGGGCCGATCTGCCTGTCCCAGCTCCTGTCTGGGCTACAGTGACAACTGTGGCTGTGGCCAAGGGCCTACCTGGGGGCCTCCAGGCTCCATTGGCCGCTGCGGTTGCTGCTTCATGGGACAACGCACCTCTCAGGGGTACTGTCTGATAGTTTAGGTGGGCTGTTGCCCCCTAGGGAGACTGTCAGTCTGCCAGACCACTTCTGTAGCTGCTTCCTCAGGCAGGAGGCAGGCGCTCTGGGTGGAGCGAGAGGGCTTACCTAGACCCCTCACCCGGAAGGCACAAGCAGAAGGCTGCTCAGAGCCCCTGGCCTCCCCCTCAGTCCTGGGGGGTGAGAGCAGGCATCTGCTTTGAAATTAGTTTCTGGGCATGTTCGTGCTGGTTCCAGAAACTCCTCTCCTGCAACTTATGGAATGGAAACTCTTCTTCTCAGAGCCTCTTCCAAGGCCCCTGAAGGTGAGCAAATTGGCTGTTTTCCCTTTCTTGTCAGCCTCCCCTGGAGACCCTTCTTGGCTTCTCTGCAGTTCACATAGATAAGATAGATTCTTCCTCCAGAGGTGGTAGAGGATCTTTTGTCCAGGGTCCTTTTTTACCCCGTGGACCTTAACCCATATCCCTGACTGACCCAAGAGCCTCTGGGCCTCTTACCCCTCATCTTGAGTCAGGCAAAGATGATCAGTTGCTCTCAGACCAGAAGAGGAGGCTGAGCAGAGGGTTTCTGGCTCCTCCCTTCCCTTGGATATCATGGCATCACACATGGTCCTTTGCTTCTAGGAATCTGGCGCTCTGTGCCTGAATGTCTTGTCTTGTAAATCTCTGAGTGCTCACCCAGCCCCATGACCTCAATCTTCCAGGATTAATCCTATCTGCAACATCTATGCTCATCTGGCATGGGGGTGAGGGAAACAGGAACCCTTGACTCAGGTTCCCAGTGATCCCATCCGCACACAGCTGGTCATAAGTCCCCTGTCCCTGGGGGTGTGACTAGGGTTTGAAGAGGACTCCAAACCCTGAGTGAGACTAAGGTATCTGCCCAGGACTGGATCCAAACTGAGAGCCACTGAGCCCCTCTCCACATTTCCCAAGTTATCTGACACTACCCTTTTTCGGTCTTCTCTTTCTCAGGCTCCTTCTCTGGGACCCTCGGTTATTTCCCTTTCTATCTCTGTTTATCTTTCAGTGTAGCCTTCCCTCTATCTTTCCAGGTCATTCTCTCCATTTGTTTTCTTCTATCACTGGGGCATTCTGCCTTCACCTACCTTGTGTCTTGACATGTGTTTTCCCCATTCTCTATTTCTCTAATTCTCCCTCCCTCTATTTCCCCTTCTAATTTAAAATATACATAGCATATGCATCTTTTTCTTTCCCCTTTTCCTGTCTCAATTTGTGTCTTCATGTCTAATTTCTTCCTCTGTCTTTTAATGCACCTCACATTGCTCTGCTTTTCTGTCTTATTCTGCTCCTGGATGTAATTCATTTGTGATCTCTCATTTCTGTTTCCCTTTCTGTTAAACTCTCTCTTCCCGTTTTCTGTGTCTAGATGTTTTTTCACTTCCTACCTCTCTCTCTCTGCCTCCCCATATCTGGTGTGCGCCCTCTCTCTCTCCCCCTCTCTCCTGCAGCCTCCACACCAGGCCTGTCTCAGGCCCATCTTATTGCTGTCCAAGGGCCAGGACACCAGGCACTTAGTATCTGCCTGTCGCCCACACATCTCAAACGCTGGCGTGAGTGAGGGCTGGGTACAGGTGCCAAAATGGTCCCTCCTTTCCCCACCACTATCCAGGCCGTCCACCCCTATTCAGCTCTAAGCCCAAAATCAAAAAAATAATAATGCTTCTCCCAACTTCTTATTCTGAAAATTGGCAATTAAAAAGAAAAAGAATTAAGTATTTATACTGCCTCTCCTGTATAAACTTTATTTCAGGATAGCCAAATAACCATAAGTGGTGGAGAAAACTTCTTACTTACAGAAGAGTTTCAACTAATATGGAAGGAATATAGAATCAGAGAAATCACCATTTTGCAACCCTTCATGAAATAATTGATCAAAGCAAGAGTCTTCAATGGATGAAACAAGGGTCATGGTTGATGGAGAATTTTACAGTGGGGGGATCAAGTTGTCACCACCCGACCCCCTGGTGAATCAGCGTTGCTTGAAGGGGCACAACCACACACTGCACACCTCCTGGTGTGATGCAGTCTGAAGCACTCAGCTCCACCTTTGAAGGGCTCTTGCCAAACTAAAACACTGAAGGTGATTCTATTCAAAACTCCAGAGCTAATCTCCATTTAAAAGGAAATACTGGGGATGGAAGAACAAATTAAATGGCACAATGAGGAAGTAAGAAGACACGTCCAGAATGTGGGATATTCTAAAGGAAATCTGACCCCATTTCTTCAACTTGTCAATGGCTGGGGGGAAAAGGTAAGAGGTCACCTAAAAAGACAACTGCCATATGGAACATGGGACCTCGTTTGGCTTCTGATTTGGACAACCAAATTGTTAAAAGACATTTTCAGACAATTGAGGACAGTTAATGGTGGCCTGGGTATTTGTGATGCTAAGGAATCAGTGTTGATTTTGTTAGATGTAAAATTGGCTTTGGGGTCATGTGAAAAAAAAAGGTTATTTTCTGAAGATGCATACTTAAATATGGAGTGAAGCGACATACTTAATGTTAAGCTTTTGGCAAATGAAAAAATACAGGAAGAAAGGAACAAAGCGACAAAATCAATATTGTTGAATTAAGTATACAAGGGTTCACAGGACTATGTTCTCTACTTTTGTGTATGTTTGAAACCTTTTGTAGTAAAAGTTTTAAATGATGCTCCTCCGGTAAACATGGTTCCTAGTAACTGCCAGAACATCCTCGCCATTTGCCCCGAAAGATTTCCCATGTGTGGCTCCTCCCACACAGACCGCAGGGCTCCCTGCCCTCTACTGGAAGAAAGTACTAGAGATGGATTGGGCTGCCAGGCTGCCCTGTATCCCCTCCAGTCCTCTGCTGGCACATTCCTCCTGTTTAGGACTTTCTCATCTGTGCCTCACAGCTATGAAGGGCCATGGAACCTTAAAGAATAAACATATTTTGAATAGTTCTTAAAATAAACAAAAAATAATCCAAAATAATGTAATCTTGTTTTAAGTTTCTCTCTGTCAGGTGCTTTGAAACAAAATGCAACTCAGTAATGGGAGAAAACTGGCCTTAGTCCTGGGAAGCAGAAGGCAAGGACTGTTAGACCATCCTGCCCCACTCCCTGCCTTTGTTTAGGATAACCTCCACACTCAAAGACAAGACACCAAGAATCGAGAGACTGGGTCTCATGAGTTTAAGGGGCTTTGGTCCAGGGCTGGAATGGAGGGCATTCGGGTCATTCACTCTGTCACTCACTGAATGACTTTGGGGAAATCATGATTTTTGAGTCTGAGCGTTTCTACATGAATGCATGGGAACCACTGACCCTTTCTACTGGAGAAGTTTTCCAATTAGGGATGAATGCATTTTGGAGCTTAGCTATACATCTCAGCTGTTTCCTTTATCATAGGAATTTCTTGGATCCTCCCACCCTCTACCTTCCAAACTTTAGTATAAAGAAAACCAACAGGTACTAATCACCTGTGCAACTAAGTGAATTTACTTAATCTTCTCAGAAACCACATGAACTTGGAATTTGAAAGATCTGGGTCACAGTTCTGACTTGACTTCTTACCATGTGACTCTGGACATGATACCTAACCTTCCCATCTCTGGGTGATAATGATAGTAGTACTGACCTTATGGGTTGTTGTGACAGTTAAATGAGATAATTCACCTATAGCCATTGGCCCAGGACTTCTTAAAATAGAACTCAGGTACCTAATAACTATTTGATAAGTGTTAACAGCTAATACAGGCCAGCGCTTTTAGAGTAATTTACATGGATTAGATTATTCATTTATTCATCAAATGTTCATTGAATTTTTAATTTTTTTAATGTACCAGTAACTGTTTTAGGTATTGGAAACACAAGTGAACAAAGCAGATAAAAATCTGTAAGGGGAAGAGATAGTAAATAAATAAACAAAATATATAGCGTGCCAGATGGTGTTGAGTGCTATGGAGAAAATGCACCAAAGGAGACCTCATAGAGAGTTAGAAGGAAAGCAGGTAGATTACTGCAGTGGGTGGAGGTGGTGATGTTGCTATTTTAAACAGGATGGCCAAGGAAGGCCTCGCTGATAAAGTGACATTTGAACAGAGAATTGGGGCACTGAGGGCAGGAACCATGTGGGTATCTGGGAGAACCAGAACCTTACAGGGCACAATGTGCAAAGGCTCTGGTTGTGGCCAGTGTAGACAGAGTAGGAGTAGGAGGGAGAATGGTAGATGAGGTCAGAGAAGCAGTAGAGAACAGGACAAAGGGGTTTGTAAGCCACTATAAAGATTTTGGCTTTTATGCTCAGTGAGATGGGAAGCCATTGGGGAGGGTCTCGAGATCAAACTAAAATTTTCCAAGGTAACACAGTTGGTAAGTAGCAGGAGGTGAGGGGTGTCTTCTCCAGGGTTGAAGTTCTTAACTCTCTGCTGCTGCTGAACTTTAGCCTTTTTCTGGGGCACTGCTCTCTTTTGACTTCAGATGAAGAAACTAGGACACTGAGAAGTTATGTGGCTTGCCCGAGGCTAGACAGCTGGTTAAGTGACGGGGTGGGATTTGAGCGTTTGTCTGCAGCGGTCCCAGTCCTTCACACCACACTGCCTCCCTCGGGTGTCTGGGCCATACTAACTTCTGGCCTGGAGGTCACTACAATGAAAGAGGGGAGAAGAGAAGAGCCCATCTCCTGCGGTGTTCCCTGGGAAGCTCCAGCCCCGGTTCTGCGGGACTGCGGGGCATTTTTCCCCCGCACAGCCGCGATCTCCAACCTACAGCACGCGGAAAGAGAGATTAAATGGGCCTTTATTTCGAGCTGGCCCCGCAGGTATACGGGAGTCAAAGAAGCGGGTGCCACGGGAAGGCGGCAGACAAGGCCAACCGAAAACAGCAGCCTTTCCCCACTCTATTAGTCCCGCCGCGGGCGTCCGGAGCTTGGCAGCGCACGGGCAGGGGCGGAGCGGAGGCCGGGCTTGAGCGCCGCGCCCCCGTCACGTGACGGGACCATCATGGCGGCGACCGGAGGCCTACCCGGTTCCCGGAAGCAGGCTGTGAGGGGCGGGCACGCTGCTAGAACCCAGGCCAGGGCTGGAGCCGGAGGTAGAGCGGGCAGGGCAGCGGGCGGCCTGGAGCCGGACGTGTCCGGAGCGTCCCCGCAGACCGGGGCAGCAGGTGAGACGGGGTCTGGGTAAGGTGCGAGCGGGTGTGGCGGCCCCGGGGCGCTGGGCAGGGGCTAGGGGGCGCAAGGGGGTGCCAGTGACCTGGAGGATGGGGAATCTGAGATGCACGCGCGTGACCCTGAATCAACTCTAGAGGCCTGCGCCGGCGGGAGGGATGCCCGGGACAGAAGACTAGTCATTTAGGGCTAAAACAGACTCCCCAGAGAGGATGGGAGGTAACAGAGGGAAGTGTGTAGAAGCTGCTGTGGAAGAAGGCAGCAGCCCCTTAATTTAAGGGAATGGGATTATTGAAGGGACTTCTCTGCCACGCCAGGCAAGGTTAGGGCGAATGCTCAGTTTTCTCCCCGATCCTCTTACCTCCTCCCTGCCCCACAGTGTCCTAGGAGACCGCTCTGGCGGGCCACTCCTCCCACCCACCCAACTGGTCCCTCAGGTCTGAGTTCTGGGGGAGTGGAGTTGAGGGGTGGGGAAGTGCAGTTGGCAGGGGGGTAGGGTGGAGCTGCCTTCTGCTTAAACAGCCAGCCCCTTGACAGTGCTGCCTGGGCAATGGATTTGACTCTGAAAGCCCCTTCTTTCCCAGGTCGTCCGGGGGCCCGCCATGCTGGTGACTGCCTACCTCGTCTTTGTTGTCCTCCTGTTCTCCTGCCTGGGGTTGGAACTGTCAAGATGCCGGGCTAAGCCCCCAGGAAGGGCCTGCAGCAATCCCTCCTTCCTTCGGTTTCAACTGGACTTTTATCAGGTCTACTTCCTGGCCCTGGCAGCTGACTGGCTTCAGGCCCCCTACCTCTATAAACTCTATCAGCATTATCACTTTTTGGAGGGGCAAATTGCCATCCTCTATGTCTGTGGCCTTGCCTCCACAGTCCTCTTTGGACTGGTAGCCTCCTCCCTTGTGGATTGGCTGGGTCGAAAAAAATCTTGTGTCCTCTTCTCCCTCACTTACTCTCTGTGCTGCTTAACCAAACTCTCTCGGGACTACTTTGTGTTGCTGGTAGGGCGAGCCCTTGGTGGGCTGTCCACCGCCCTGCTGTTCTCTGCCTTCGAGGCCTGGTATGTACATGAGCACGTGGAGCGGCATGACTTTCCTGCTGAGTGGATCCCAGCTACCTTTGCCCGAGCTGCCTTCTGGAACAATGTGCTCGCCGTAGTGGCAGGTGTGGCAGCTGAAGCTGTGGCCTGCTGGATGGGACTGGGGCCGGTAGCGCCCTTTGTGGCTGCCATCCCTCTCTTAGCTCTGGCTGGAGCCTTGGCCCTTCACAACTGGGGAGAGAACTATGATCGGCAGCGTGCCTTCTCAAGGACCTGTGCTGCGGGCCTGCGCTGCCTCCTGTCAGACCGCCGTGTGCTGCTGCTAGGTACCATACAGGCCCTGTTTGAAAGTGTCATCTTCATCTTTGTTTTCCTCTGGACACCTGTGCTGGACCCCCATGGGGCCCCACTAGGCATCATCTTCTCCAGCTTCATGGCGGCCAGCCTGCTCGGCTCTTCCTTGTATCGCATCGCTACCTCCAAGAGGTACCACCTTCAGCCTATGCATCTACTCTCCCTTGCTGTCCTCATCGTCGTCTTCTCCCTCTTCATGCTGACTTTCTCCACCAGTCCAGGCCAGGAGAGTCCCGTGGAGTCCTTCATAGCCTTCCTACTTATCGAATTGGCCTGTGGACTATACTTTCCCAGCATGAGCTTCCTGCGGAGGAAGGTGATCCCTGAGACAGAGCAAGCTGGTGTACTCAACTGGTTCCGGGTGCCCCTGCACTTACTGGCCTGCCTGGGCCTCCTCGTCCTCCATGACAGCGATCGCAAAACAGGCACTCGGAACATGTTCAGCATATGCTCCGCTGTCATGGTGATGGCTCTGCTGGCAGTGGTGGGGCTCTTCACTGTGGTAAGGCATGATGCTGAACTACGGGTGTCTTCACCCAATGGGGAGCCCTACGCTCCTGAGCTCTAACCCCGTCCCAGGACAAGGGGGCTGAGACAGACTCCTGAATCCCACCTTTCCGGGGTTGTACAGATTGCACTGTAACTGACTTTGCGACTCTCTGGCCCCTCAGCCTGTCGTTGGGGCCTCGCCTGCCAGTGCTTTGGGTTGGGGAGCACATGGGGGTGATGGCCTGGAAAGAAGATGCCAAAAGTTGCCTCTATGTTACTCCCTTTTCCCTTTTCACTTAAAAATAAACACTTTTATCTGATCACTGATTTGATTTACTCATCTTGACCTGTATCCTCCTTAGTAGTTTCTGGTAGGTGGGCAGCTGGAAGTTTTGAGAATAGAGGTAGGGTTACCAGCAGAAGGTCTGTATTTCTAGCCTAAGACTGTATCCAGCTTAAACCGAGAACTGTGGAATTTTCCCTCAGCAGAAATGGGTAGGAAATGCCTGAGGCTCCTAGGTCCTCCATATCTTGTTACCCTGGGGACAGACATCCTCCCCAGTTGCCAAGTAAAACCTTTGCTCCACATCCAGGGTGAGATAATCTCTGGAGCATGTGGGGTGAATGCCCAAGCCACTGAGCAAAGATTCCAGGGGCTTGGGCTGCATTTATGACCATCCCTTGGGGCAAATTCAGGGCCTTCCTACAGGAAGAAGTCTGCAACTCAGCACATGCAAGCTACCTGCCTTCTGCCTCTGGCTATAAACACTATTTGTTCAGCATCATCTGGGCCCACCAGGTCCTGTATCCTTGCATGAAACCTAAATAAAGGGCTGCCAAGGGAAGAGAGCAGTGAATGGCTGAGGGACTGAGACATCTTGTCTGTACCTGACTCTTCCCCACCCAGACTGAGTGAGGGTGAGGGAACCATCAGGGCAGGAAACAGTACCAGTGGGAACACCAGTTCTGTGGGTCCCTCCCTGCCTCACCTCTGATGGTATCGGCCTTTACTCCTCCCACCAGCACCTGGGCTTCTCAGGGGAAGGAGAGCCAACTTGAAGAAGGGTGGGGATGGAAGGAGGGTAGGCTTAAGGGTGTGTCCTGGAATGTGCTTGAGATGGGCATGGGGGACCCACCTGTTCTGGAAAGGAATTGACTTTTCCCTGGGTCCCAGACTACTTCCCAGACAGGAAGATGCAAGATGTTCCAAGACCTGCAAGTCCCAACCTGTGTGGAAAGATAACATCAGCTGGTGCTGGAGGAATGCAGCAGGGGTGGGCTTCTGTAGGTGAGGCTGAAGGGGATAAATGGATGGTGGTCTCAGGCCCCTACTGAGAAAACAAACAAACAAACCTATGTTACCCCACCCAGGCTGCAGGGAATAGAAGTTGAGGTTAAGTATGGAAAAACATACCTGTGCCTTCCCCCATCTTGAGGCTAATACAGAGTCTGTTGCAATAATTCCACATCCTATTTCTGCCCTGTTGAGCTGCACGTAGATATATTTTATAGTTATTTGTAGACTTTGTTTCTCTTTACCATACCACGATCACAAGGAGGAAATTATGTCTTATTTGCCTAAGTCTCCTGGTGTATGCACACAGGTGGGTGCTTTGCCCATGCCTGTGCTCAGTGAATGTCTGGGGAGGAGATGGGCTAGTTTGCGCCTGGCTTTTCAAGAGCTGCCCTTTTAGCAGCAATTAGACTAGAATCTAGAGCCAAGTTAATGATTTGTTGTTTTGTATGACAGTAATTCTTTACTGATGTAGGTATGACGGGGTCCCACATTCCTAAGTGATGAGGAAGTTGGAGGGTAGAGAAGGCAGACTAATGAGGTCCCTTTAACTTTGTCCCTGCTGAGCTTTCTTCAAAGGGGCTCACACATGGAGTGGGGAGGTTTTTTTCCGATGAGACTCACAGGGTGTTAAGAGCTCAAAGACATCTTGGAGATTGTCCATTCGGCCTTAAGTATATATATATTGAGCACCTACTCTATGCCATGCATTATCTTACTATATATATAGTAATATATATTACTAATATTATAAAATATGAGTAATACTAATAAAATTGAATTATGCATGCTGTTCCATAACTTTTTTTAAACATAACGGTATATCTTGTTTTTCTCTTTAAAACAATTAAAATCCACAGGCACACTGTAACAATCATTCATGTATGTATGACATCTTTATATGTCAGTACATATAAGACATGCTTTTTTAATGGCTGTATATAGTAATATATATGTGGCTTTTTTTTTTTAACCAAGAGGAAAATTCCCTTAAAGAAAGGATATGTAGCAAATGAGTGGTAAAGCCAAAAGTAAACCTTGCCTTTTGCTGCTTGCTCAGTGCCCCTTCTATGACATATTCTACCTCTTTCTCCTGGGCCTTCACCTACTAGTTTTCCCCTCTGGCCCTGCTCCCTTATCCCAAGCCCTGTCCCTGGAGAAGGGCAAGAGAGTGGGAGCATTTAGCCCTGGTCATGTGGTCCACTTTTGGGTATTCGTCTGTATGGGTCAAGTGAGGGATTGGTTCAGCAGCCTGCAAAATGCTGCTCATGATACTCTGCTAAGAGGCAGCAGAGGGAACTAGTTAATAACATGGAACCAAAGCCCGACTACCTGGGTTCAAATTTGAGCCTCAGTTTCCTCATCTGTAAAATGGGGGTGACAATGTCATTTCTACCTACCCTATAGCACTTTTGTGAAATTAAATGCATTACTATATTTTTAAGTGCTTAGACTAGTACTTAGCCCACAGTGTAAGCACTACATAAGTGTTTGCTTTTACACTTTATTCTTTTAACTTTTTCAATCCAGCTAAACCCATCCAGATTTGGGTGTGAGAATAAGTGGATGGGGCTATAAAATGCTGTATATAACTGTCCAATGTATCCCAGTGGTTCGGTTATTCTCAGCAGTGTTTATCCTTGATCCTGGCCCAGATAGAAGTATCCAGCTATCTGAAAGGCCTTCTACTTTGGGGTATGTGAGCAGCTGAGTAGAATGTTAGTATGTTCCACTTGAACTCATTTCCTCTTCAAGTGGGAAGGTTATTTTGGTGTCAGACTTGATACACACCACCATCTTTCACTAAGAGGCTCCTGATTTTTTAACTTTCCATCCAGCTGGACACATGATTATTTGATCTGGAGCTTTTACATGATCCTGAGGAGAGCAGAAACATCACAAAGAACCAGGAGCCAATGGATAAGAGGCAGGAGAACTGGGGCATGAGGACTGTACTAGATTCTGAAGTTTGGAGGATGACCTCTTTCTGGAAATTCAGTCCTTGCTCAGAGGGCTGGGGGTTTGCCAGCTAATGGCCATGGCCCTTTGGCTGGGTCTAGGTTCTACTCCCCATTTCTCTTCCCCTAACCTCAATCCCATGGTTCTCCCTGTCCCTTTTATTATTTTTTGCCACCACTTCCCCACTGAACCACAGAAGAGAATTATAAAACAAGTTTGTCATGCTTGGGATCAGATCTAATGTTATAAAAATACTTCACATTTGCTCTAAGGTTTTTTTTTTATGATAAAGTTATGTGCGATCATTGTAAAATAGTCAAATGCGAATACAGAAATACATATTTAATATGAATGTGTAATGTAAATCTGTTCATATAATGCTAAAATATATTTATATTGACATAAACATATTATAAATATATATATACAGAAATATAAAATGTAAAGTGACAGGTTCCCTTAATTCCACTCTTCATACCGTTGTTAAATGGTCTGGATTAATTTTTTTTAACAAAAATTGAATTATGCATGCTGTTCCATAACTTCTTTTTTTAAACATAACGGTATATCTTGTTTTTCTCTTTAAAACAATTAAAATCCACAGGCACACTGTAACGATCATTCATGTATGTGTGACATCTTTATATGTCAGTACATATAAGACATGCTTTTTTAATGGCTGTAAAGCATTGTTTGGGCCTTTGGAAGCATTTCAAGGCTATTCTATTTGAGACTGGCAAAATTCCTGGGAGGTAGTGAATCTTGATGTTAGTATCCCCATTTCACAGATTAGTAACAAATTGAGCTGGGACTGGAAAGCAGCTCCTTTGTCCAGCCTCAAGTTTAAAGCCCTGATACAGAATTTTCTACTTCTTGTAAATAGAAGAGGAATAAAAAGGGATAAGTTCTGTGCCCTTGAGGCATTTAGAATCAAATACAATACATAGGAAAAAGTCCTAGAACACTTGCTATACAACATATAAATAAGCACTGATTGCTTAAGAGTAAGCAAGAGGAACTGAGTACTGAGAGAACTTATATATTAATTGATCATTTATGAACTCTCTGCTGGGTCCCTTTACCGTACAAGAGATATGTGTGTTATGTCTGTAACACTCGGTTGGCACCTGCATTAATATTACCATTCCAATGCTGAGAATCTTTGGGAAAGTCATAGTTGTTTGTTTAAATAGTCTTCCCTACTAGATTCTCAGCTCCTAAAAGAAATTGATGGTGATGAAGAAAGACGATGATAGAAAAAGATGAATTATTCAGTAGAATTCATCAGGAA
The DNA here is from genome assembly GCA_004026545.1 of Mormoops blainvillei. Lineage (NCBI taxonomy): Eukaryota > Metazoa > Chordata > Mammalia > Chiroptera > Mormoopidae > Mormoops > Mormoops blainvillei. Next base: position 424,253 of record PVJD01000081.1, on the reverse strand, counting down.
AAAAACTAACTGCCAAGGCTAATTTTGAATTCTTTGGTGGAGGAAGGAAAAAGGAGCAGAGCCAACTGAATCTGTATGTTTGGAGAAGTAGGTAATACTTCCCAGATATGTCATTAAAAACTATAAAATATATAGTTGAATGAGTTTTCCTAGTTCTTCCCGCCACTCACAACCCCATTCCACCCCCGCCCCCCACCCTCCATCCCTCCATCAAGAAGCGCTAGATCCTCTGTCTTCCTTGTATAATCCAATTGATGCAAAGAGCAAGGCTGGAAGGCATAGAGACAGAGAGCTGGAAGTCGCCAAGGGACTCAGTTTAGCGCCCGAAGAAACTGTATTTTTAAAGAATTCCCTGAAAGGCTATGCCCTTTTTTCTTAGAAACCCAAACCGCGTGAGTTTCCAAGTAACTTGTTGTTGTTAAGCCTATTTCTCTTCTCTTGAAATTTTAATTCTTTCTAAGCTCTGAAGGTAAAGGTGAAAAGCAGGCGGAGGGCTGGACTTCCCGATAGCCACCAAGCGACTGATAGCCGAGGCACTCTGCCCTAACTGGAAAAAGTGGAGAAACACGCGCCCCCAACAGGCCTTAACGCCCAGAGCAGCAGGACCCCGCTGGGGCGTGTCACGTGATGAGTCAGCCCGGCGGATGAACTACAACTCCCAGGGCGCCGCGCGGCCCACCGGCGGTACGTAACTTTCGCTGATTGGTCGCTGGGAATATTTGAAAGGAGGGGCTGGCGCGGAAACGAAGGTTACACTTTGGATCCTTGCGGAGTACTCAGCCTGGCGGGTAAGTCTTAGACCTGGAAAAGTGGGGACCTCTGGGGCACTAAGGCCCGGAGGGGACTCATGAGCCTATCTACGCACCGACGTGAATGAGGTCCCCAACACTGACTCGAGGGAGAGGCGAGGGCAGCTCTGCCAGGGCGGGTCGGGAAATCTCGGGACGCCCTGGTAGGCGTTGAAGAGCTCTGTGGAGGCCTCCTGTGTGGGGCGTTGGGGTGTTGGGATGGATGGGTAATGAGGCCAGGGATCGGTCAGGATGAAGGAAAAGCGTAAAGTTTCGGTTTATAATGGGAGCCCGGCGTCCGGGCCTGGGGTTTTTTTCGTTAAGATTTCTGACGGGATTCTTTGCCCCGTTCTTCTCCTGCCCTTCATTTAACTCCATTACGAATCTTCTCTGCCCGCTCTAATCTATCTCCTTTCCCCTAGCCCTCCTGCGCCATGAGGAGCTTCAAAGGAGTCAACTTTGGGGCTCTGCTAAGTAGCCCGAAGGAGGCTGAAGAGTTGCTGCCAGACCTGAAGGTGGGGTGCTGTCTGGCTCTGGATACACCTAGCTTTCCAAGCTGAGCGGTTTTGTTTTTTGCCTTTTTCGAAGAGACCAATTAGTAGCAACTCCCTTTCTAGTTCCTTTCCCTATCCTTTTCCCTTTGTCCCATTCACATCTTCCTCTCCTTCTAGGAGTTCCTGTCCAAACTTCCAGCCGGTTCTTCCAGCGGCAGATTTGATGCAGAGAGGAGACAAACTTGTGATGCCATCCTGAGGGCTTGCAACCAGCAGCTGACTGCCAAGCTGCCTTGCCATAGGCACCTGGAGAGCCTGCTGGAGCTGGCAGAACTGGCTTGCAATGGCTACTTAGTGTCCAACCCCCAGTGTCCACCCCTCTACCTGGAACGAATTCTCTTCATCTTTCTGCGGAATGTTGCTGCACAGGGATTCCCAGAGGCCACACTTCGACTAGCTCAGCTACTCCATACCTGCTTGGTGCAGTGTTCTCGCCAAGCTGCTCCCCAGGACTATGAGGCTGTGGCTCGGGGCAGCTTTTCTCTGCTTTGGAAAGGAGCAGAAGCCCTGGTGGAGCAGCGAGCTGCCTACTCAGCTCGGCTGAAGGCCTTGAGCTTTCTAGTACTGTTAGAGGATGAAAGTACTCCTTGTGAGCTCCCCCACTTTGCTTCTCCAACAGCCTGTCGAGTGGTAGCTGCGCATCAGCTATTTGACGCCAGTGGGCATGGTTTGAGTGAAGCAGATGCTGATTTCCTAGATGACCTGCTCTCCAGGCATTTGATTAAAGCCTTAGTGGGTGAGGAAAGGAACTCTCCTGGTCCTCTTTCTCCCCAGAGGGCCCTCTGTCTCTTGGAGCTCACCCTGGAACACTGCCGTCGCCTCTGCTGGAGCCACCTCCACACCAAGGCTGCCAGGATTGTGAAGAAGGCCCAAGATTATCTGAGGAACACCAGCCTGGCTCCCAGCCTCCAGCTCTGCCAGCTGGGGATAAAACTGCTGCAGGTCGGGGACGGAGAACCTCAGGCAGTGGCCAAGCTTCTAATCAAGGCATCGGCTATCCTGAACAGCAGTCTTGAGGCCCCATCACCCCCACTGCGGGCATTGTATGACAGCTGCCAGTTCTTCTTCTCAGGCCTGGAGCGGGGCACCAAGAGGCGCTATGGACTTGATGCTGTTCTGGGCCTCTTCGCTTTTCTTGGCGGGTACTGCTCCCTCATTCGGCAGCTGCAGGATGGTGTGAGTTGAGGGCCTAGAGATGGTGGCGGGGGGTGGGGGGATATGGTTCTGTGGACTCGCTATCAGGCTGGGGTCTCTGGTCTGAAAGCCCTGGCTCCCTCCTGGGTAAGCTACTCCCTGGACTATGCAGCTTAGTCTATCGCCTACTGGCCTTCCTACTCCCTGGGCTGTGTCTGCTCTCCAGGACTCTGTGCCAGTCTTTAGCCTGGAGCTCTTGCTTTATCTCTGTCCCTCAGACCAACTGTCCCTTTCTTCCGCAGGTCTGTGGGGACTCCTCCAAGCAGCAGCAGTCTTTGGTTCAGATGCAATTTCAGGGACTTCACCTCTATACTGTGGTGGTTTATGACTTTGCCCAAGGCTGTCAGGTACTATCTGGGAATCGAAAATCCTGGACACATCTTAGGGTCTGGGGTTTCTCCACTGCCCTCAAAGCTTTGGGGTGGCTTTGGGTTTGGGTTTGGGATGGGGTGGATATTACCTTGTACCTGTTATGTCTCTCAAGTCCTTCTTACCCCTTCAGGTAACTAATTTGGCCGACCTGGCCCAGCTAGTGGAAAGTTGCAAATCTACTGTTTTCTGGATGCTGGATGCCTTACAGGGCCTGTCAGGCCTAGGCTTGGCTGACTACCTGGGGATGACTGGTTAGTGCCCCGGGACCTGGATACAGGGTTCTTGGGAGGGTCATCACTCATGAGGCAGGCAGCTAGCACTTGCTGGGTGGTTTTGACCATTGTGTGACTTATGGTTTATGGAGGGAGTGAAAAAGGAGTTTATAAGTATCAGTTACTTAAACAGCAGAAGAGAAGTGAGGAGACTAACTTACAATAGCAGACACTAATTTTCTAATTGACTTTGAAATCTCATTTGGTATTTGTTTCATGAAAACGTTTATATGCAACTTTATGGCCTTTCTATATATTTAAATTAAAAAATATATTTACGGCTTAATTTTTTTTAAACCAGTTGAAATGTTTGCATGGTTCAAAATTCAAATTGCATAAAAGGGCATACAGTGAAAAGCTTCTCTACCACATCCTGATTGGGAGAGAAAGATAATAAACAGTAGAATAATTGAATTGTCTGCATGTTAGAAAGTGATCAGAAACATAAGGGAAAGGAAAAGTGGAGGAGGGGCAGCATAAGGGAATTAGGAGTTCAGGGTGGGCGAGTGGGACAAGTTACCATTTAAAACAGGATGGTCAGGGTAAGCCTCATTGAGAGGGTGACATGAGCAAAACTTGGAGAATGTGAGGGAGCTGGCCATGTAGGCGCCTGGGCAAGGACATCCCTGGCAGAGGAGATAGCCAGAGCCAAGGCCTTAATGTAGGAGAGGGTCTGGCGTGTTCAAGGCATAGCAAGGAAGCTCTGTGGCTTCAGCAGAATGAGGGAAGAAGAGAGGTAAGGCACAGGCCAGAGTGTTTCCCTAAAATGTTCACCTTTGGCGCGGGATGAAGACAGAGATTGGCATGTGATGAGAAATGAGCCCCGTTTGGGAATGAGGACTCTGCTTTTATAAAATAAGTGCAGAGGGCCTGGCTGGTGTGGGAGGCACGGGCTGACTTGGAACAGGAAGAGGAGTGCTGCCCCTTTCTCCTTCCCGAGCAAAGAGGTTCCTGTCTGATCTGGAATCTGCGAGGCTGACCCCAGGTTAAGCTTCTCTCTACTGCCTCTCCAACAGGAGAGGGCAGTGGGAACCATTCCTGTCGTCAACTGTCCTTTCTCTCTTCTGCAGCCTCTTACACCAGTAACTTGGCCTACAGCTTCTATAGTCACAAGCTCTACGCCGAGGCCTGTGCCATCTCTGAGCCCTTCTGTCAGCACCTTGGCTCGGCGAAGCCAGGCGCCTATCCTGAGGTGCCGCCTGAGAAGGTATGAGGACAGAAAGGGAGGTTGCGTTGGGGGAAGAAAGGGACTTGAGTAGCATAAAAGGCCCTGGCCAAGACCCCGCCTTGGAGTAGGGAGTAGGAGCTACATGTTGACACCAGTACTTGGGGCAGTATTTCCCAGACCTCACCTATACTGTCATTTACTTCATTTTTAAAAATCAACTCACTTTTTATACTTACCTTTGTTCCAAGCCAGTGGTCTCAAACCTTGCTGCACATTAGAATTACCTGAATGAACTTAAAAAAAAAAAATTCTAGTGCCTGCTATAAGCTAATTACACCCAATTGCATCAGAATCTCTGGCCCTGGAACCCAGGCATCTGGATATTTAAGGTGTTCTCCTAAGGGGTCCTTTGGACAGCCAGAGTGCGAACCACTGCCTTAAAGCAAAATTACCCATGAAACAAGGGGTTGGCTGGATTGGTAAGCAAGGTGGGTCATAGACGAAGGCCTTGAGCCCTGGCTGATGTGGTTCAGTAGATTGAACACTGGCCTGCGAATTGAAAGGTCACTGGTTTGATTCCCAGTCGGGGCACATGCCTGGGATGTGGGCCAGGTCCCAGTTGGGGCGTGTGAGAGGCAACCCATTGATCAATGTATCTCTCACACATCAATGTTTCCCTCTTCTCCCTCCCTTCCCTTCTCTAAAGTAAATAAAATCTCTTTTTTAAAAAAGGCCTTGGGTTTCATCATGAGGGAGGAGATGGGCCTCTAATGGATTTAAGTGGAGGCATGACAGCAGATTCGCATCTTGGACTTCTCTGGCATCACTATGATGAGTAAACGGAGTGCAAGGACAACACTGGGCACCCAGGCTGCCCTAGTAGACTAGGCAGGAAGGGGTGGGTGTTTGAACTGAAGCAGCAGCTTCCTAAGGGATAGAAAGAACTGATGGGTGTAAGAAGTCAAGGATTAACATGGTAAATGGCAGTGGGGGAAGGAGAAGGAAGAGTCAGGAACGGTCTTGCATTTCTGACTCAGGTGATTTGTTGGGAAGATTACACGAGGAGGAGTAGTCTTTTAGGGGTGTAGACGATGTGTAGGTGAGATGGATTGAAGCCTCTGGTTGAGAGCACCTGTGGTATTTAGTTCTTAGTTGTCTCCTGTCTTGAGGCAGGGGTGTTGGAGGACCCTCCCATCCACCCTCACTAGGTGGCCTTTGTATTGTACTTGTGGATGCATGTCCTTTCCTACTGTACAGACTCACTGGGCCCCCCCTCCAGTTTGGTCTGTTCCCCTTCTCTGTCAGTTGCACAGGTGCTTTCGGCTGCATGTAGAGAGTTTGAAGAAACTGGGTAAACAGGCCCATGGATGCAAGATGGTGACTTTGTGGCTGGCAGCCCTGCGGCCCTGCGGCCCCAAACACATGGCTGAGCCAGTCACCTTCTGGGTCCGGGTTAAGATGGATGCGGCCAGAGCTGGAGACAAAGAGCTACAGCTGAGGTGAGTTGGAGGGAGGTGAGACAACCATGTTTGCCCCATGGCTGGGGCTGGCTTTTTGTACTCACGGTCATATTCATCCTTATGTCTGAAAAAGGCACTGATTCTTCCATCATTGTTCACTGAGTGCCTGCTGTGTGCCAGCTGCTGCGCTCGGTACTGGGGAAACAGTGGTGTCAGGCAGTGTTCTTGCTTTTGCAACTGGAATCTTATGGAGCTCTCAGCGAGCCAAAGCAGAGATTTCTTAGCATGGGGCAGAGGCTCTGTGCTTCATGGGCTCCCCAGGTGCTGAACCCACCCTCTTTCAGGACTCTGCGAGACAGCCTGAGCACCTGGGACCCGGAAACCCTGTCCCTCCTGCTCAGGGAGGAGCTACAGGCCTACAAGTCAGTGCGGGCCAACACAGGGCAAGAACGGTTCAATGTCATCTGTGACCTGCTGGAGCTGAGCCCCGAGGAGACACCAACTGGAGCCTGGGCTCGAGCTACCTACCTGGTGGAATTGGCTCAGGTGCTCTGCTACCATGACTTTGCCCAGCAGACCGACTGGTAAGGAGGAAAGGTGGGGCGCCCACTCTTGCGTCTTACCCTAGGTCCTCTGACCCTTTGTGGAGCTTGTTTCCCTATCCATGGCCCTGAGCACCCCCTTCCATTTGTGACAATGGGTGCCCATTCAAAGAGTGAGGTCAGCTTCCCTGTAGAAGACTCCAATTAAGTTCACCCTCTCCCTATAGCTCTGCCTTGGATGCTATCCGGGAAGCCCTGCAGCTCCTGGAGTCTGTGAGGCCTGAGGCCCAGGCCGAAGATCAGCTGCTGGATGATAAAGCACAGGCCCTGCTGTGGCTCTACATCTGTACCCTGGAGGCCAAACTACAGGAAGTACGTGTGGCTGCTGTGGGGCTGAGCAGCCCTGGGTATAGGAATTGTTCTCCCCGTGTCCCTGGTAAGCTGGCACTGGTTCTGTTTTTCACGCTGATCTCTCATCCAGGGCATCGAGCGGGATCGGAGAGCCCAGGCTCCTAGTAACCTGGAGGAATTTGAAGTCAATGACCTGAACTATGAAGATAAACTCCAGGAAGATCGTTTCCTATATAGTAATATTGCCTTCAACCTGGCTGCAGATACTGGTGAGGGCTGTGGACATAGCATGGTGGGATGGTCTCATCTGTGGCTTTCTAAGAGCCAAACAGTGCCCCAGGTGTGGGAGAGGCTGGCCCTGAAGGCTGGGGGATGGTGGGCACAAAGGGCAGGGGGTGATATGAAGAAGGCGGCGTTCTCCCCAGATAGCCCATGCTGAGAGAATAACTAGTTTCTTTCGTCTGACTTATAGCTCAGTCCAAATGCCTGGACCAAGCCCTGGCCCTGTGGAAAGAGGTGCTTACAAAGGCGCAGGCCCCCACTGTGCGGTGTCTTCAACAGACAACAACCTCACTGCAGATCCTAGCAGCCCTCTATCAGCTGGTGGCAAAGGTAATGGGGCAGGGCATTGACACAGACCAGAAACCCAGAACCTTCACCTTTTTTAGCCTGTGTACCTTCTGAAAGCCAAGTAACCCAATGTGGGCTCTATCACCAGCCTATCTGAATTTAAACCCAAGTTCCATCATTTATTAGTACATGGCCTTAGGCAAATTACTTAACCTTCCAAGGCCAAGTTTCCTTATCTCTAAAATGAAGGTAATAGCCCTGGGCAAGTAGATCAGTTGGTTAGAGTGTTGTCCTGATATGCCAAGGTCTCCAGTTCAATCCCTGGTCAGGGCACATACAAGAGTCAGCCAATTAATGCATAAATAAGTAGAACAACAAATCTTTCTCTTTCTCCTTCCCTCCCTACCTCTCTCTCTAAAATCAATAAACAAAAAATTTTTAAATTAACTGAAGTGAAGGTAATAATAGTAACTGCCTCATAGCATTGTTAGCATTTGATGAGATAACGCGTAGAAGATGTTGCACATAAAAAGAACGCTCAAATATAAGCCATAATTATTATATTAATTATTAGATAATTTGATACCTATGTACTCAGAAAATACATAAATGCCCTTAGACACAATTCTACATTTTTACATGCAATGTCAGGTTTCACGGACTCCACAAAGCTCTTCCTTGGACCCCACATTAGGAACCTCAGAAAAAGAACATTGTACTTAAAGGATCTTTGTTACTGTGGGTCCTTAGGCTGTATTTCTAGCGCAAGGAGCCAGGGAAGCTGCCTCAGCCCTAGATTTGAGTCTTGCCTCTACCACATACCTTTTATGTGAATTTAGTCAAGCAACTTAACCTGTGTGATTCTTGCCTTCCTCATCTGTTAAATTGGGATTAGGATTGCTATGAAGATAAAATGAGTTGATGCATATAAACCTCTTGGCACAGTGCCTGGCACATAGTAAGCACTCAGTAAATCCTGGCTATTGATGATGACTGGCATCTGGGCTTTCAAACAGAAGGGGTAGGGTGGTTTGCAGACTCCCTCACTGTTTTCATCTCAAGTTCCCTGATGGTTGCTCCCTGGGTAGTCACATTCCAGCCAGGCCCTGAGATCAGACCAAGGCCCAAAGGGCTGGGGAGCAAAGGGTGGAAATAGAGGCTTGAGTATGACCTGGGTAACCTTACTGCTCCTGGCCAACCAGCCCCTGCAGGCTCTTGAGGTCCTCCTGCTTTTACGGATCGTGTCCCAGAGATTGGAAGAGCACGCGAAGGCAGCTGGCTCCTCCTGCCACATCACCCAGCTCCTTCTGACACTCGGCTGTCCTAGCTATGCCCAGGTGAGTGTCCAGCCTGCCTAGTCTTGGGGGCTGCAGGGGAAACATGGCTGAAGTAATCCATCTTTTCTCTGAGGAGATAGGATACTGAAGGGGTAGCTTCTTTGCCTTCTACTGCTACATTTGCCTGGAGACTCGTAAAGTGTATACTGGTTGGGCGGCAGACATCTTTCTTCCCACTGCAAAACCAATTCATTGAGTGCTGCAGATTCTGCATCAGGAATGTGATGCTAGTCCTGTATTTCCCATTTATTTCTGTTGCCCCGGTTGATCCTTCTGGGCTCACTTAGGACTGTTACAATGTCTCCTAGCTGGTTTCCTTGCCTCTAGTTTCTCCCCTTTCCACTTTTGACTACTACCTGCATGGTCTTTGTAGGCACAGATCTGATTTAACCTATTTCCCATTTATAGGATTTCATTGACTTCTCCATTAGTTGAAGGATACTGTCCAAACCCTTCACTTTGTTTTTTTAAATTATATTTTATTGATTATGCTAGTACAGTTGTCCTGATTTTTCCCCCTTTGCCCCCCTCCAGCCAGCACCCCCCACCACTCCCTCAGGCAGTCCCACACCTTTGTTCATGTCCATGGGTCTTGTGTGTAAGTTCTTTGGCTACTCCATTTCCTATACTGTACTTTACATCCCCATGGCTATTCTGTAACTACCTATTTGTACTTCTTACTCCCCTTACCTCTTCACCCATTCCCCCAAACACCCTTCCCGTCTGGCAACCATCAAAATGCTCTCTGTATCCATTACTCTGTCTCTGTTCTTGTTTGCTCAGTTTGTTTTTTGAGACTCAGTTGTTGATAAAAATGTATTTTTTCCCTATTTTGTTGTTCCTAGTTTTGATCCTCTTCTTAAATAAGTCTCTTTAACATTTCATATAATAATGGTTTGGTGATGATAAACTCCTTTAGTTTTTTTCTTGTCTGGGAAGCTCTTTATCTGCCCTTCGATCCTAAATGGTATCTTTGCTGGGTAGAACAATCTTGGCTGTAGGTCCCTGCTGTTCACGACTTTGAATATTTCTTACCAACCCCTTCCAGCTTGCAAAGTTTGTTTTGAGAAAGCAGCTGACAGTCTTATGGGAACTCCCCTGTAGGTAACTATAACTTATTTTCTCTTACTGCTTTTAATATTCTCTATCTTTAACCCTTGGCATTTTAATTATAATGTGTCTTGGAGTGGGCTTCTTTGCATCCATTGTGTTTGGGACTCTTTGTGCTTCCTTGACTTGTATATCTATTTCATTTGCCAAATTAAGGAAGTTTTCTTTCATTATTTTTTAAAAAGATTTTGTTTATTTTTATTTTATTTTTAGACAGAGGGGAAGGGAGGGAGAAAGAGGGGGAGAGAAACATCAACGTGTGGTTGCCTTGTGTGCCGCACCCCCCCCCCTCCCTTACTGGGGACCTGGCCCGCAACCCAGACATGTGTCCTGACTGGGGAATCGAACCAGCAACCTTTTGATTCCCAGGCCGACACTCAGCCTACTGAGCTACACCTGCTGGAGTTCTTTCATTATTTTTTCAAAAAGATTTCCAATTTCTTACTCTTTCTCTTCTCCTTCTGGCATCCTTATGATGTGAATGTTGGACCTTTTTAAGTTGTCCCAGAAGCTGCTTATATTATCCTCATTTTTTTATTCTTTTTTCTTCTTGTTCTGATTGTTTTTTGTTTTTGCAACCTTATGTTCCAGTCATTGATTTGATTCTCAGCTTCATCCACTCTACTGTTTTTCCCAGTAAATTGTTCTTTATTTTAATTAGTGTATCCTTCATTTCTTTTTTATGCTGCTGAGGTCCTCACTAAGTTCCTTGAGCAGTCTTATAATCAGTGTTTAGAACTCTGCATCTGATAGATGCTTATCTCCATTTTGTTTAGCTCTTTTTCTGGAGTTTTGATCTGTTCTTTCATATGGACCATATTTCTTTGTCTCCTCGTTTTGTCAACCTCCCACTGCTTGTTTCTGTGTATTAGGTAGAGCTGCTTTGGCTCCATGTCTTGGTAGTGTGACCTAATGTAGTAGGTGTCCTGTGGGGTCCAGTGGCACAGCCTCCCCTGTCACCCAAACTGGGTCCTCAAGGTGCATCCATCATGTGGACTGAGTACATCCTCCTCTTGTAGTTGAGACTTGGTTGCTGTTGGCAGGTCAATGGAAGGGATTTACCCAGGCCAGTCAGCTCTAAGGATTGGCTGTGACCACTGACCACCAACCTCCACCCTCTGTGGAGGATCATCTATGCAGTGACAGGGTGGTGGTGCCCCCATGTGGTCTGTAGCTGTCCACTGGGTGTGATGGCCCTGGGGTTTCCCAGGTGGTGCAGGCCAAGGTAAGCCGCCACCCATGTTTTGCCTAGGGCCACCCTACCTGAGCTATAAAGCAATCTGAGATGGCTGCTACCTGTGCTGGGTTTGGAGATTCCCAGGCAAAAGCAAGCTGTGAATCTAGACTGGCTACTGCTAGTGCGGGGCCTGGGGCTCACTGAGACCAACTATTGCATGTTTGAAAGAATTTAGGAAGTTGTGAAGCATGAGCCAGGACCAGCCATTCATATGGAAAAGCAGCTTGGGTGGGCATATAAGTTGGGTGGGGCAGAGTATCTGGGGATCTCCAATGTGGGTCAAACAGTGTTAGCCCGGTTGATGGAGTTTCAGATATGACACCAGTTTGCTGGCTCTGTGTGTGTGGGGGGGGGTTTAGAAAAGGGACAGTGGCCTCTTCTCACCTCGATGTTTCTCCTGGTATGTCACTAGTGCCTTTCAAGCTGCTACCCCAGTGCTAGAGCTCAGAGGGAGTGAGTCTGAGTAGGTGAGCCTGTGTGTGGGTTAAGAGGAACTGTTTGGGGCTTCATCAGTTTCTTCCACCAGCTCAATCCCTGCTGGTTTTTGTAGCCAGAAGTTGTAGGAACTTAGCTTCCTGGTACTGGAACCCTGGGCCAGAGGCCTAGAACTCCTTGCTCCCAAGATATCCCTCCCAAATCTCACATGGGTGAGGGACCAGCCTATTCTGCATCTGCGTCCCTACTACCAGTCTGGATAGATGTGGTTTCTTTAATTCTATAATTGTCAGTCTTCCATTTAACTTTGTTGCTGATGGTTCTGAATTGCAACTATATTTTAGTTGTAATTGTGATGTGGTTGTGCGAGGAGGTAAGCCATGTTTGCCTACACTGCCATCTTAACCAGAAGTCCAGACCCTTCACTTTGTATTGACACCTGTATTCTGGTTCACACTTTTTCTTGCCACTCTCTACCATGAATCTTATGCTGATCTATCCCATTACTTTATATTCCTTGTACATGCCTCTCTATCTTTGGTTGTATTAGTTTCTCCACTCTAAATGCACCCTCTCCTCCCCCCTTTCTTTCATTCAGTAAACCTGTACTTTCTTTTCTTTTCAAGGGCTAGCTCAATTCTTCCCTCCTCCATAAAGCATTTTACATGTCCTCTTCAAGAGCAGAATCAACCACTTTCCCTGAGCCCCCATAGCACTAATGGCATTGTTTCATGATTACATTGTGTTGCCTGTGCACCTACTGCGTTGCAAGATATCAGTTGGAAGGCCTTGCTTATTCCTTATGTGCTTTGCCTTCCTAGCATAATGGTTAACCTAAAGGTACTCAATGAACATTTTAGGGAGTGAGTGAATAACTCCTTTGTAGATTATAATGTTTGAAATAATATTTAATTGGACACGTTTGGCATTTTGCTTGCGAACGCTTTAACCCACTTTAATTTGAAGGCTCTGGCTGTCTCTCCTCACTGGCATGCTCACACCCCCCTTACTGCTCTCTTAGCTACACCTGAAAGAGGCAGAATCAAGTCTGAAGCTTCTGGATCATGACTCTGACACGTACCTGCTCCTTTCCTTGACCTGTGACCTACTGAGAAGTCAGCTTTACTATGCTTACCACAAGGTATTTTTCACTTTGTTATACCAAAGGTCCTGGATATTGGAAGGATTTTAGGATTTTCTAGATATTTGTCTGACATCTGAGATTTCCCTGGAGCTAAGAAGAATATTCCTGACCCTGAGCAGCAGTGCAGCTTTGCCCTCCAATGAATTGGTCACCAGTGTTCCTCTAATAGAGCTATTTTCCATTTAATTTTTTCCAGTTTCCTCAGGAGTAAGGGGGAAAGTCTCCCTGAATAGAAACAGATGACATTGGATCCCTAGACTGAAATCCAGTGGGATCCAAAAGGCCTGAGTTTTGTCATAAACCAGCTGTGTAACTTCTTCAAGTCTTATGCCCTCTCCTGTTCTAGTTTTTCTTTACAGCTTTTATAGTTCTTAAAAGCAAGGGATTGGGCCAGGTGCTCTCCAGGGGCATCTCAAGCTCTGAATTGCCTTTTTGACCTCACTGCTTTCCTCTGGCTCCCCTCCCTCTTCCAGGTGTCAGAAGGTGCTTCTCTGTTGCTGTCTGTGCTTCAGGACCCTGCCCTCCAGAGGTCATCCAAAGCCTGGTACTTGCTGCGTGTCCAGGCCCTGCAGCTGGTGGCAGTCTACCTTAGCCTTTCCTCAGAAAGCCTCTCCGCCTCCCTGTGGGAGCAGCTCTGTGCCCAAGGTGAGAGAATAGGGTGGATGGCCCTCCTTGGTTGATGTGTGTAATTTGTGCTCTGTCATCTCTTCTTAGTCCTTGTCCCCTCTGCTGTCCAGCTGTGTGGGTGAGCCTACTTAGAAGCTGCATAGAATAGGCCTGGAATAGCGAATGAGTTTCAGTTCTCCTACTGCCTCTAATCGATTGCCTAGTGACTGCCTAGAATACTATACTGACAAGGTTTCTGAGACCCCACGTGATTGATTAGCTCTGCCTGCCTTAGGTGCACAAAGAGAAGAATAGCAGAATACCTTGCATTTGCTATCTTAGCAGTTGAAGGTAGTAGAAGTTCAGGCCACATCATCTCCCTTCTCGTCTCTTCCTCCCTCGCCTGCACAGGCTGGCAAACACCTGAGATAGCACTCATCGACTCCCATAAGCTTCTCCGAAGCATTGTCCTCCTGCTCATGGGCAGCGATGTGTTCTCAACTCAAAAAGCAGCCATGGAGACACCATTTCTGGACTATGGTGAGTCTGAGGAGAACAAGGCCATGAGGGAATGAGCAAGCTAGATGGTGGGCCTGGAAGTTTTTTCTCCAGAGGATCCAGGCTGTGACCAAGTGATCATGGTCTTGCCTGTGTCCTTTGCCACAGGTGAAAATCTGGTGCAAAAATGGCAGGTGCTTACAGAAGTGCTGAGCTGCTCCGAGAAGTTGGTCACCCGCCTGGGCTACCTGGGTAATGTGAGCGAAGCCAAGGCCTTTTGCTTGGAGGCCCTAAAACTTACAACGAAATTACAGATACCACGCCAGTGAGTACAGGGACAGAGAGGATGCCAATTCTGGAACCTGAGTGCCTGTGCCTGTATCTATGGGTTCCTAAACTATTCCACAGATAATAACATTAGCCTTTGGAGGGGTTGGTGGAAAAATACATTCCATGGCTTAATAAGTGGAAAATGCTAAGTTAATCAATGTTTGACTTCTTTATTTCCTAAAGGACTTCTCATGTCTTCCAATATGCTAATACACATAATAAATCTCCAAATGGGAGATCTATTATATAGTATTTCCCTAAATCTCTTTTCCCATAGGATCCTTTTTTTGAGGAATGCAGCTTGGGAAAACCTGTCCTCACACACAAGGATGAGTTGATTTGAGAGAGCAGTGTAGGGGGCTTTCTCTACAGAGCCAGAGGCTGGAAAATATTTTGATGGCTGTGCCTGGGAAAGGGATAAAAAGACTCTCCAGGAAAATAAAAGATTCCAATAACTGGTTATTATCTCCTCTCCCAACAAGGTGTGCCCTGTTCCTGGTGCTGAAGGGCGAGCTGGAGTTGGCACGCAATGACATCGACCTCTGTCAGTCGGACCTGCGGCAGGTTCTGTTCTTGCTCGAGTCTTGCACAGGTGAGCAGCCGTGCCCCCATGTCCATGGGCAATGGTAAGAGTGACACGCACACCGTACAACACATCTTTATATGTCAGAGTCTGGCTTCCTTCTCGATCAGAGACTTCTGGTCCCAGGGCAAAGCTCTCTTGTCTTCACTCAGACCATTGGTGTCCCTGCTTCGGAAAGCCTGTCCAGGACTAACCCTACCTGGTTCTAGTTTTCAGTGCTCATACCTTTGGCTATTTGAATTTAAATTTAATTTAAGTAAAATTTAAAATTCCACTCCTTAGTCATTTATCACATTTCCCATGTTTGTGGCCGCATGTGGCTAGCGGCTGTTGTATTGGACACACAAATGGGGTGTCCTCAGAAGGCTTAAGCCAGTAACAAAATACTGCAGTTATGATGCTTTTTTTCTTATCAACCACTTTTACCTCTAGTATTTCATTTGACCTAGACAATACCCGGGAAAGTCAAGTGGGAACAGATTTTTATTTTTCATTTGTGAAATGAGAAAGTTGAGAAAGTCAATGTTTTGGGCCAGAATCACAGGGCTAGCCGGGACAGAAGCCAGGATTAAGAATTGGGCCTCCAGGCCTGGCCGGTTGTTGGTTGGAGCACTGTCATGTGCACCAGGAGGTCATGGGTCGGATTCCCAGTCAGAGCACATACCTAGGCTGTGGGTTTGGTTCCCAGTCGGGGTGCATATGGGAGGCGACCAGTCGATGTTTCTCTCTCACATTGATCTGTCTCTCTCTCTCAAATCAATAAATATATTCTCGGGTGAGGATTAAAAAAAAACAAACAAACAAGAAAAGCTGGGCCTTCTGGTGCTGGCCTGCTTTCCAGACTAACGCAGTCTTCTAAGCTGCAAATAATGGGGTTTTGTGGGCTGTGTTGGTCCATTGTTGGAAGAAAATAAAGCATTAGGGATTTTGTCAAAAAAATAGCCCATACTAATATTTAGTATATTATTACAGTAATGTTTTATATATGTGTGTGTATGTATATGTGTGTGTGTGCGTGTCTGTGTGTGTAATTAGTAAGTAATTAACACATATATTAGGGAGTTGGGCCCTAGGGTAGCTCAATAAGCACTTGGCATCATTTCTCCTAGTTTTGTAATTCTTGTTCTGCTCTCTCCTTAGAGTTTTGTGGACTAGCCCAGGACCCAGATTCTGTGAAGAAAATCCACGTGCAGAAGGGGAAGCAGCAGGCGCAGGTCCCCTGTCCTCTAGAGCCCCCAGAGGAGGAGCTCTTCCTAAGAGGCCCTGTTCTGGAGCTGGTGGCCACTGTGGCCAAGGAACCTGGCCCCATAGCACCTTCTACTAATTCCTCCCCAATCCTGAAAATGAAGTCCCAGCCCAGCCCCGGCTTCCTGACCCACTTACCCACCTGTGACTGCTCCCTCTGTGCCAGCCCTGTCCTCTCAGCAGTCTGTCTACACTGGGTGCTGGTCACAGCTGGGGTGAAACTGGCCACAGGCCATCAGGCCCAGGGTCTCAGTCTCCTTCAGGTTGTGCTGAAGGGTTGCCCTGCAGCCACTGAACGCCTCGCGCAAGCTCTACAAGCTTCTCTGAATCAAAAAGTAGCCCCCGACCCTGTCCCAAGCCTCTTTGATGAGATCTTGGCTCAGGCGTACACACAGCTGGCACAGGAGGGGCTGAGCCGGCCATCAAACAGCCTGGGGAAGGTCCTGGAGTCAGGGCTGAAGTTTGTGGCAGCGAGGATACCCCACCTGGAGCCCTGGCGAGCCAGCCTACTCTTGGTTCAGGCCCTTGCAAAGCTGGCCGGCCTTAGCTGCTGCCCTACCCAACTTTTTGCAAGCTCCTGGGGCTGGCAGCCACCATCCATAAAGACTCCCCCAGGCTCAGAGCCCTCTAAGCTTCGGAGCCAAAAATATTCCAGGCGAGGGCGCCAGCAGGGGGTCTCTGTTACCCTGCCCCTCCAAAATCCCTCTCTGAAAGTCCTAGAAGGTGGAGGACCACCCTGTACACCTAAGCCCCCCGGCCGGCTTAGGCAGGCTGGCCCTCGTGTCCCTTTCACCGTGTTTGAAGAAGCCTCTCCTACAAAGAGCAAACCTGAGATTCCTAAGGCCCCCAAAGTACAACAGAGGGTCCAGACACGCCTGAAGGTGAGGTGGGACTGCTGTCGCTGGTGTTGGTGTTGGTGTTGGGCGGGGATGGTCCTGGAGAAGAGGTCTGCAGAGCAGGCGTCTTTATGGAACAGTCTCCCAGGGCCCGGTGGGGCCTGTAGTGCTCCCATTACCTGCAGGATCCCTACATCTTCCACAGGAAGAACTAGTTCCAAGTCTACTTTTGATTTAGACAGGAGGCCCCTTCCTTAACTCTGGGGTTCCTTTCCCCTTTCATCCTTCCTTTTTATCTTTGAGACCCCCTCTCTCCCTCCTTCCACACCCAGGATACTGCCCCTGATTAAGTTTTAGAGTATATACGGGAGGTTAATTTCTAAATCTTCCCCTCGGACTCTGTGCTGGTCCCTCCACAGCTCCACCTGCTGTCAGACATTGTGTTGTCGCTGAAGGCCTCTTGGCCCTTCTCCCTTTCATACCCATCCCAGGTGAACTTCAGTGATGACAGTGACTTGGAAGACCCAGTAGATGCACAGCTTGCAGAGGGGCCCAAAAGGCTGGGTACTGCCTCTCGGGGCCGAGGCTTGGGCCAGGCTAGGAAGGGCCGGAGCTTGAAGACTAGTGTAGTGACTGCCTCAGGTGGCTGCCCTGAGCACCCTGGCCTCAGTGGCAGGAGCCGGAGGGCCAAGAAGGTGGCATCAGGATATCGTGAGGAGCTGGGCCCTGAAATTATGAGGACCATTCCTGAGGAGGAGCTGACTGACAACCAGATGGAAATGAGCTTTGAGATCCTCAGGGGCTCTGATGGTGAAGAATCAGCCTCAGGTATGATGGCAAAAGTGGGAGGGGGAGGTGCATATGTTTTGGGGAGGCTGCCCTGGGACCAAAGCCCACGAAATAACTGGTGCCAAAGACGGTTCTTTTGTTGGCTCTGGGTGGATCCTGGGAGGTAAAACGAAGGGATGGCAGGAGTAGGGAGCTCCATAGAAAGTCCTGTTCTCTCCCCAGATGGGAAGACACCAGCTCTGGGGCCTGACACAGCCATAGGCGAATGTGAGGTGTTGAGACGGGATTCCAGCAAAGAGGAGCTGCCCATCCCATGCCCAGACAAGAAGAGAGACAAGGATCTTGGTCCTCGGCTCCGACGCCCCTCGGCTCCTGTGGCCATTGGTGAGGTCTGGTCACTTGGAGAGGGCTGAGCCTCTAGGTCTCTCGATCCCAGTGCTTTTTCAGCCTGTCCTTGGTTTTAGCTTTGGGTCCCCACCTGGATCTGGTAGCTTTTGAACCTGGGTTTGAATTCCAGCACTCTTTCTGCCACCTGCGTGCAAGTCACTCAACCTCTCTGAGCTTCTTTTGACTTAACTGTAAAGCGGGTTTGAGGAGGACAGGGCAAGTCGATGCATGTGAGTTATGTAGCATCCTACTTGGCACATTGCCCTTTGTAAATGGTAGCTGCTACTTTCCAAGTGGGAGATGAGATAGGGATTTCTTCTTGGCAAGTTCCTATCAGCTAGGGGATTTGTACGTAGTAAGTATCTTGACCTTCCTTTAGGTGTCTCTATCCTCGATTCCATCTGTGACTCACTGAGCATTGCTTTCCGCGGGGTCAGTCACTGCCCTCCTAGTGGGCTCTATGCTCACCTCTGCCGCTTCCTGGCCTTGTGCCTGGGCCACCGGGATCCCTATACCACTGCCTGCCTCATCACCGAGTCTGTGTCCATCACCTGTCGCCACCAGCTGCTCACCCATCTCCACAGGAAGCTCAGGTGAGTGCCCACCATCCCTAAGGCTTGTGCTAGGGCCAACTGGAGGGAGGATCCAGACTTTGAAGGAGGGAGAACTCACCCCTACTTGTGTTGCTTGCAGCAAAGCCCAGAAGCACCAAAGATCACTTGAAATAACAGACCAGCTGCAGGAGCTGAGCCTCCAGGAGACGCCTGGAGATGGGCCCCTGGCCCGCATCCAGCACCTCTTCTCCTTCAGGACTTCGGGATCTGGCCATTTCCCCCAGCCTGAGAAGGAGAGTTTCCAGCGGTGCCTGGCTCTGCTCCCCAGGGGTATGGTGGCCGGCTTTGGCTGGCTCTCCTGTCCTTTTATTCACCTTCTTACTAAAGAGTTGGGTGATGGTGTTTAAGGCATTAGTTAGCTCACCTAAATTTATGATCCTTATGGAAGAACCTATCATACCTTTATACTGATTAGTCATTTTCTTACTCTCACTAAACAGACATATCCTAAATCTAGAAGGGGTTTTTTTGTTTGTTTGTTTGTTTTAACTTCAACTTTGAGTTCCAAGCAAATTCAATGTCTTTATTCAGGCATAAGTTCAGGTGTCCACGGGCTCCCTGTGCTAACATGAAATATGTTAACAGATTATTTGACTGTGTCCTTCTGTGCAGGGCCCTTTGTTCTTTTCTTGACACAAAAAAGTGCAAGACATGGTCTCTGTCCCCAGGGAGCTGTTAGGGCAAGTGAGAGCACCTTGGACTCCAGTGACCAGAGCAGACTTCTTAAAGCTTTCTTGAGTGATAGATAGGGACTGAGTGCAGAAGACATTGAAGGGAATTCCTTGTAACAGCTGAAATGACTCTGGGTATGTTCTTTGTGTCAGGGGTGACTGTATGTGTGTTGGCCCTGGCCACCCTCCAGCCTGGAACGGTGGGCAACACCCTCCTGCTGACCCGGCTGGAAAAAGACAACCCCCCAGTCACTGTGCAGATCCCTACCGCCCAGAGCAAGGTATGTTTCCCGGGCCAGGGGGCAAAGCTGGGCTGCGGTAAGCTCCTGGTCAGGCTGCTCATGTTCTGTGACGGGGGGCAGAGATGGTGGCCACGTGGACAGGCGGAAATCTCACAACCCCATCTCCCAAAGCTTCCCCTTAGCTTGGCCTTGAAAGAGTTTGATGCCATCCAGAAGGAACAGAAAGAAAACAGCAGCTGCACTGACAAGCGAGAATGGTGGACAGGGCGGCTAGAACTGGACCACAGGATGGAGGTGTGTGGCCCCAGGGTGGGGGTGGGTCAGGCCTGGAAGTCACCTGGGGGTGCCAGTGTCTTCACACTCAGCAGTGACGGCTCAGTGCTAAGCTGCCTCAAATCCTTTCTGGAATTGTAGGCCTAAATAAAAAATTATGTCACTTGGAAAGGACTTTAAACAAGAGCCCACAACTTGAAGGGGTTATGGCAATGGAATGTTTAAAGGTACATAAAGAAAAAGGACTTAAGCCCAAGTATCAGCTCCCCAGCTTTAGCCTTCATTGCCCACCTGTTCATAGATACTTAACAGATTATCTTATCTGTATTCCCCCAGAGTCTCAGCAAATGAAAGGTGTTTCTAGCTTCTTGTCTTTTGCGACTGGCAGAAAGATGTGTAAGATAAATACACATATTGGAAAACCCATTTCCTCATCTCCAAAATGGTGCCCATGTGGAAAGAAACTTAGCTTCATCTCTGACTGAAGGTTCTATTCTTCCACATTCAGGTTCTCATCACTGCCCTAGAGAAAGATGTATTGGGCTGCTGGAAGGGGCTGTTGCTGCCAGTAAGTGAGGACGCCGGCCCTGCCCAGGAGGCCTCCCTCCTACAAGAGTTGCTGCAGGAATGTGGCTGGAAATATCCTGATGCTACTCTGCTGAAAGTGAGTTGAGAAATCGGGGAAGGGGAAGAAGCTAGACTTAATTTCTTCCCACCTGCCACCGTGAGTGGAGATGGAAGCTATGGCACTCACTGACCATTGTTCCCCTACAGATCATGCTCAGTGGTGCCAGTGCTCTCACCCCTCAAGACATTCAGGCCCTGGCCTATGGGCTGTGCCCTGCGCAGCCGGAGCGAGCTCAAGAACTCCTGAGTGAGGCAATAGGACGTCTACAGGGGCAAACAATACCAAGCAGTAGGCACCTTGTCTTAGTACTGGACAAGGTAAGAAGCTAAGGGCCAGAGAGACAGCATCTAGTGAACACTGGGCACCAACTCACCCCCACACCCCATCTGACTCCTGCGAATGCCTGCCTAGGGACCATAACCTCTGAGTGCTTTTTACCCAGGACCTGCAGAAGCTGCCGTGGGAGAGCATGCCCAGCCTGAGGGCACTGCCTGTCACTCGGCTGCCCTCTTTCCGCTTCCTGCTCAGCTATGCTATCATCAAAGAGGTAAGGTTCAGGGAGTGAGGACTGCAGATGATTGGCGGTGACTGGAAAAGTAGGAGAGGGTCTTAGAAGTGGATCAGTCACGGGATGGGGCTTGGAGCTTCTTGGCCCCCCAGGCCAGACCAGGATCCTGACCACTAGTGTCTCCTCCCTAGTCTGGGGCCTCGCCAGTGCTGAGCCAAGGGGTGGATCCGCGCAGTACCTTCTATGTTCTGAACCCTCACAATAACTTGCCAAGCACGGAAGAGCAATTTCGAGCCACTTTTAGCAGGTCAGGAGGATAAGAGTAAAAAACGGGATGGGGAAGGGTAGCAACAACACATAGGCACAACATGCCCTTTTCTCCAGAAGCAGATGTTGCAGCCCACCTTTTCCCTAGTATTCCTTGTGCCCAGTTTGCTACATGACCCTATTCTTACTCCTGCAGTGAATCTGGCTGGAAAGGAGTGGTTGGGGAGGTACCAAGCCTGGAACAGGTGCAGGAGGCTCTGACGAACCGTGACTTATATATGTGAGTGCTTAGGGCAGGGTGGTGGGGAGAGGAACAGCCCAAGGAGAGGGGGTTGCTTTGGTTTGCTTTAGGGCTTTAAAGCCCCCGGCTGACTCAAGACACCTCTGGAAACAGCAGAGGCCTAGTATGGCTAGGTCAAACTCATCTCACCTTCTTCTGCTTTAGCTATGCAGGGCATGGGGCTGGTGCCCGCTTCCTGGACGGGCAGGCTGTTTTGCGGCTGAGCTGCCGGGCAGTGGCACTGCTGTTTGGCTGCAGCAGTGCAGCCCTGGCTGTGCATGGAAACCTGGAGGGGGCTGGCATTGTTCTCAAGTATATCATGGCTGGCTGGTGAGTCTCCAGGGGCAAGGCCTGTCATAGGTCTCTACCCCAGGATCTTTCCTAGGTTTGAAGTCTTAAATCCTTCCTCTTTTGTGCCCCACCTTCCTCCCACCCTAGTTCCCTGAGGCCATTAACCCATTGCCCTCTTCTCCTAGAACTACGGCCAAGGGACTTCCTCGTTGGCTCAATCTCTACTCATCCACCACCACCATCAGTTGTGGTTTCCTGTATATGCTATTTTAGAGTCCTTTGTATTTCTTCGTTCTTTTTTCCTAGTCCCCTGTTCCTGGGTAACCTCTGGGATGTGACTGACCGTGACATTGACCGCTACACGGAGGCACTGCTGAAGGGCTGGCTTGGAGCAGGCCCAGGAGCCCCCCTTCTCTGCTATGTCAACCAGGCCCGCCAGGCTCCCCGACTCAAGTATCTTATTGGGGCCGCACCTGTAGCCTATGGCTTGCCTGTCTCCCTGCGGTGACTCCTTGGAGCTGTCCTATCACTGATAGAAGCTATGTGACTGTTCTACCTCCCATACTTAGATTTAACCCTCAGGATAAATATTTTTAACTGATTTCCCCCAGTGTTTTATGTAAAACATTTCCTTGTAACTTAATACAATAAAGATTTATCACTTAAACCCTGTTTTGTGTAGTTCATCAGAAACATTTGAAGACAAGGCTATTGCCACCTCCCACAATGTGGTACTATAAACAGAACAACTTGCAGGAGTTCCAGTCTGAGAGCACTAGGGAAAAAGGCAAAACCACAGGACAAAGCTAAAAAGAGATGCATCAAGATGCTCTGAGTGGGGACAGAGTTGTCAAGGAAGGGTAGAGACAGACCCATTGACTGTGTCTTAACCAGGTACCATCAGGTCTGTCGACTTCTTGCCCTCAGGTATCCTGGGAGTGACACCAGTTTTAACACCTCAGTTCCCCAGCCCCCTCCTAAGTGAATGTTAAAGACTACTGTTTTCTCCCCACATACAATTGTTCCATTTGTCAGTGCACTTTGGCAGCAAATTATGTGGGGTTCTGCTGCTAATGTATGTTTTCTCTCTCCCCAATTACATTAATTTCCTCAGAGCACGTATCTCACACGTTCACGTAGCCCTCACATCTAGCGCATGGTATAAGATATGTACTGATTGATAAACCTTGTGCTGTGGTCGTTGGTTGGTAACGTGCCTCCTTGCTGCCCTCTCCATCTTCGGCTTCATCTGCTCAAAGCACCGCTTTCGCGATGCTACTCCCCCTGACCAGGAACTTCACAGTCCTTGCCTATCTGTCACTAGGTTTACACCACCCACGTGGAGTAGCATTCGTTGCTTTGCACTGTTGTGGTTATGGCCTGAGTAATTTTAAGATTTTTAAGTTCCTTGAGGGCAGGAGTCCTGTTTGCTACAACTTTACTGCGCTAGACTTTAGATGACTTATGAAAAAGCAAGCGCGGCTCTGCTTAGCTACAGGCGAGCCTCTGAGACTCCCAGCGGAGACGCAGGATCATAGAGATGCCTGGTGCAGCGAGGCCCGGCGCAGCCATCGAGATGCGCAGGGGGTGGCTAGAGCGTTGCTCGCAGAGCCGGCTTCCGGTGTTTTAGAGCAGCTTTCCGACATGGCGCAGTCGGTCAACATCACCGAGCTGAATCTACCGCAGCTGGAAATGCTCAAGAACCAGCTGGACCAGGTGGGGACGGGCCCCAGAGACACTCCTTTCCAGCCTCACATCCCTCCTGCCCATGCGTACGCCTTCGCCCCCTACTCCTCCCCACTTTGGAAGGCTTCCCTTCCCCTGGGAACCCCTTCGCCCCTTCGGCAGTGCTCTCTTCTCCCACCATCCCCACACTGACTCTCTTTCCTGAACTCTATAGGAGGTGGAGTTCTTGTCCACGTCCATTGCCCAGCTCAAGGTGGTACAAACCAAGTATGTGGAAGCCAAGGACTGTCTGAACGTGCTGAACAAGAGCAATGAGGGTATGGAATAGGCGCGCGAAGGCAGCCTGGGGGATGTGGCGAACCAGCTTCTCGTCCCACCTCCTAAACTAAACCAGTCTTCCTTACCTGAGACGAGAAACAATCCATTACATACTCTGTACCGCTTTGTGAGCATTTTGCATGTTGCCTACCTAGAATTGAAATGTACAGGACATATCTCCACTTGCCCCTGTTTCCGTTCTTTTCATACTGTCTGCGCTGCGCCATGTGGGAACTCTCGTTAACGACTTTATGCTGGAGCTGCCAGCCTTCCCCAGATGTTTGTCTAAATTGCTTTCACAGGGAAAGAATTACTTGTCCCATTGACGAGTTCTGTATCCTTTCCACAGAAACGATCCTTTTCTCCCTCATCCCCTGCAACAACCACAACAAAAATGGTAGGGGTAGTTTTGTTGACTGTAAAGTTCCCCCAAGACTCTAAGAGCTCTTACTGTGCAGTGTCTAGCTCTCCTGTCTGTATCCTGGGGCCAGCATCTAGCTATTGCCTTGTGAGCACCAAAGAGTATGTATAATTGAGGTGCGATTATTTCCCTTTTTTAAACTGGTGGCTTATACTTTTACTAATAACTTAGCAGACATAAGCAAATAGGACACAGAAACAAGTGGGTTGGCTCTGTGTATTCTCAGTTTCAGTTTAATTGGGGCTCTTAGTCCTAAACTGTTGTTACTAAGAAACTGGGATTGTGCCTGTCAAATGTCTTACTTGAGTGATCAAGGTAGGACAGTAAGGCTCCTGTAAACTATAGTCTGAGAACTGACAGGCTAAAAGAGGAACACAGAAATAGTAGTGTAGTATGGATTGGGTAAATAACAAACATTAAATCTATCAGGAATTAGCTAGTCCATGGTTAAGGGTGTTGAGGGTAAATGAGGCTGGCTTTTCATTTTTACTGCGCCGCAACAGTAGGAAAATATTTTGTTTAGTCATTTTGGAGAGGCTAACTGCTCGCTTGGAGTGTGGGATCAGGGCAAGAGAGTGATTCAGTATATGTCATTGTCTCCGTAAGGAGCCAACTTCTACATCTCCACATTTGAAGTCCACGGGTATAATTTTAAGGCTTCCAGATTATTCAGTCCCTGTAACGTGTAGCTTTTTAGAAAAGAAAGTCTTAGGAAGCCAAGCAGGCTGGCTGACAAGGAATCATGACTGGTGCTGGGCTAGTTTTCCCTTAACCCTGGTTTTGCAGATGTATGTCCCTGGGAAGCTACATGATGTGGATCACGTGCTCATCGATGTGGGAACTGGCTACTATGTAGAGAAGGTGAGTGGAAGGAACCATGTAGATGCCCTTCTGAGCAACAAAAGGAAGTTCAGGGGAAGATTTAGGAAGTAGTATAGGGTCTCCACTTATGCCCTCCGTCACCTCTGACCTCTTAGACAGCTGAGGATGCCAAGGACTTCTTCAAGAGGAAAATAGACTTCCTCACCAAGCAAATGGAGAAAATCCAGCCAGCCTTGCAGGAGAAACATGCCATGAAACAGGGTAAGCTTGACCTGGGGCACACCTCTTTACCTTTCCTACCTCCATGATAAAGAACATGGATTGTAGTGTGAACTGTGAGGGTGTCTCCTTCCTGGATTAAAACTGTATCTTTCTCTTTTGTGTCTTGATGTGTTATTCTGTAGATTCTGTGCATTATATACCCATTATTTGTAGATTCCTGAGTTGGGTGCTTGAGAAATTTAGAGGAAGGAATTCATGTGTCTGTTCTTAATGGGGGTGGAATGGGAAAAAAGATACAAGTAAATGAACACAAAGGAAAGAAATATAGCCCTAAGTACTAGCAATTGCAACCCTAGCTACACATTAGAATCACCAAGGGAGTTTGAAAAGAAAGCCTGAGCACACCCCAGACTGACTAAATCAAGCTGGGTAGTGATGGGATGGGGGTGGGCAGGGATTCCAGGGTTTGGTGTTTGTTTGTTTTTAAACTCCCCAGGTGATTCTGTTATACAGTCAAGATTGAGAATCACAGTTCTGAAGGCAGAGAATCTTTTCCACGTTATAATTTTTGGTTATGTCTGACTCATTTAATAGTGTATTTTGTTCATCTTTACACCCCAGTCGTTGTCATATTTAGTGACACATTGTGGATTCTAAATTTGTGTTAATGTGTGTTCCCGGCAGTGGATCACTGTGTTAAAAGTTTTATTAACTGTAGTTGGTTGTCTGCCCATCGTTAAACTTTCCTGCCACATTTCCTTAACTCTGGATTCTCCCCTTTAGCTCTGGACTAGGGTCTGATTTTTTTTCCTGCCCACAGCTGTCATGGAGATGATGAGCCAGAAGATTCAGCAGCTCACAGCCCTGGGAGCAACTCAGGCTGCCAAGGCCTAAGATCTGGTTTCATAAATCGGGCAGAAGGGCCCTACCTCAGGGGCCTGGGACTTTGTGGTGGGGAAGAGAAGGGTTTTGTGTGTAATGCCAATAAATGTTCCAGGTGGGCAGAATGTCAGTCTTTTCTTGCGTTAAGTAAGGGACTGGTGAAGAGATGGGAGGGCGGCCGTCGAGAGAGTGTGAGCCGCACCAGAGCCTGATGCAGTGCTTATCTTGGAGGCTCCATCCGGACTTCGGGCGCAGTGGGGAGGATTGCCTTTGCTGCATGTCTTGACCCTCCTGTGGGGCCGTAGTCATGGGAAAGGCTGGCAAACGGAAGTGGGGCTGCGCGAGCACTTCCTTTTCCGGGTCGGTGTCCCCCGCGTTGCACGGGAGAAGCTGCATGGGCCGCCGCTTCCTGCGAGGTCTCTTGCTGTTGCGGCTGCCACCCATCTGTGTCCGGCACGGCCCGTTCAGCCTGGAGTCCGTCCTGCCCCCGAAACGATCCCGCAGCAGCCGCATGGCACCGCCCCGAATCGGGACGCACAACGGCACCTTCCACTGCGATGAAGTCCTGGCTTGCGCATTGCTACGCCTCCTGCCGGAGTACCGGGTACGACCCGCTTGGGGCTTCCCGAGTGCCCTCACTGGCCCGGGTGGTAGCTCGGGCGGTCACAGTACCCCTCCTACCGTCCCGGCTCCCCTGGGAACCCAACATTAATCCCTGTACCCGTGCGACTCCTGGCAGCTCCCTCACCTCCGGTGACCCCCCCACCCCCTGCAGGATGCAGAGATTGTGCGTACCCGGGACCCCGAGAAACTGGCTTCTTGCGACATCGTGGTAGACGTGGGTGGCGAGTACGACCCTCAGAGACACCGATATGACCATCACCAAAGGTGAGTTCCCGGATACCTTTCTTCGGCTTTATTCAGTTCTCCGATTCAGCCATCCACTGCAGTGGTCTCTGTCAGCAAAGGGACCGCCTCATCCCGGAACGCAAACTCTTGAGTCCAGTGGGATTACAGTCTTCATCCTGCTCTCCCCACCTGCCCTACACCCATCTGCCTGGCCTTGGACCTCCCTGAGCCCTCTAGTGTGCCCAGGCCTCCCGTGGCTCCCAGTCAGTCCTCAGGTCCCTCCCAGCTCACCTTCCCAGGCTCAGTCAGACTTTTCTCCCAGCAGCACTGTTAATCACCCCAATTAATACTCCAGCTGGGGTTAACCCATTCATGTGTCTTTTCTGCTCCACTTCATTCTTTGGACCCACGTGATTATAGTGGTTGGCAACAGTTCAGATGTGTGTGGTTTTCTACTTCATTTACTCTCTTCCCTTGGGAAATCTGTCTTTTCCAGGGGTAGCCCATTATCAATTCCAGTCCTTTCCCTCTCTCCACCGGCCCTTACCTCATCAAACTCCCTCAGTGAGTGACCCCACCTCTTACTTTTCAAAGGAAACTTAGCTTTTCCTTCAAGCACAGCTTTTTTCCCCACTCTTAAACATTCTTTGCCCCCTCTTTCCAGGGCAGCAAACACTGTTTCCTTCTCCCCCCTCCCCACCCCTTTCCAATCTATTACTTTCTCCTCTTGGACTTCCCACCAGTGTTTCTACTTTTCCTTGCCTGCAGCCTAAAACTCTGCTTAGGCATCTCTCATCTTGAAAACAGGTACAAAATCCTTCCGCTGTACACCACACTGTTTAAAGTGATTGTCTCTGAGGGATTATGAAGTGGTTTATGTTGTTTTAAGTCTTTTAAGTATTTTTCTCTCTCTTCTATTTAAGTGTACATATTTAGAAATGCTGTTGGGAGATAACCTTCCCAGTATTTACAACCATCACTTCTCAGCCACTTTTCAAAAGAAGAGCTGACTCTGGCTCCACATTTCTTTTAATTCATTTCATTCATTCATTCAGATGCTTCTCTCCCAGTCTCTCCACTGGAAATGCTCGTGAGTAGGGTACCAGTGACTTCAACACCAAGCTCAGGTTCCTGGCTGAGAACCTCAGCTCTTTGTGGCACTTTGACATTATTAACTGCTTTCTTTTTCCTAATGATCTGACATACATTTTTAAAAATTATGCAGTATTTGACACATAAAAGAATATAGTTAACATTTCTAGAATATACAACATAAAATGAACACCTATGAACTAATTCCCCAACCTAAGAACTTGAACATTACAATTACCTTTGAATCTGTACCTGTGAGTGTCTTCCCTCCCATCCCCCAGCCTCCTCCAGAAGTAAACAGTTTTGTGTTCATCATACCCTAGTGTGTAGTTCAGCATATGTGTTTCCATTAACTATTTAGTTTTGCTTCTTTTTGAAACTTATCTGGGGGGATTATTGTTATTAGTATTTATACCTTACGTATATTATAAAATTGTTTGTATTTACTTAATATTTAATAATAAACACAATACAATGTACAGATGATGTGTTATAGAATTGTACCCATGAAACCTACATAATTTTATTAACTAGTGTCACACCAATTAATTGAATTAAAAATCACTAAAACAAAAAATGAGCTCCCTAGGTGATTCTGATTGGTATTTACAAAATACAGCTATGGTTTCTACTTCCCTGACAGCTGTTATGCCTTCTTATTCTCTGTGCCACTGCTACTCACTCACCCAAACCAGTGCAGGTAATCCCCTTGCATCTATTTTCCATGCTGACACAATCCTCTTTCTAACATGTACTTGTCTACTTAAAATCTGTCAGTGGCTCCCATTATATACAAAGTCCAAACTCCAGAGTATGTTATACAAGGCCTATCATGATCTGGCCCCTGCTTACCCTTCTCCTTTTTTTTTTTTTTTTTTTTTGCTACTCACATCCAAGCAGCCTTTCTTGCTGTTCCATTATACATGTTGTTTCTCTGCCAGGAATACCATTTCTCCTTCACTCTTTGGCTGATGAACACCCAGTAATTCATCTTTCATGTATGATTTGAAGGCTCTCTTCCTGAATCCTTACCCACACCCTACCCCCCCCCCTTGTTTATAACTTATCTAGAGCATTTGCTTGGTTGTTTCTGTGTTTGTGTGCCTTTAGCAGATGCACTTATAGACAGGGACACTCTTGGTATTTTTATCCCCAATGTCTGAAAACAAAGTCTGGCGCAAAGTAAGCATTGAGCTCACCATTGTCAAGTGTGTGCATGGAGACTCCACACTGAGATCTATATGACGCCTGAGGAGAAGCCAAAGCCTCTCCAGCTGGGCTGTCTCCTTCCAGCTCCTGCAGTATTTCCGAGCCTCCCTACCTCCACTTGTGCCTACATGTGCACACACACACACTGTGGGTTAACTGGGCAACTCTGCCTCAGCCCCACCTCCCTGTGCTCCTCAGGTCTTTCACAGAGACCATGAGCTCCCTGTCCCCTGGGAAGCCATGGCAGACCAAGCTGAGCAGTGCGGGACTCATCTATCTGCACTTCGGGCACAAGCTACTGGCCCAGTTGCTGGGCACTAGTGAAGAGGACAGCATGGTGGGCACCCTCTATGACAAGGTGGGGACCTGAGGGCAGAGATGCCCCACATATGCATCTCTATCAGGCCAAATGGGAGTGGCACTCACGTAGCACTTAGGACTAGGCCTCAGATCAGAGACCCTGGCCCATAGCTAGCCCACTACTGTCTCCTCAGTCAGGCTCATCTTCTCGCAAGGGGGTGGTTTAAGTTGCTGCATCTCCATCCTCGGGCGGTGAGACGTAAATGAGGCAACATGGGAGAGGGTTTTGAAAACCATAAAGCATTTCCCAGCCTTTCTTGACCTGACACAAATAAAAAATGACTGTTCAACAACTTGGTAATAGAGGCTGCTTAGGTTTGGAAGCTTATGGCTCAGAGGCTCCATCTGCCTTGACAGGGGAAAGGAGCATATTCTAGGTCCCGCTGTAATCCACCAGAGGCACGTGAGTTGGGGAGCTCGGTTGGGAAGGGTCTTCGGGTTCCACCAGCGTCCCCTGAAAGCAGTTCAGCAGATTCCTGCTGTTGGGGAAGGAACAGCTAGCTAGTGGCCCTGGCGTGCATGTCAGATCAGTGATTCTGAGGACACCTACTAGATCCAACCCCAGTGAGGTTCCCAAGTCAAACTTCAGAGTTCAGTCAGCTGTTTTTTGCAGACAGTCTGTTCACTTACTTTTCTCAGCTTATCTGTCTTTGGTCCATATGACACAGCATTAGTATGACTCCAGAAAAAGTAAAGAAATATGAATGGTTAAATTGGAGACTTTGGAGTTCTAAGGTTGTAGACTGCCTGGGTTAGTTTTCCCTTCTACTGCTGAGGAGTTTCTACGCAATCAAACTAAATTACCCAAGTTTTAACTGATCAGATTGGAGTTCCTTTTTTGGCTCTGAGAGTAGCACTTTTTCTCCATACCACAGGTGTGTTGATACTTAGGCCTATTTTGTAGGGCAGTATTGCATTAAACACTGCTCCCATATTGTTTCTGTCCCCAAACTCTTTAGGCATTTTCCCACTGTTTCTTTAGGCTCTGGAGATGCAGCAACTGCTGATGCTGTGTGGCACGTCGTGGATTTCTCTGGGACCACACCCCAGCGCTTGATGTCTAGTCCTCCACCCGTTCCTCTCACCCATGGGAGAGCCCACTTGTCTCATGTCCTTGGCCAGACCCTCCCAGACCTCATTAAACAGGTTACTGAGTAGCCTACTCAGCCCTGCTGGAGATTTACCCTCCTTCAGCTATAGGGGCCTTAATGGAACTCGAGACCTTTGTTCGGAAGTCAGCAGTCCCCTCCCCACACATGCTGGCCTCAGTTAGGACTTTGTATGGTAGTTGAATGAGCACTAGATCAGAAAACAAATGATCCAATTTCCAACCCTGGTGCTAGTAGCTCTCTGACCTTAGGCAAGCTGCTGGATGCCCCAGTTACCCCTTTCCTCACCCAGTTGTTGAGAGATCCTCACTGGGTCATTGCGTTGAGAAACTGAAGAGTGTGTATGCATGTTAGCTTTGAAACCTGTAAAACTTTATTGTGCAAGTGGTAGGTACCTTCAAGAACATTTCTCCTGCTGCTGCCTTAGATGTACGAGAACTTCATGGAGGAGGTGGATGCAGTGGACAATGGGATCTCCCAGTGGGAGGAGGGAGAGCCTCGATATGCAGTGACCACTACACTGAGTGCTCGGGTTGCCCGGCTTAATCCCACCTGGAACCAGCCCAACCAAGACACAGAGGTAAGGAGGGCCCCAGGGGAAGAGAATGAGGCATGTAAAACCTCAGGGGAAGAAATGAGAGTAGTTCACCTGTCAGACCCTAGCAAAGTGAAAAGTTCAGACCAGCACCATGGTTCCCATGTTTCCCAGGCCGGGTTCAAGCGTGCAATGGATCTGGTTCGAGAGGAGTTTCTGCAGAGACTGGACTTCTACCAATACAGCTGGCTGCCAGCCCGGGCCTTGGTAGAGGAGGCCCTGGCCCAGCGATTCCAGGTACAGTCGTGGGAGGAGGCATTGTGGCTCGGGGACTAGTGACTACTGGCAGGTTGCTTCTTCCACCTTGAACCTTCCAGCCACTCCCCATTTCCCTTTCAGGTGGACCCAAGTGGGGAGATAATAGAACTGGCAAAAGGTGGATGCCCCTGGAAAGAACACCTCTATCACCTGGAATCTGGGCTGTCACCCCCAGTGACCATCGCCTTTGTTATCTACACTGACCAGGCTGGACAGTGGCGGGTACAGTGTGTGCCCAAGGAGCTCCATTCATTCCAGAGCAGGTAAGGCCCGTGGGGACCACCCTGCAGACCTTCAGGCCTGTTGCCTCCTTATCGGAGGAGGCCACTCACCTTGGCCTCTGCTCTGCTCCTCCTCTCTCAGTTCCTCAAGGCCTCCATTTGCTCCCACCAACTTCCTCTTTCTGCTCACTTGCAGGCTGCCGCTGCCAGAGTCATGGCGGGGTCTTCGGGATGGGGCTCTGGACCAGGTCAGTGGAATTCCTGGCTGCATCTTTGTCCATGCCAGTGGTTTCATTGGTGGGCACCGCACCCGAGAGGGTGCCTTGAGCATGGCACGTGCCACCTTGGCCCAGCGCCCAGCACCTATGCCTCCGGCAAGTCCCCTCATCCAATAAAAGTTCTTTCACCTCATACTGACCAAGTCCTTGCCACATCACTGCCTTGCACCGTTCTGGGAACTTGCTGGAACTTGGGAAAAGTGAAACATCTATAACATTTATTATGTGCCAGAGCCTATGCTAGACCTTCAGGCCTGTCGATATCTTCTCAGCTTTTCTTTCCTAATCATCGGAAACCCATCCAGTTCCTAAAGTAAAATAACTTGACCAAACTCACAAGTAGTGGCTAAAAAGTGATAGAACCAAGATCTAACCCAAAGTCCATGCCTTTTTTTCCTTCTCTATACCTCAGTGCAATTCCCTTGAAAAGAGTCTCATAATTGAGTGGGAAACACAGAAGGAAATTTTTATTATTAGAAGTGGGAGTGAGGGGAATGGGACCAGGCAGGTGGTGGCCCTGGGAGAGGGTCCCAAGGAGCAGAGGTTGGGGATGTCTCAGTAAAGAGAGGCAGATCGTGAACAGAACCTCCGCCCCCACCTGGGGGCTCTTGGGTTCGGCCAAGCACCGGGCTAAAATGTGGAAACTGGGCATTGACGAAGTACATAGGGATGTGGGCGATTCGGCCTGTGGACCAGCACTGCAGAGAGGGGGAAAAGGTCTTATCAGGGTTTGGGCTCAAAGAAGGCCATGTGGCAGAGCCACACAGCAGCCGAGGCCCTCAGCTCCTCCACCCAAACCCCAGCAGCCTGGCCTACTCACCACACTAAGCAGAGCCCCTTTGTTGAAAGAAGGATGGAAAGTGATGAGCTGGGCCTGAGCCCCTGGCTCCCCCTGAATAACGCCACTAGGGGAAGAAGAAGAAACACGTAAGCAGGCAGCTACAGACACAGGCAGGATGTGGGTGTAGTGAGGGAAGGCTAGTGAGGAGCCCAGACCTGATGGCCTGCCCAGCACTCACCAAGGAAGTAGCTCAAACACGGGGCTGTTTCGAGTGCGAAAAAGGAGAATGACTGGCTTACCATCCTGGACCCGTGGATTTCCTGTAAGAGATGGATGCAGGCACAGGAAAGAACTCGAGGCAGAATCCCAGGGCAGGGCCACTCTCAGTGGAAAGATGGCTAGGGGCCGAGCAAAGTCCTTCCTCCCCACCTCTTACCTTTCATGAGCACAGCCAGACGCTCCCCACTGGGGTCCCAGACCATGGAGTGAGCCTCTCCCCCAAGTCTGTGGGTCAGAACAGTAGGTTGGGAGGGCCTGGCATGGTCCCTCCCACCTTTCGCTGCCTCTCCCTCACCCACTCAGTTCACCTTTCCTCTCCATCTGGTGTCTGTACTGTTGTCTCAGACAGATCTGCCACAATCGTTGCTGATTTTGCACCTCCAACGCGCCCCTTTCCCTCGCCTGTAGACAAGGGCAGAGGCTCTTAAGTATAGGAAATGGGCCTCTGATTTGTCCCCTGTCTCCTCTCCATCACAGGCACCAATACCTCAAGTCTCCCAAGCTGCTTTACTTCCCTTTATCCCTCAGGGTAACTTTCCAGAGGGTTCCTGCCTCCCTCTGACTACCCCAGATGGTCTGCATCCTAAAGGGTTTCCCATAACTCACCACAAGGTTCTGGGAACGACAAGGAGTAAATCAGTGGCTCCCCCAATACGGTAAACAGCAGCCGGTTTCCATCTGGGCTCCAGCAGCCGGTCTGGGATCAGGAAGCAAAAGGCAGGGGAAGGGTGGTCTATAGGGGAATGTAGGAGGAAAAGAAGTACAGGAGGTGGGGAGACAAGCTTGGGGGACCAGGGGCCCATCTCTTCCCCAGCTTCTGTGAATTTACCTGACATCGCCCTGACAGAGTAGGCCACCTCTCACAAGTCCACATCTGGGCCTCCCAGACTCTGCACCAGAGACAAGCAGATCATAGCTTAGGACTGCTTGTTCCAGAATTTAAACTTCCCTCTGTCAGTCCCAGGCTCAGATTAAAGAATAGGAATGGTCCTTCCTGCTGGACATTCCAGGAGCAAAGTGCCTTTCTCCAGGTCACTCTTGCCCTCCCTCTCCTCCCACTCACCGAAAGATGGCTGAAGGAGTGGACGCCAGGACTTTGCTACCATCCGGGGACCAGAGCAGGTTGGTAACCCCACCTCCTCGAAACCAGGGAAGGGGAACACAGGTCTCTGTTGAAATATCCCATACCTAGGAAAGTGGGGTCGAGAGAGTGAGACAGGAAACTCATGCACCCCTGTCATCTCACAGGGAGCTCCCCTTCTTTAAGGTACAAAGAAAAGGAAAGGGGCTGTTAAAACAGGAGGAAATAGGTTTTATGTTTACAATTATAGCAGGCAGAATTTGAAATCTGAGTCTGGGTGATGCAGCTCCTTCCATGGGCAAGTTTAAGACTGAATGAACAGCCCTGGTCGGTATAGCTCAGTTGGAGTGGCCTCCCATAAACCAAAAGGTAACAGGTTCAATTCCCGGTCAGGGCATGTGCCTAGGTTACAAGTTCGGTCCCCAGTAAGGGCACGAGTGAGAGGAAACCAATCAACATTTCCTTCTCACATCGACATTTCTCTCCCTCTCTCTCTACCTCCCTCCCTTCCCATCTCTACGCATGGCCTTAGGCTTCAGATAAGGATTTAAAAAAATAAAATGAAAAAGACTGAATGGACAATTATTCCTCTCCTTCAACCACCAGGCAAAGAATGCTCTTTCCTCAATCTCAGGGATGGCTGAAATGACCAAAAGAGGTGTGGGGACCAACTCACCAAGATAGCAGCATCCACAGGGGAAGCTGAGAGCAGCCGCCCCCCACTGGGGGCCCAGGCCAAACTGGTGACAGGTGTGTGCCCAGGATGAGAGAGCACTTGGGCACAGCCAGAAGAGGGTCTGCCAAGGGGAAAAAGTATGGAGTCAGAAGACAAGAAGAAAGCCCCATGATTCTATTTCCTTGCCTCCTCCTCGTAAAACTTTCCAATTCCCATGGCCCCTCAGCTTAAATCCAGGTTGGAGAAAATTAATAAGGACCGTGGAAGTTAAAGAAAAAATAAATAAGGAGGGGCAATGTCTCCACCACCAGGTCCATAGAGGAAAATGAGTGAAAGGAAGCAAGCTTTCACTATAGCCCTCAAGGAGAAAAATTTCTGACCAGAAAGGCTAGAATTTGCTGGGCTGGGATGATGTCATGCTCTGCCCTAGATGACAGCCCTCTTCCCACAGGACCATCTATAGCCTGAAGCCTGGGATAATCCATGATGTTACCTAAAGGGTCCAATCTCTTCTCTTTTCGGAGTTATCCACCACTCCCCAGAATTCAACCTGTGCTCCAAAGCCTGCCTTTCCTTGTCAGAAAAGACCCCCTTTCCTTGGCCCCGTCCTCTGCTGCTGCATTGTTTTCTGCTTCTCATAAAGATGCCACCTGTGGGTTGGCCTCCAGTACTAGGCTGGGAACTACCTAAGGGCACTGTGTCTTAGTCAGCTTTGCATCTCCAGAGCTGCACACCTGGCCTGACAAGTACAGGCTACTGCCTGAATTAGAGCCACCTTCTCCCTTTTCCACCTAAGTATAGCCACTTTTAGCTCCAGTGAGGTCTTAAGCCACTGATCTGCAACTTACTCTTTAACTTTACAGTATATCATAGTTCCCTTTCTAGTTCATAGAGAGGGAGCTCATTCATTTCAGTGGCTCCCCTTATTCTACTGAACAGATTAATTTATTCAAGCATGCCTCCACAAAGGTACATTTCAGTTAATTTTTTCTACTACAAACTATGCTGCAGAAATATACTCTGTACCTTTACTTATGTCATTATTTGTGTAGAACAGTACTAACATGGAATTGGGGGTCAAAAAATAAAGGCACCTTTAAAAAAATAAATACACCAACAAATTATTTTCTGAAAAGTTTGCACTACTATACTCTTATCAATTGTGTATAAAAGTACCTGTTTTCCTACTCTTGCTAGTACTAGGTATTATCAAACATCTTAATAATACTGTCATTCTGAATGGGCAAAATACTCTAGTCCTTTTATTTTTACATTTATTCTGCTTGATATTTACTTATATATAAAGTGTGAAGCAAGTACTATCATTTTCTAAATGGACAGCCAATTATCCCAATGTCACTAAAAAAAAACCCAAAAAACAAGAAATCTAAACTTTTTTGCAGTGAAAAGCCAAATTTATCATCTATTAAATTTCCATATATTTAGATCTGTTCGTGAAAGTTATTGTTACATTAATCTTCTTACACCAATAACTCTTTTTAAAAAAAAATTATTTATTTTTAGAGAGGGGAAGGGAGGGAGAGGGGGAGATTCATCAATGTGGTTGCTTCTCACGCGCCCCCTACTGGGCACCTGGCCCGCAACCTAGGCATGTGCCCTGACTAGAAATCAAACCCGCAGCCCTTTGGTTTGCAGGGCAGCACTCAATCCACTGAGCCATACCAGCCGGGGCCCAGTAACTATTACTATAACTTCATTAAATATTTTATTACCTGGTAGGGCAAGTTTCCTATCAATATTCTTCCTTTGCAAACTTTTTTCTTAGCATTTTTTTCACATTTATTCTTTCATAAAAACTAATTTTGTCCAGTTCACAACAGCAAACAAAACCTAGCAGAATTCTGGTTGGAAGTCTACTTGATATCTTTTTCTTCTAGTCCTTTTATTTATTTTTACTTTTTTTTTTGTCTCCTTGGTATTTATTTGTATCCAAGCAGACAGAATTTTCCTATCCAGGAATACAGCTTGTCTCCATTTATTCAGCTGTTGTTTAATATTCTTCAGCAACTTTCTTCAGATGTCTAATACACTGAATAAGTTTAACAATTTGTTCCTAGTAATTTAGTAACTATTGCACCTATTGTAAGTAGAATATTTTTTTTTTGGTTTCAATTTCTCAACTGATTATCGTTGGTAAACAGGAAAGCTATTACATTTTCAGCAGCTTGGATCCAGTCACCTTAATACATTTAAATTTCTTATTAGATCAAATAGTTGTAGTTGAATCACTTGTTTTATCAAGGTATGAAATCGAATCACCTTCAAAAAAATCTTACTATCTTTGAATGAGAATTATTTCTTCTTTTTCAAGACTTTACCATATTTCTTTTGCTTTTATTATTGTACTCACTAGGACCTCCAAAAATAATG
Source organism: Mormoops blainvillei (assembly GCA_004026545.1). Classification (NCBI taxonomy): domain Eukaryota; kingdom Metazoa; phylum Chordata; class Mammalia; order Chiroptera; family Mormoopidae; genus Mormoops; species Mormoops blainvillei. The sequence continues at coordinate 387,141 of PVJD01000081.1, read as the reverse complement.
TTGATTAATAATGCTGACAATGATATCTCTGTCTTTACCTTGACATTACTGGAAATACCTTTGGTATTTCATATTTGTTTTATATGGTAGCTACTGATTTTGAGTAAATATGCTTATGTTTAGGTTGTCTCTTTGTATTCCTATTTGCTTTGTGCTTTCAACTGGAATGCCTGCTTTTGGAGGAGGACATTTATTGATATAACCATTTCCCTCCATTAATTTGCTAATGTAATAAATCACATGAAGAGATTTCCTAATGATAAATAGTCTTTACTTTCTGGAATATGCTACTTGGTTAAGATTTTTTTTTTAATATTCTTTTGGACTCTATTTGCTAATATTTTATTTAGGGTTTTTGAATCTATGCTCAAATATTTTCTTGTACTAACTATTGTCAAGTTTAGGTTTTGGGTTACATTAGCTATCCTGGGACAGAGATCCTGGGACAGAGGACATTAATGGAAAAAATGGTGAAATCTGAACAAAGTCTGAAGTTTAGTTAATAACAACATACAAATGTCAGTTCTTTAGTTTTGACACATATAACATGGTGATACATTAAAAGGGGGGAAACTAGCCCTGACTGGTGTGGCTCAGTTGGTTGGAGCGTTGTCCCATAAACTGAAGGGTTGTGGGTTAGATTCCTGGTCAGGGCACATACCTAGGTTATGGGTTTGGTTCCCAGTTGGGACACGTACGAGAGACAACAGATTGACATTTCTCTCTCCCCTCAGTTTTTCTCCCTCTCTCCCTCCATTCTCTTCTCTCTAAAATCAATAAGCATGTCCTCAGGTAAGGATGAAAATAATTTTTAAAAAACATGGGTAAGGGTATACCAAAACTCTGTACTCTGTACATATATATATATATGTTTATTGATTTTAGAGAGAGAAGATGGGAGAAATATAAATTGGTTGCCTCCCACATGGGCCCAGACTGGGGATCGAATCCCCAAACTTTTGGTGTCCCAGATGACACTCCAGCCAACTGAGCCACAATGGCTAGGACCAAAACTCTGTACTATCTTTGCAAATTTTCAAAAAATCTAAAATTATGCCAAAATTAGCCCTGGCTGGTGTGGCTCAGTGGATTGAGTGCTGGCCTGTGAACCAAAGGGTTACCAGTTTGATTCCCGGTCAGGGCACATGCCTGGGTTGTGGGTCAGGTCCCCAGTTGGGGGGTGCACAAGAGGCAATCACATGTTAATGTTTCTCTCCCTCTCTTTCTCCCTCCCTATCCCTCTAAAAAACAAATAAATAAAATTTAAAAAATAATACCAAAATTAAGGTTATTAAAAGAAAAAAATCAGGACAATTTCCAAATTTTTCTATGATCTGGATTAATTCAAATAGTAGGGAGATTATCTTTTCTTTGACAATTATAACTCTCATAACCAGCTTCTGGTTTTATATTTAGTTCTCCTAGATATTATTTTTCCAATTGTATTGGTTTCAACTTATTAACTCCCTTCCCACCTTCCTTTAAACCTATTATCTGACAGTCCTCTAAAAGAGAGTTTTTCTAACTCCATAATTCATAGATATACACTTCCCACAATCCCAGAAACCTCTACTTCTGTCCCTTTCTCTGTATTAAAGTATTCTTAGCACCTCCACCTTGACCTTAGGTCTACTCCTCCATCTGCTGTGAGGACAAAGAAATTCTCCTTCCAAACCTCCTCACTGCCCTTAACAGGGCAACCACCTCAGGCCTAGGTAAGACAAGGGGGGGATTCACCTGGTAGATAAGGAGGTGGGGTCCAGGGTCCAGATGAGAATGCAGCTCTGACAGGCCACAGCCAAGACAGAGGCACTGAGGGGCTTCCAGGCCAGAGCTGCCACATTCCGCTGCAGCCGGTGCTTCAGAGAGGGGACTATGGTGCTGAAGTGAAAGGATAGGGGACTGCGTCAAAGCAAGAACACTAATTGCTCAGGAGACCTGAGTACAGTTGAGAGGCAAATCCAGAGAGAAGAAGGCTGACCATCCAGGGCCCCAGGGTATTGTGGAACAGAAGGATAAGATAATGGTTATATTTGGATAGAGAACACAGCCAGTTCTGGAAGGAGCCCTGTGGACCAGGCCCGGGAGCTGCAGGACTCCCCTGACGGCAAGGTTAGGGAGGGAAGTGAAGACTAATCTACAGAGACTCAAGAGTCAGAGGCTGCCCAGAAGGCCCCCACATACCTGCTGACATTATACACGCGGATCGAGTCATCTAGCAGGGCCACCGCAAACTTGTTGGTGTGGGGGTGCCAGGCAAAGACCCGCAAGCAGCAGCTGGACCTGAGGCAGGAATGAGCATGAAAAGCCCAAACCTACAGCTGCCCACCTACCCTTACCCAGACCAGAAGCTCAGATTCCCTTTCACGTGAGGACTTTTCTTTTTCACTTTTTCTTTTTCCTTTCTTTTTTTGTAAGGTAGAAGGAGAATGTGGGCATCAGTCAGGAAAGAGATGGGATGAGTCTTTACACAGACTTCCCTCTCCCCAAAACAAGTTGCAAGGTTCAGAACTTTCTTCCTACAAAAGCCCCAGAGCTGGTACACTCACCAATTTGTGACCTGGGCAAATTCAGCAATCAGATCTTCACTCCTAAGCTGTAAGATCAAATCGGATAGAGGATGCGCTGGGACAAAGGGAGCTCATCCCCTCCATGTTCCCACTGGACCCCTCCCACCTTCTACAGGCTTCCCACCCTGTTCTGCCCTTTAAGGGATAGGAAATGAAGGGGGGGCAGGGCGGTGGGAATGGGAAAGGCCAGGGGAGGAAGCCAAACTTACAGACAGATGTGGGAACAGGGACCCATGGAGGGAGGAGGCCCATCGGCAGAGTGCCAGGGCCCAGCTGGATGCAGTCTTCACCCATTTAAACACTGTGGGGTTGAGGAAGCAGCTCTGATTAAACCATTCACAAGGATCTCACTGGTCACCCTCTCTGATGAGAGATGAGCACTCCCTAGGTCCTTCCACCCAACAAGTGCTTCTGGACACCCATTCTGGGGTGTGTGAGATAGGTGGAGGGAAGAAGTGAGGATGGCAGCGTTGTAGACAATTGGGATAGGAAAAACAGGGCTGAAGGGAAAGGGGCTAGGCCAACAGGTACCAGGATGAGTTAGGAAGAATATGGAGGGGAGATGCCAACAGCAAAACTAGAGAGGGCTGGAGGGAAAAATACTTACCCTCTTCCTCTGAGTTTGCAATTTCATTCAGCACCCCAAACAGACCCATATCACGCCTGATGAGGAAAGGAAGCTATGAGTCAGATTTCTCTGCTCTCTTCAGTCTACCTTCTACAAATTTCATTCATTCACTCAATAAACATGTATTACACCCTGGCTGGTGTAGTGCAGTGGATTGAGTGCCTGCCTGTGAACCAAAGAGTCGCCGGTTTGATTCCAAATTTTAATTTAATTAAAATAAAATTTTTATTTATTTTTAGAGAGAGGGGAAGGGAGGGAGAAAGAGAGGGAGAGAAACATCAGTGTGTAGTTGCCTCTCACATACCCCTTGCTGGGGACCTGGCCTGCAACCCAGGCATGTGCCCTGACCAGGGAATCGAACCGGCGACCCTTTGGTTCGTAGGCAGGCACTCAATCCACTACACTACACCAGCCAGGGCCTAAAAATAAATAAAATCTTTTAAAAAAGAAAGTATTATAAATAAGAGAATTCACATTTATTGAGTGGCAACTATTTGCCATGCACTTTATATATTGTCCTTTCATTTGACTATCACACTAAAATGGGTATTCTGCCCATTTTACCAATGAGGCAACTAAGGCTCAGGTGTCCCTCAGGGCTTTGTGAGCAGGTCAAGGAGTGAAGACTTGCCCTAGGACATTAAGTGGAAAGCCACAGCAGGGTATAAGCAGAGGAATAGACTGACCACATTGGCATTTCAGAAAGATCAGTGTGGCTGCAGATTAGAGGGGGTGTTTGGCAGACAAAGGAACACCCAGGTGTGGAGCATCAATTCCAAGTCCAGCCTAGGACATCAACATGTAAGGGATATCATGAAGAGAAGCAGCAGTTGGAGGGGCAGAAAGTGAGAAAAGGTCCAGGACTGAATGGATTTCAGACAATGAAATGATGTTTAGAAAAAGCACTCATGGACATGGAGAACAGGGTGGTGATTGCTGGGGGGAGCGGGGTGTAAGGGGACTAAATGGTAATAGAAGAAAAATACAATGAAGATTAAATGAAAAAATTTAAAAACATGAAATGATGTTTAATTTCACTTACACAAAGAAACATGCAAATTAAACCATACTGTAATACCAAATATTGATGTTTGATAGCACATATGTTGGGAAACAGGAATTCTCGTGTACTGCTGGGAGGACTGTAAATAGGCACAATTTCAACGGAGGGCTATTTGACAAAAGCGCATGAAGTTACAAATGAACATACCATTTGAACCTAGCTGCTTCATTTGTAGAATTCATTCTACACTTGACAATGACAGTTAACAGCTTACTTTTGAAGGAATTAATACGGGTCAGGCACTGTTCTTTGTGTTTTACATCTACTAACTCATTTAATCATCACTACAACCTCGTAAGATAGGTTCCATTTTACAGATGAAGAAAACTGAGGGACAGAGTGATTAAATTACCCAAGGTGATAGCTAAAAAGTATCGCAACCAGAACTGAACCCAGGCATTATGACTCCACTCCTACATGTGCAAAATGAATGACTTATGTAGATTATTCACTGCAACCTTACACCTCACCTTGCTGAGCTTCAGGTAAAGGCTCAGGAAGTGGTAATAACATGAGGTGGGAGTAGGGAGCAGGTTCAGATAGTCAAACCATAAAGGAAGGCAAGTCATTGGAGAGGAAATGAAAACACTGTTACACAGCCTTGAATTCTACAACAAAGACTAATAATTTGAATGATAAAGAGCTCTGAGCTAGAGAGAGCCTAGCTGCCCAGGGTAAAGGGGTGGTGACCTCATTTTCTCCAGAATCTGTAGACTGTGGCCCAGGACACCCTTTGCCATGTCTCACCAAATATTGATGCATCTCTTCCACACTTGCTCCCGATGGTGAATGAAAGCGGTTCTTGTGCCATGGTCCAGCCTCCCAGGGGTCTTCAGCGGATCCTTAGACAGGTTTAGGACAGGAAAATTGATCCACTATAGCCCAGAAGTGAGAAGTGTGACAATGAGTCAGTCTCTTTCGCAGATCTCTGCTGAATTCCCTGCCATCTTAAACCCATGGCTGAACTAAGGGTAAGAGGCTCCAGAGACCTGTTGCCCATTTCCACAAATATAACACTTAAGAAACCGGAAAACAGGTCTTAGCTCCCTTATCTGCAAAACTACAATATTTCATACGGTTGCTCTGATTATTAAATCATACTATTTATGAACATCTGATTCAGAGCCTCCTTCTTACAAAGAAAACGCTCAATAAACGTCAGTGTTTCTTCCTTTTCTTCCCAGGAATACTACTGCGGTCGGGGGGAGGCTCCAGGTTGTGCTTTCCCAGTTCTTCCCTGGCACTGTCCCCAACTTTTCAGTACCTCTCCTGCACCCTCATGTCCCCTAGATTTTCCCTCACATTCTCGCCACTCCCTCTAGGCCTTCCGACAGCTCCCCATCATCCCTTATCCTCCAATCCCAGCCCTAAAATACATTTCTGCCCCTCTATTCTTCTCCCGCAAGAGCCAGGCGCCTTGCAGTCCGCCACGGTGGGGAAAGCGACCCCGCCCCCGCCACGCCGCCTCAGGTCTCCAGTTCTCCATGACTCCGCCCCACGCCTGCAGGTCCCCTCCCTTCTCGCCCAGGCCACCTGGCCCCGGAAGTCAGGAGGTGGACTCTCGTAGCTGTTGCCTGTCACCAACTCGTTATTATGCTCGTATAGGGTGATTTGACCCCTAGGCGGAGGAGGAGGGAACAACCCCAGCGAGCACATCTTGCCGGTCCCGAAGAAGTCCGGAATCCGCAAACTCCCGGATCCCGCTCCTCTCTTAGTTCCCGGGCTAGATTCGGATGCGTACGGAGAGCCGCCTGGGACAAATAGTGTTGCAAAGTGCAACGTAAAGTGAAGCGACTAACGGAGAAGGACGCGTGCGCAGTCCGGGGACAGACTTTCAGCGCTTCCTCGCGCGCCGCCTGGCGGCTGGAGGGGAAACGGCGCGGACACATCTGTAGGGCCAACCCTTAGTTAAGGGTCGGGCAGTTTTTTTCCCGTGGGGTTGCTGTTTTTCCAAGTCCCAAATTCCCCAACACAGTCACCTACTCTCTCAGCGCTTGTAAACCCCAAAATAAGCCACGTTCACGGAAGTACCTAATTAAACCCTCCCAGGATTGTGAATCGCCCCAAGGAAAATACAGGCTGTCACCCTGATGGCTGGCTGGAAAGCCTCCAGGAGAAGAAAAGTCAGAGAAGAGCTTGAAAGCCAGTGTTGCCCCCGCCCGAACCTAGGGCCCACAGGGTTAAGCATCCTGGAAAGAAAAGGGGGGAACTGTTGGAAAACAATAAGATTTCCTGAACACTTCTTATAAGCGCTTGCATACCCTTTGCAACAACCCCATGAGGTAGTACTGTTATTACTATGACAGTGAGACACAGAAATTTAACCTAAAAATACCAAAACCAGGCTTTCTGACTTCAAAATAAAAGCAAAATTGATCTTATTCTATCTAACTCGAAGGGCTGGAACTAGAACTAGAGTCTAATGCAGAATGGGACCCCTTGGCTTACAGCTGCATGACTTTGGAAAAATCTTTGAATTCTTTGAGGCTCAGCTTCCTCACTTGCAGTGTCCTAATTATTTCACATGGTTGTTTTCTATTCAAAACAATGGAAATGAAGCCATTTAATAAATTATAAAGTGCTAAACAGATATCAGAGATCATTAGCCATAACTGACCTTGGGCATTTGTTCATTTAACAAATGTTAATGAGGAAATTCCAAGGACCATGTTCTCAGGACAGAGAAATGTTTAAGGCCTAGTCCCCACTCCCAAGAGTTGCCAGTCTCCTGGGAGACTCTACCGAGCATTTCAGTTTAGCATTCTTAGATTCTATGTCTGCTGCTTCCTTTCTACATGAGAAGTCCCCCCGAGAGGGTTATTCCCAGGTCAGAAAACAAGGGGTTCTAGAAAGTTAATGGCTGTAGGACTCATCTGAGGATCTTGCTAAAATGAAGATTCTGGGTGGACCTCTGAAGCTGAATTTCTAAAAAGCCTCCAGGTGATACTGCCCAGACCACACTTTGAGTAGAAGCACACACACCCCACCCCACCCCTGCTTTAGTTTGCTAGATTTGTTCACTGTCACCTGGGAGGTCACAGAAGGCTTAAAGGGCATAATGTAAAACCCTTTGGGGAAATTGGATGGGAAAGCTCTACTTGTAAAGGGGAAGCAGGACCAGTTTGAAGGTAGAGAGAGTCCATGACAAATTAGACGAAAACACTGAGAACCCATCACAAAGTTTTTATTTTACCTCAGTCGTGAGACCATCCAACTCCAAGAAATCACTATGGCGTGGGCCTGCAACTTCCACTTCCCTTTGATGAAGCCTGATTTTCACCAACAGGTTGTGTTATAATTATCAAGCGGGTGCCTGCCTCTTAACCTGTAATGTGAACTAGAGAGGAGAAACTGTGCTATGTATATTCACATTCCGCCACAGCCTCCCCCATACCGCTCATTTAACGTTCCTTGAATGGTTTCCACAACTTTCAGATTCTGGGGAGGCTTAAGTCCAGGCCTAGTGCACTTCCCACTAACTTCACCAGAGGGAGCGGCGGCCTCGACGACACAACCACTGTGACCCACCGCCCCCGGGGCTGGAAGCTCTTAGCGGGAGGTCTCCACCGACCCCCTACAACCTGGGCGGGAAACCGAGGCAGCGCCCGGGCTGCTGCCCGAGACTTCTAACATGGGCCCCCCACTTCGGGAGGCATCTCTGGAGCCTGGGTGCCTGGAACTCAGCCCGCCGCCCCTTCCCGGGCGCCCCGGCCGGGGCCGGTAACCAGGCGCACATGGCCCGCCCGGCCCTGTTTGTCCTGGCGGCGCGCCGCCGCTATTTGAGGCGGTTTTTATCTCCCAGAAACCAGCAAAACCCCAAGCGGAGTCTAGGGAAGATGAAAGGGGCCGAGGGGCTGGGGAGGGGAGGACCGCGGGGCTGCGGCGGGAGGGAGCTGGCACCGGACAGGCGGAGACCGAGAGGCAAGAGGGCCAGGCCCTGGGGGGTCCGGAGGAGGCCGCCGGGCGGGCGGGCGGGGGCGGGAGTCCGGGGTCCACTCTGGTTCTCCTCTCAGGCCAGCTTCCACCAGCCCCCGCCCTCGGCCGCCCCAACCCCCTCTCCCCAGCCTGCCTCCTGCCACTGCCCCCAGCCCACTGGAGGTATCCTCCGAACGCGGATTTCTTCAAAGCGCCTTTGAAGCTGCGCCCCGCCGGAAGGCAGGAGATTTCGCACCTGGCGGAGAGCGAGAGGGGTGCCGCGTGGGGAAGGGGCTAAGCACCCCGAGACCGCCCGGTCCGCCGCCTCGGACCCACTGCCCCCTGCCCCACACCTCCTGCGCCGCAGCGCGGTCCGGGAACCCGCGACAGGGACCGTGGGCTGAGGCGCCGCCCGCAGTCAGGCCCAGGCCTGGGGGTGGGGGGGCAGGGCCGGGGCGCCCCCTTAGCCCAGTGGGGGAGCCTTAGGGGGTGAGGGCCGCACAAAGCCCTATTGTGGCTCGGGGATGGCCGCCACAGTGTGGCTTTTGTTCCTCCGCTAACTCCAAGGCGAGCACGACTGATTGCGGCCCGGGTAGGGGGCGGGTTACGTGCCAGGCCGGGGCCGCCCGCCGGGAGCCGCCCCTCGGCAGGTCGCGGGCCGCGCAGTAGTCCGCGCTGCGACCGCGGGGCCGATGTTCGGTCCTGTCCCTGCCCTGGCCTGCTACCGTCCGTTGGTGCAGAGCCCGAGAAAGAGCAGAAGAAACCTCTCGGCCTTCCCAACTCTGCAAAGAGCTCTACGTCAAAAACCGAACTCCCTGGATGATCTGGCAGAGGAAGAATTCTACCGCGGACATAATGTGCAAACCGGCACCTTAGAACGCCCTTGGGGAGTCCCCAGTTTGCCAAAGAAAAATCCCAATCCCGTGGTTCACCCTCTCCCTTCCTCTTCCCTTTTTTCCACCAGGACAATGTTTAAAATCGAACTTATTTATTAAATTAAAAAAAAAAAAAAGACTCCATGAGGGCATGATCCCTTCCCTTCCATATATTACCCTCTCCCCAAGCTCCAGAGGCTTTAACCCTGTAACTTGGGGCCTTGAGGGAGCAGGAGATAGAAAAGGAGGATCCAAAGTCGCAGGAAAGGCATTCAAAGGCACGAAGCGGCTTTAAAAGTCACCGGAGATGGAGGTGGGAGAATCTGAAGTCCCAGGTTGGGAGTGGGAGCCTGTGTATGCACCCAAATCAGTTTAGGGACCTATGTCCTCCTACCTCCATAAATTCTTTCTCATGGTTTCTAGACACCAGCCTTGCTCACAGTGCCTTGCACAGAGTAGGCACTCAATAAATGCTTGATTTATTTGAATCTGATCCCAGAGAAAGGCTTCTCCACCTATTCTTCAGGAGAGACACCTCCAAACCAATGTCCTCCTCCTATTAAGTGGGCTTCCCCAAAGAGCCTGTCTAAGAAGGCAGCTTCAAATTCTCCATAACCATGGCAACAAGGGATTAGCCTGATGGGGTCATGGTGTCAGGGAAGGGGCAGTGGAAGAACCTGTTCTGGGTTTGAGGGAGCTGGGGTACATTCCAGTCCCCCCTCCATAGGACTTGAGGTTTCACAGCTTCTGGCTGGGGGTGGGAATATTAGGGATCACCTAATTGAGAGATAGCCCATCAACTCTTTAACAGAGATCTAGCTAACCAACCCTATTAGCAGAGATTCCATTTTAAAAAACCCCATTAACTGAGACCCTGATGATAGAAATTCAATTAACAAGATCTCACTAACGCTTCTTCTGTACAGAGATGCATTTGACTAAAATTTCCATAGCAGAAATGGACCTCCTCCCACCTCCCCCCAGCTCACTCTACCTGACCTGTCATCATAACTTAGATAAATAGAATTATTATTATTACTATTCATTTCTCTTGGAATATAGGGGTTAAATATACAGGCCTGGGGGCAGCCTCCCTGACCCCGGGGTCACCCCATCTTTAGGATCAGATCCCCACTGGTCTGCCCCCCTCTTGGCACCCTGCTCCCTGCCAGGTCACTAACCCCAATCCCCCTGCTTCTGGTCCCTAATAAAGAGGCCACCAGGGGGCAATAAATTATCATCATTATCATCATTGTGTTTGTAAAAAGGAAGAATGCTGTGGAGCATGGACAGCAGTGGAATTAGAACTTGGGAAGATTGGAGCCTGGAAGCTGAGGGATAGTGGTAAATAAGCTTGGGAAGCAGAAAGGATGGATGTCAAGGAGTTAATAAGATGGAGAAATAAAGGGTTGGGAGCCCAAATGGAAGGAAAGTGAGCTGGTGTGGCAAGAGCAGAAGAGAGAGAAGCTGTGAGCAGGAGCGCGGGAAGAGTTCGGGAGCCGGGGTGCAGAAATCAGGCACAAGGTGAGGGCCTACAATAAGAGTTTATGGCATGGGCTCACGGCAATGGGAAGAGGCGAGCCGAGGAGGCATGCAGGGAGACACCCCGCCCCAGAATGGCCAGGGGAGAGATGGAGCATGCCCCAAAGGGCAGCATGCAGGGGGTGACGGGAGTGAGGGGCAAGCAGTGGTCCACGGGGCCAGGAGAGGCTGGCAAGCAGCCTGGGGCTGGAGACCCTCCACCCAGCTCAGATCTCCAGCAGGTTGCTCTGCTCTGGGCTGCCTTCAGGGGCTTTTTCTGGGGGTGCCGGAGAGGCTGAAGGTCGGGGTGTCTGACTGGTCTCCTCTTCCCCAGCGCTGCGACCCTCCCCCAGCTCCTTGGGGCCACTGGGTGGGGGGCCTGGGCCCGGCTCGCCATGGGTGCGTTGGTGTTTGCTCAGGTGGTCGCTTCGGGTAAAGCGCTTGGAGCAGAGCAGGCAGGTGAACTTCTTCTCCCGGGTGTGAGTGCGCACGTGACGCTCCAGTTCATCCGAACGGGTGAATCTCTTGCCACAGAAGAGCCAGTTGCAGACGAAGGGCCTCTCGCCTGTGTGCCAGCGCAAGTGGGCCTTCAGGTGTGAGGCCTTGCCATACACCTTGCCACAGCCTGGGATGTGGCAGCTGTGGATGGGCTTCTTCCGCAGCCCAGCTGCTGCCGCCCCCAGGCGCTCTATCTCCTGGCAGTTAGGACAGTCACAGGAGGAGCGCCCTGCTCCACTGCCCCCATATCCACCACTGCCCCCCGTGCCAGCGCCACGAGGGGGTTTGGCTCCACCACTCCCCTCCAGCTGCCCACTGTTGCCCACTGCCTTGGGTTTATAGACATCTTGGGGTAAGACATGCTGAGGCCCTGGTTGCAGAAGGTGAGGAGCTGGGTAAGGGGCTGGATTAAGGGGGGCAAAGTCGGCTGCATAGGCCGGTAGCTGAGGGTTCAATGGAGGCTGAGCAGGGCCTGTGGGCAGTGTCCCTTGCAGCCCATCACCCTGGCCCTGTCCACCACCTAGCCAGTTTCCCCCAGGGTGCATGTCCCACCAAGGTGTAGGAGCATTGCCTGGGCCTGGTGAGATACCTGCGTGGATGCCTGCCTTGTACCAGGAGCCGTAGGGGTGTGCCATGTCTAGAGAGGTGTAGACACTGGGCAGGCAGTCAGAAGAAGTGTGCCCCTTGGGGACTAGTAGCCCAGGGTCCTGGGTGCCTGTGGGCCCAGGGAATGAGTGAGAAAAAGGAGGATAGTCATTGGCATAGCCCGAGGTGGGTGCTGGAGGGCTGCCTGCAGGTGAGAGGAGCCCATTGGTGCTTGAAAAGGGGGCTGGGTAGGCATCCCCCATGGTTTTTGTAGTTGAAAGGTCACTGCCCACAGAGTATGGCTTCTTTGTGCCTGCTTTGCCCAGTGTCGTTGAGTCCCGCAGAGGGCTGGAACCGCCAAATTTGCTGCACGCGGCTGTCAGCATAGCCAGGGGACTGGAGCCATAGTGAGCTTCCTCCTGAGGAGAGATGAAAGGACTACTTAGAAGAGAAGAGAAGAATGCAGAGGGAAGGGTAAACAAGGACTTCGACCTAGACACATGGAGAGGAGAACAGAGGGGTCAGGGAAGAATTGAAGAGAAAGAGGAATTAGAGGTAAGAGGAGGGGCCAGTTGAGTATTGAGTCCCAGGACAGATCTCAGATGGCATTGTGGAAGGAGAGCAGAGGCCCAAGGCTGCTGCCTAACACCCAACCAAGGAGGCAAGAAGCAGAGTTCAAGCCCTGGCTGGTGTAGCTCAGTGGATTGAGCATCAGCCTGCGAACCAAAGCATCACGGGTTCAATTCCCCAGTCAGGGCACATGCCTGGGCTATGGGCCAGGTTCCCAGTAGGGAGTACATGAAAGGCAACCACACATTGATGTGTCTCTCCCTCTCTTTCTTACTCCCTTCCCCTCTGTCAAAAAATAAAATAAATAAACCTTTTAAAAAGAAGAAGAAGGAGAGTTCACTGTGATGCACCTGGGGTGTGTGCTAAGGGCCTCAGAGAAACGGGAGATGCCTCTCAAATGACCATGAGAAGAGCTGGGGATAAACTCAGTACCTGGGCAAGAATTAGGGATCCTGACCTCTGGGAGTGGTTTGGAACAGAAGCCATGGTCAGGCATTTGGGAGAGCAAAGATGAGGCTCAAAGAGCAGCACGAGAAGGGGGGGAATATTAGGGAGCTGGGGTTACCCCAATTCCAGATTTTCCCAGCCCTACCCCATATCTCACTCCCTGTCCCTGCTCCATCTCCTGACTAGGGCAGTGGCCGGGTCTCCCCAAGGCCTTGTTCTCAAGTCCCTTGCAAGGAATCTCTTGGCAGAGACTCTGGACCTGGGGAGCAAGAGGAAGCGATGGCTGAGACACTGGGACATTGAGAGGGAACAGGGCTGCCGCCAAACCAGGACTGTGGCTGAGGCAAGAATGTCTTTTAAGCGGGCAGTGGCATCTCCTGCTTTGTGGAGCCAGCTGGGACCCCTTTTGGAGGGCTGGAAGAGCCTGAAGCCTTTACTCCCCTCCGGGGTGGGGAATTGGGGTGGCTATAATACTGGCTCACAGCCATACCCCTCCATGTCTCAGTGTCCCCTAACATGCTGCCACAAAGCTGGTCTCTCTTCACCCTCCCAGCATGGTGTGTGAAGGAAGATATGCACATGCAGGGCATGGGAGTCTTTTAGAAATGCAGAATGCCTTTAATACCCACCCTGCTGCTGCCACCAGGCCAGCCCTCCCTCAGGAGCTCCTGGTACCCCTCCCTGGGTCAGTCTTGGGACATCCTAGGAGGAGATGCTCTCCAGAATCCCTGGCTGGCATAGACAGGCGTCCATTACCGAGAGTCCCACCAAAAAGAAATGTCCTCAAAAGCTGACCCTGGACAGTTCCCTGACTGGGGTCCTCAGAAGCCAATGTACCTGGTGCCTTCTGGGTAAAGCTGAAAAAGAACCCAAGAACCCAGGGTTCCCAGATCTGCCTGCTACCATGATGTATGTGTGTGACACCAATTGTCAAAGTAGGTCTGGGGTCTTAAGGTTGCAGTGAGGGACATATGCACTGCTCCCCAAGTGCAAACCTGCTGTCCCCCGCCCAGTTACCTCTCTCTGAGGTTCTGTTGGCCCCATGTACATCACATCCGAGGCACCAAAAGCTACCTCAAGTTTGGCCATGGTAAAAGCTCTGGTCCTTCCCAGCCAGGGTTCCCCTGGAGCCTCTGATCCCCCAAGCTGAGGGTGGGCTGAGGCAGGTAGCTGCTGAGGCAGGAGCCAGATCCCAGCGGAAAGGCAGAGGCAGAAACATGGAGCGTGAAGGAGGGAGGCAGAGATCCAGAGACACAGGAGCAAAGCACCAAGCAAGGGGTGAGGGACTGATGCGAAAGTCCCCCGTGGTAGGACAGGGGGAACAGAGGGGACACCTGGCATTAGGGGACAGAAATGAGTCTGAAGGAACAGAAAGGTGAAAAGACAAAGCAGGAGACACAGGAAACCAGTAGAAACAAAGAGAGGTGATGGAAAGAGACTGGGCTAAGAAGGCAAAGGAAAACAGAAGAAATGAAAAGAAAAGAGGAAGAGAAAAGGAGGAGGGGGAGGAGAAGGAGGAAGAGGAAGAGGAAGGCAGCTTTCCTACCTAAAAAAGCCACCACAGGGCTGGGCCCCAGAAAACCCCCAGACCAGGCCGCTTCTCCCGCCTTCTCCCCCTGACCGCCCCCTCCCCCTCTGCCCAGCCTGGCCCGGCTCCGTTGGTTTCCCTGCGGTCGGTTTATTTTTAAAAACGCCGACGCCGTCCCCCGCCCGGCCCTCACACTGTGGCCACAGGGGCCTCAGCCAAGCCCAGGGACCCCACCCAGCTGTGGGGAGGGGAGGAGGGGTGAAAGAAGGCAGGCAGCCCCAGGCCAACAGGAGACCCCAGCCCTGGGGAGCCAAGGCCCCCGGGGACGCCGAAAGCAGAGAAAAGGGAGAAGGATACCAGGCCCACTCAGGCTGTTCTAGAAGCCAGAACTGGGCCCCTGGCTGTTTCGCCACGGCCTCAGTTTCCTTCCCTTGCTGTTCGCGCTCTCCTGAGAACTGGGGAGAGGGTCCTGGTGAGGGGTCCTAAATATGATCCCTCATACCTGATCAAACGCATGGCCTTTCCCAGACCCAGGAGTCCCACCTTCCAATCGTTTTTTAATCCTACCTCCACCCACTGTCTCTTAAAACAACAACAACAACAAAAAGTAGACCTAGAGGAGGGAAGGGGTAGCCTCTGGAGAAGCAACAACATGAGGCGCTGTCCCAGCTCTCTCACCCAGATGTGCAGCAGAAGAAGGGAGATACTCTCTTCAGGAGAAGTTTGCAGTGTCCCGCTGACCTCCCAGTGGAATATTTGCTCACTGTATATCTGAGGGCTGACTGGCCATAGGTTCTGAACACCCAAGGTCCCAGTTTCTAGTTCTCCACTTTTTCAGCCTCCTGCCAAATTATTTGGTTCTCCCAACTTCCAGTTTTTCCTCTCCACCTAGCCCAGATCCCCTACTTTGTCCCTCCTCTCTGTTCTCCTGCATCTCAGCCAGCCCAGGTAAGCTTCCCATCCAGCATCAGCTGCTTCTCTCTCTGAACCCAAAGTTCTTCCCCCTGCCAAAGTTTCCCCACATACCAGGCAGAGGGCTTCCTGGTGGTGGTGGCTGAGGAGAGGGGAAAAGAAGGTTGAGGACCCAGGTGCCCCAAAATTGGTGAAAGAGGGGACTGGAATGCTTTTATGTTGGGGCATCTCCAGCTCACGGGGAGAGACGGACATGGGAGCCCACCTTTCATGACATATCCTCTTGCCAAGTGCTATTGCAGTCCAGCGTCTTTCCAGCAAGCCTTTGGACCAGCCCTTCCCCCAAGTGCCACGCTGGCAACTCTGGCATGATGCCCATGCCCACTGACACTGCCTCTACCTTGGGTGGACTCAGGATTTCCATGCACCTTTTCCCTCCAGCTTCCTCAAGACCAAGATTGTTCCAATGATGGCTCAATATAGAGTCTATGGAGAGCTGACAGGGAAAGCAGCCTGCCCACATTGCAGCACCTGGGATCCCTGACTGGATACAGAGCAGTGACAAGGGAAACGTTCTTTGCCCCACTGGCTTGCATGCCATTCCCTCAGACTCACTCACAGACTGTTCCCCAGCCTTACACACACGCTATTCCCTCCTTGGACTAACAGATATGCCCCTGGCTTACACACACACGTGTTCTCACAAAGCCAGCCATGTGCACAGTTGCTGCTTTACATTCTAACACTTACACTCAGACCAATACACATAGGCATTATGACTTCCGCTCCTCTCACACATACCTCTCCTACAGGCTGAATGAGTTAGCTTCCTATTTGGCCCATCACCCCTGGGACCTGAGCTAGGGCACTGGGAACATAGACCACAGACGGGGGCTTCTGCCCTGTCCAGGTAGCTCAGTTGGTTAGGGTGTCATCCCAACACACCAAGATTGTGGGTTTGATCCCCAGTCAGGGCACATACAAGAATCAACCAATGAATGCATAAATGAGTGGTCAACAGATCTCTCTCTCTCTCTCTCTCATCGAAAGAAAAGAAAGGGAGGAAGGAAGGAAGGAAGGAAGGAAGGAAGGAAGGAAGGAAGGAAGGAAGGAAGGAAGAGAGAAAGAAAGAGAGAAAGGAGGAGAGAAAGGAAGAGAGAAGAAAGAAAGATAGATGGGGGCTTCTGAGGGCCAATAACATGAAGATTCAAGGCCACTGAAGGAGGCTGACCTTAAGGGAGGTTTCTCTGACCATGAATTCCTTTGGAGGGATCCAGAAAGCAGGACAGAGATAATGTCAGAGAAATAGAGTCAGAGACCCAGAAGCAGGGAGAACTCAGGATATTCAAACAGGCTCTGAATGGCTATGTGTCCCTCTTTCCAACTATATGCCATGAATCCCTCAGAAACCCTGGTAGAATCAGTGATTTCTCAAGACCCCAAACCCTGACCCCCATGTTACCCTAGTTTCCTCCATCCTCAGTGCCAGTGGCAAGGGATGCTGGGGTCCCAGCCTGGAGGGGAAGTGGCCCAGTCCGCCCTGGAGCCTCCCACTCCCAAAATAGAGCTGAGTTTGTCTTTGGCTGAAAGCTAAATATTTGTGAGCCGGGCAGGCGGCCTCAGACCCTGGCCCTCCTCCTTGGTTCTCTCAGGCCTGGGCCCAGTTCTTCTGGTCAGCCCCCCCACAGGCACAGGACTGCCCTTCTCCCCTCTGTCATAGCCCACCTCCTCTCCTATATACACCAGCCCCGAGGCCCAACCCCCTCCCCACCTACAAACCAGACAAAACACTCCTTAGGCTAAGTTTTAGGAGACAGGACCCCCAAGAAACTGTACCCAATTGCCATTCTGTGCTCACTCAACCAGTCCTATCACCTTCTCTCTCTCCCGCTGTGTGCTCCCAGCTTATCTACCTCTCACCCTTCTTTCCCCACCCCACCCCTCCACTCGCTCCTTTCTCCATCCCCTTTGCAATCCTCAGAACTGGTATGCTTGGTTGGCCTTCGGGGTCCTGCCCTCTGCTTACCCAGTCTCCTCTCCTCCTCCTTAGACTGCTCTCTGACCCCTGGCTCTGCTATCCCTTCCCTTCTCCCCCTCCTCTGATCCCACTCCTCTCTCCTCAACAGAGGGATCCCTAAAAGTGACAAGCCCCACAGCAACTGTCTGTGTGAGTTGGGAGGTGAGGAGTAGGCAGGGATTAGGACCAGTAAGATTGTGGCTGGTGTCCTGCGGGGGAAGAGGGGACAGTTACCTCAAGCAGGGAGGACGCCATCCTGAGACTGGGGAACAGGTCCCAAGGAGCCAGGCAGATGGAGAGAGCCGAGCCGGAGAAAGAGGGAGAGGGAGAGGGAGTGAGAATGGGAGAATGGGAGAGAAGAGATCTAAAGTTAGAAGGGACTGGGGGGGTGGGGTGGGGGGGGCTGCTCTCTGTCTGTAGGGATCCACCCTCTAATTACAGCTTTCCCAGAGGAGAAGGCTCCGGATCCAATGAGCAGGGCGAGAGAGGGAGGCAGAGGGTCCAAATTTCCTGCTCCATTTGCTGAGCTCCCCAAAGAAGGGATCTGGGCGGGAGTGGAGAAACAGGGCTCCCAGGCAAGGGGTGGAAGCAGGAGGAGGATAAGGATATGGGCAAGTTGTCAGGGCGTCCTGGGGGTGCTGAGGGTAAGGGTTGAAAGGCCGGTGGACCCAGGTGTCCCACACCCGGCCCCCAGCAATCCCATGGGCATCCGTGGGAACCCCTCCCAGCTCTCCCCGGTGTCAGATACCTGGGGGATCTGGGGTTGGGTGTCCTGGGTCTCTCCTCTCTGGAGGTCTGGCAGTGGGAGTGCAGGCAGGAAGTGGCCTGAGGGTCCTGGGAGGGCTCGGCTCCTCTCCCAGACCAGCTCCACTCCTGTTCCCACTTGGGCTCCGATCCTACAATCCTACTGACTCCAGAGTCCTGGCTGCTGCTCCGCTGCCGCTGCCGCTGCCGCTGCCGCTGCTGCTTCTGCTGCTGAGGCTGCCGCCGCTGCTGCCGCTGAGGGAAGGAGCAGGAGGGAAAAGGAACAAACCCCAAACCACTAATTAGAGATCCAGGGGGGGGATGGGGGATTGGGGACGACACTCACACAGAGAGACTGGAACACACAGCCATACACACTCATGGACAAACACAGGATGATACATGTACACATACACACAGTGCTGTGCACACGGGCACAGCCACTGTCATGAATGGACACAGACTAACATACACACAAAATGAGCTCAGTGACATGGCTGGAGGCACTCACACCACATACACACCCAAGCTGACCACAGAGATGCTTGCTTCCCCAGTCACCCACCTCTAGACCAGGAGAGCAGTGTGTATGGACATGAGTGTGTGCATACATGTGTGTTAGGAAAGACAGGAGGGGAACACGCTCTGGGGGGAAGGCTTCTGCTGCCTAGGCTTTTAGGGTCACTGAAGGAGGTTCCAGAGCAAGGCTTAGAGAGAGGGACGGAGTGGGACAGAGTTTGGCACAGGCTTTGGGGTTTCCCAGTCTTCCTCCCAATGCCTTCTAGGAAGTGGTACCTAAGCCTACCTCACTCCGTGGGGCAGAGCCTGGATCTTCTGGTTCCGGGAAAGTTTAAGGCAGGTCAGAGTGAGGGTGGGAGTGGAAGGTCATTGGGTCAACTCACCCATGCTCAAGCCTAGCCCCTTTGGATTGAGACCCCGAAAGGTAGGCCCTGGCCCCCATTATTCCCTGCCAGTTACCTTCCTCAGGCCCCTCTTGGCCACACATCAAATTCTCACCCTTTGATGGATAGTGCTTCTCATGAAAGATCATGCTTTCCTGGGAGGGAGCTCCCAGTTCCCCTTCTCATTGCATCGATTCCCTCTGCAGCAGGAGGAACTGAAGTTAGAGTTTAGGTAGGACTTCTCATCAAAATGGGGAAGAAGAGAAGGAAGGTCAACCAGGTTGGGAGAGGGAAACAAAAAAGTCTATTAATTGAAACATGGGTCCTGAGGTAAGATTGTGGGCGAGAGAGGAGTGGGCAGCCAAGCGGCAGAACCAGCGTCTCTCCCATGGAGGGGCCCAGCCAGCCCGGGTGGTTTTACAAGTTATTCCCCAGCGCACCCCTCTCCCCACTCCCAACCCTGCCCATCAGAGGGATGGAGCCCTGTCCTTCCCTTCCCACTCCCCCCCGCTCCCCAAAACAGTCCTCTCACTTTCTCTTCCTGAGTGCCCACTTCCTCGCTCATTTTGCTCTCCCAGCCCTCCAAGGAAAAGGCAGGGAGCAACAAGGAGCTGACGGAAGTCCAGGGAGGGCTAATGAAGCTTAACCGGCAGGCAGGATCAGAGTTCAGGGTAGGCCCCAGGAGTTCTCGATTCCAGCCCAATGATTTGATTTCCCCCAAGGAACCCAGTGGGCCCAGCTTTTGGGGAGAGGTTTAGGAAACCAGGGTGGCTGGCAGACAAAGGAAAAGAGGCAAAAGAAGAAACATGGAGAGGCCCGAAAACCTGAGAGACACACAGAACAGATGAAACACTCGGAGAGAATCAGAAGAGACGGGTGGGATATAACAGAGAGAGAGAAAAGCCGACCAGGTATGTGGCTTAAAAAAAAAACAAAAACAAGAAAACCGAGCAGAAATATCTGAAAAGGAAAAGAACTGGCCCAGAGGAACAAAGATGAGACAATGGCTTAGAGAGAGGACCAGACAGGGGAAACAGCCACAGGCCCGGTCAGCAAGGAGGAGGCAGAGAGTTAAAGCAGCCAGGCAGGTGGGGGGCGGGGGTGGGGTATAAATAGTGCATAATTGTGTCCGATGATTACACGGGCCACCCCACCCGTCTGCCCAAGAGGAAGTGCCCGTGGTGGGGTGTCCCGTGACCTCGCAGTCTCCCCCTGGTGGGAGGGGGCATCTGAGCCTAAAGTGCCCGATGGATTTCTGCCCCCTCCATAGGTGCCCACACTCAGAAGGTGGGAAAAAGATGGAGAAGCTTTGGAGAAATTAGTGCACCAGCCGCAGAAAAGCCCGAGGCCCGCTAGGCCAGGCAGGCAACTGGGACAGCGGGAAAGTCTAGGCTCCAGGGAAGAAATGGCAAGAAGGAGAGCACTGGGGCTCAAACGAGATCGGGGAGGAAAGGAAGAGACTTAAGGACAAAAAGGCGAATAAGGAAAGGGTGAAAGGAGGTGCAGGGCTGGGGAAAGGAGATGGGGGGACAGAGAGGGCCAACCTTCTCCACCTCCTTTTTGGGGATCTTAAGCCCTAATCCCATCTGGGAAGGAGCAGCAGTGCCAGGGAAGGAAAAGGAAGGAAGGAGCGGGGTTCCCAAGAAGATGTATGTGTCGATGCCAATAGAACGGTCCTTGTACATGGAGTCCCCTCTCCAAGGCTTGTGCCAAAGCCAGCGGTTTATGAAGAGGGGCTGCTTGAAGCCCCCAGCTGACTCCCTTAGGACCCTGCGTTCTGTCTTCCACACCCTTTTAAAACATAGTCCTGCAGCCCAGCTGCGGCCTTGGTGTTCCTAGTCCAGATCCTGAACCCCCTCCACTGCCCCCAAAGGCTAGGGGCAGCAACTGGGAGCCCTGACCGAGGACCTGTCTCCACCCTTGCAGGCCTCCCTCAGCCCAGCCTCCCAGGGGGTGGGGCAGCCCAGGCAGAGGCGCCATGTGGCAGGGGCGGGTAGAGGCTGCGGCTCTGGTCCTTCCAGTATAAACCCCCTAGGCATCTGGTTTCTATCCACCACCCCCCACCACCCTGGGGGCCCCTCAGCCTCCGCCCATGGCCACCCAGACGCTGAGCTCCCAGAGATGGACGCCCCTGAAGGAAGGGGTGGGACGGTGCCTTTCTGATCTTTCAACCCCAGGACTGAGCTGAACCACAGGGACCGCTCCCTTCCCTCCCTCCCCTAGAAGAATCAGGGTGGGATTTCTAGGTTAGAGGAGGTTGAATCTGGAACCTGCCTCAGTTCTCTTTAGATCTTTTTAAAATGATGAGTGGGGATGAAGAGAGGGTTAAGTCTGGGAAGAGTGGAAGCCCCCTACATCTTAAGGAAGCTGCCTCCTTCCACACCACTGCCCTCTGCCCACCTTCTTTGCTGGGCTTCTCTTGAGAACCCTAATCCAAAGGGACTCCGAGCCTTTCCTTTCTTGTTTTTATAGAAGGTTTGGCTCCCCTAGAGCGAATCCCCAGTGAACAGGGAACAGGGCCCCTGAAATAAAGATTGACTCATACTCTAATATAGACCTAATGAGTGACACTTGCACACAGGTCGAATGATAGCTGTCCAGAAAGTATCCAGCCACAAACTATGAAAAATAGAAATATTTATTGAAGGAGATACAAGATACAAGAAACACTGCACACAGGACAATGATACCTCAGTCCCCTTCAAAGTAGGCACCTTGGGACTTTACACAGTCTTCCCAATTGCCATCAGCTGCCACGTCGTATTTTCCTGAATCTCATCAACAGTCTGAAATCTTTGCCCATTCAAAGGTGATTTTAGTTTTGGGAAAAGCCAGAAGTCACAGGGCGCCAAATCTGCACTACAGGGGGGGCGAAGTCACCTGGGTGATTTGATGTTTCGCCAAAAACCTCTGCATTGAGACGTGATGCGTGAGCAGATGCATTGTCATGATGGTGATGAAGCTGCCAGTCACCAGCTGCCGATAGCTGCCGCCTTCTGAATCATCTGAATAGTTTCCACGAAGAAATGTTCAAGCTTAATGCAAAATTTGATAAAGATTCATTGCTCTACTCAGTCACTTTGAATGCGACATCCACACAGTACACATGCTAACTCAACAGAATCTACTGCCCCCACTGACTAGTACAGTGAAGTCGTTATTGTTTACTCATGCACTTTCCAGTCCACTCTCCTTGGCTGCCAGGTTACATCGATGTTGCACTGAGACTATAAACCACTCATTATATTAACAAGGGTTGGACTTTTTCCAGACAAACCTCATATATGCTCTGCAGATGCCCACATTGACACACATTGAAGATGTACATATATATACACTGATACATATATACACACGAGATGCTTACACCAATACACCTTAACCCTCAATCACAAGAATGCATATACCAGTGTACGTACATGCGGAGACTCAGTCACTTAGAATATCCCACATGGACTCACACAGATTCACATCAGACAACAGTTACAATATGGCCAGTGTCTCATACATACACATGGTCTATCATCACAATTTTATAGCTCTAGAGATCCCTGAGTTCTCCTAGAGGGGATTTAGGAACGCTTCTTCCTACAAGAACCTGAGGATAAGGGTGGTGTGGAGGGTATTGCCAGTCCTATAGTTGCTGCTTGAGACTCCTACTAGTGTAGGAACCTCCCATGTAACTTCAAGGGACTTTTACCCCCGTATCCACCAGAGTTCAGAGACCCAAATGGACCCAGCGAACTCCTTGGCCCTGGGGAACCCCAGCATTCCCACCCCCACCCAGACCCCCCCTGCTCTGCGGCCCGCTGACTCATCTCTCCCTCTGTGGAGCTCCCCAACCACAGGGGCCTGGAAGAGAAGCTTGGAAAGTTGCGCTCATGTCCCGGGCCCCTGGTCTGGCCACTACCCGCTCCCCCCTCCAATGCAGCCAGGCCCAGCCCTTGTCTGTAGTAGAGACACTGGTGACAGAGAACACAGAGGGAACAGGAAAGAAGGCACCCAGAAACAGGGAAACAGAAAGACAGAGGAAGAGAGAGATCTAGGGGAAAACAGAGATGGTGGGAAGACAGAGGAGAAACCCTGAGGGACAGCTGCTAATCTGGTAGGATCCTCCGGAAGTCATGGGATTGGGGCAGAAAAACTCACCCCTACCCCTGCCGCGGGCAGGGGGAAGATCCATTCATGGGTCCAAGATCTGGACACTGCTCAATGCCTTGACCTAGCATTCCGAGGCTAGGCTCAGGGAGCTTGGAGAAGAGGATCCAATTCTGGGAGGCGAAGCTGAGGACACAGGGAAAAAGGGAAGCTTTTCAGAGACAAAGAGACAAGCAACCTCTGTATAAGACACCTTGGAAAAGGTGCTCCCCACTTCACCACATACTACGCACTGTTACACACACATGCATGCTTCAACCCTCTCCCTCTCTCCTAGTTCTCCCTCTTCCCTCTTCCAGGACCAGGGTCATAGGGCAGGAATCCTGGTGCTGGCCCTAGCTCCCCTTTGCTCTGAACCGCAGTTTCCTTAGTTGACATTTGAACCCTGAGGCAATAGAGCAATTCCAGAGGAGGCAGATACGAATTAGAAAGAGAAGTGCAATCGGAGGGGGAAGAAGGAGCAGGAATCACAGGGGGAAAAGAGGCAAATGGAGGCAAGGGGAAGATGGAGGTCTGATTTTGGAAAGAGGTAACCTTCCCTGGGTAGGTGTTTCACATGGGTCGGCATTGATTAAGACTCTGGTCGTCTCAAGGAAATGCCTCTTTGTAAAAAAGATACCATGGAGTCTGATGCACGAAATATAATAATATCTTTAAACAAAGAGAACTTGGCGGTTATTGGGCCCCAATGATTATATCTTCTATCCTTAGCAATGGGGCTGAACAAACAAAAGCAATGATCCTTCAAAATTTTAGCCACCACCACTCATACCCACTTTCTCTGACCTGCTCCGATTCTTCTTGGGAGCATAGTTTTTTGAGATATAGGCTCGATCTGATGAAGATTCTTTCATTCAACAAAGGCTCCGGGAGCACCTATTTTGTGCCATGCATGCAGGGCTAGGTTTCGGCATGCAACCACGAACAAGACAGATCCAGCAACTAACATAAAGGGTGGGGAGTATCTTGTCCTGGCCGGGATGCTCAGTTGGTTAGAGCATCCTGTGGATATGCCAGGATTGTGGGTTTACTCCCCAGTCAGGGCACATACAAGAATCAACCAATGAATGCATAAATAAGTGGAACAACAAAATCACTCTCTCTCTCCCTTCCTCTCTCTCTAAAATCAATAAAATAAAAAAGAGTGAATCTAAGCTGGTGTTGGGAAAATCAAGGACGTCTTCTCCAAAGAAAGGATGACTAAGAAACTGAAGGACAAATAGGAGTTAGCCAGGTGAAGAGAGGAAGAGTGTTACTAAGTCCTGCCTCCCCATATATGCAAAGGCCCAGGGGTACAAGGGAATAAGGGCTCTTTTGAGGGGCTGAAAGTTGAGTGTGACTGCAGCACAGAGTGGAGGCTGATGGAGAAGTTCTAATCAGTTGTGCAAGGGATCTGAACTTGATTCTAGAGGCAACATATGGAAATATTTGTATTTGAGAAAGATGACCCTGGCTACAGAGGGGAGAATGGCATTGGGGCTTAGAGCCGGGAGTTTTGTGTAAATCAGCCGTTTACTATGGTGCAAGCTTGGGTTCTTTAACCTTTGATGCTTTAGATTCTTCTTTTTTAGAATGGGGAAACATAATACAGCAGCCTCCCAGGGTTGTTACAAGGATTAGCAATAATATATGTGGGACTCTTACCACAGTGTCTGGCACTTAGTAGTTATTCCATCAGTGGTGCCTATTAGTATTGTCAAAGTTTGGAGGAGGGCAAAATTAGAGGCAAGGAGACCAGTTTGTTGCAGCAGTCCAGGCAAGAGGTGAGAAGATGTGGCCTGTAGCAGCAGAGGGCATGAGAAGTAATGGAAGGGTGATATTTAGGAGGTGGTATAGACAGGACTGGGACCTAATTGGATGTGAGAAGTCAGGGACAGGGAGCAGTCAAGACACGAGTGTTTGTGTGTGCACGTGCAGGCGTTTTAGAGGCATCTGTTCAGTTCTGAGAATGGCCCTTGACAGCTGGATGTGGTCAACGGAGTGAAGTGAAGGCGCCATGCTGTATCTGAGGACCTGGTCTCCATCCTCCCAGGAGGACCCCTGCGCCCAATAAACATACACTGCTCTAATCCCTCCTTAACCATTTCGATTCCCGCTTTCCACCCATCGCTGCCTCTCTCCATCCCCTTCTCCCCCTCTCATCTCTGAGAAAGGCACTCCCTGTAAATTCGGAGTGTGCCTAGGCCGCCCTTCCCCATCCTTCCTCTTCCCACTGACCAGGTTATTGAGAGTCTTCGGGACTCAGCCACCCCTACGACCACCTCCCCTCACACACACTCAATCGGACGCCCCCTCTGGATGGCAAAGCATTGCTTGACTTTTTCCGCGTGGAGGTTTAAAATAAGGCGAGCGGTTAAGACCCCAGGATTGGGGGTCTCAGCCCCAGCTCCAGCTGTGGCAGGGACAGGAGCCCCCAGACCCACAGATTTTGAGGTCTGGGGATGCGGGGAGAGGCCGAGGACGTCGCCTCCCTTCCGTGCCTCAGTGTCCCCGCGCGGCCGGGCGGCGGAGGGGCGGGGCGCGGGCGGGGCCGGCCGGGCCGGGCGCCCGGGCAGGAGGCAGCTGCATATCTGCGGTCCCGACCACAATTGCTGGGAGTCGCGTCCCGGAGACTGGCGGCGCTGACTCTGCCCGCTGCGGCCGCCGCGCCGATTAGAGCCCGAGAGGGAGCGCCAACCAGGGGGAGGGGGGAGTAGGCGGCGGCGGGGGAGCTCCTGTGCCCCTTCCCCTCCGCCCAGCCAGCGCCCCCAGCTGCCCCGCCCAGTCCTTTCCTGACCGCCCGAACCTGCGATGGGAGTCCAGCATCCCCAGTCCCGGCTTCCTCCAGACCCGGATCCTAGGCGTCCTCCTCTGGACCCTGCAGTGCCGGAGGCTCTAACATCCCCTAGACTCCAGGCTGCCAGCCTCTCTTGCCCTTTCTCTTCCTCATCTCCCTCTCCACAAGAAGAGAAGTCTGAATTTGAGGGCTCCCCCATTCCTTTAATCCCCCTTCCCCGCCCCCCTGCCGCAAGCACTCTCTAGACAAAAGTAGTTCCAAGTAAAGAATGGGTCAGAGATTTGGGAAGACAGGTAATTAGGTGCCAGAGCACCCCCTGCTGGCCGGCCAGAAGGGCCTCCCCCCGCCCTCCAGCTGTGACCTCCAGCTGTGGTGGTTGGGAAGAGTTTCTTTCATCTAGGAGCGTGGCCACCCCCTCCAGGCGCCCCATTAACCTCCATTATCCCAATTAGGCAGCCCTCCCAGTCCTGGATCCAAGCTTCAAAGACCCCTTAGTGGGGAGAAGAGGAGACCGAATACTGTGCCCACCCCCTACCACCAAGCCACACCGCTTTCAGACAAGACCCAGGTGTCCTGCTCCTCAGCTTGGGTTCCCCCTAGCAGGACCAGAAAAGGGACCCCTAGGGGCCACCCAGATATCAATCCTCAAACTTCAATAGAGAGAGAACCAGATAAGAAAAGTAAACTTCTTTTGTTGGCTCTTAATTTTCCTGCATGAAATGCTTTAGGTAGCAACACCCAGGTTCCTGGCTGACCTGAGCTTCCCATCAACTTATTCTGCTTTATCCAGTGGAGAGGGGAGCCAAGAGCCACCCCCTCCTCCCTTAATCCTATCTTGACACTCCCTTCCCTCCTCCCTCCTGGAACAATTTCCGCTGGGGGAGCAGGAGCAGGGCCCAGCACAGTGGCCGCTTCCTGGAACATTTTCCTGTATCCGAAACCGCGGCTCCCTCCCCAGGGACTGGCTGATCAAGGCCAGATGGGAGCAGGGATGGGGGAGGAGGAGAGGGAGCCAGGCTCTCACAATCACCCCCTTCCAACACATGCCCTCCACAGGGAGTCCCTACCCTGACACACAAAGGCACATACCACATGCCACAGTCACACACCCATGGGTATTCATGGCGACACTCATGAACCACAGGAGCCAGGTCTTAGAAGGAGACGTACAAAGTAACATAAATACATTCAACAAACGCACGGGTGATCACACACGCTCTCTTTCTACCCGGTCCCTCACCCCTTTAAAATCTCCTTCGGCCGGGGGCCTTCTTTGCCAGCTCAGGAAATCTTGGAAACCCAAGAATACAGTGGTGGGACAGCTGGGAGACCTTAGTTATGGTTGATGGGACAGACAGAGACAGCGAAGGCTGCCTGTGACTTGCCAGTCAAGACGCACCACTCCATTCCACTTCTGGATGGGTCTCAGGCCTGACCCCTCTCTCCAGGATCCTGGAAATCAACCAGGAGAGAGGAAGCCTGTAATGCTTCCTGTAGTTGGTGCTACTCGTAGAGTACTTTCTAGTTGCTTCCAAATTCCTACAGAGGAAGCATATGGTGTCTAGTGGGCTCCCTCGTGGCAGCAGTGGGACAATGAGCCAGCAAGGATATGCAGCTTCAAGGACCCTGGCTAGGTGCTCAGATGGTTAGAGCGTCATCCCTATTAGTCAAGGTTGTGGGTTCCATGTCTGGTCAGGGCACATACAAGAAGCAACCAATGAACACATAAATATCTAGAACAACAAATCGATATTTCTCTCTCAAATCAATGAACAAAAATTGAGCATAAAAAGATTATGCAGCTTCAGGAAGCTCAGGGAGCCTGAGAACCTGGGGACCTGTGGTTTCATTGTTGACCGCCTACCTTCCACCCATCACCACTTCTCCTCCTAATCCCTTCTACCTCAGCCAGGGTGGTTGAGAAGAAGAGCATGGGGATTGTGCCCTCAGCTTAGTGCATTCATGAGCCTTATCCTCTTCCGTCCACTTCCTTTCCAGTTCAGGGGCCTAATTCTTTTTTAAAATCCTCACCTGAGGATATATGCACTGATTTTAGAGAGAGAAGAAGAAAGGGAGATAAAGAGAGAAAGAGAAACACTGATGTGAGAGAGAAACATGTAAGAGACAAACTTCAATTGGTTGCCTCCCCATATGCCCCGATCTGCAACTTAGGTATGTGCCCTGACTGGGGATCGAACCACCAACCTCATGGTATGCAGGACAACACTCTAACAAACTGAGTCACCCGGCCAGGGTCAGAACCAGAGCCAAATTCTTACATCTCACATCTTTTGCTGGGAAAGGTGCAAATTTGGGCATGGATACACTATGGGACAGACCTTTGGAAAAGCTGAGGGTGGAGACACATAGTCTGCTCTTTTCTGGAATATCTTCTCACTACTTTAGGGGGAATGTTTGAAATTGTAAAGTTCTGGAAAATCTGGGGAAGGGGAATATGATAATCATAAGAAGGGCCAAAGCTAATCTATCTAGCCAAAAGTCATTGTGTTCTTTCCTGGATCTCATGGCCTAGGTAGAAGGTATATTCTCTTTCTCAAACTCATCTGGGGCTGGGTTGCCACAAATCAGTTGTTTAATGGTTTACCTCTCTAGCTATCTAGAAGTCTTTTTTTTTTTAAGATTTTATTTATTTTCTTTTTAGAGAGAGGGGAAGGAAGGG
Source organism: Mormoops blainvillei (assembly GCA_004026545.1). Classification (NCBI taxonomy): domain Eukaryota; kingdom Metazoa; phylum Chordata; class Mammalia; order Chiroptera; family Mormoopidae; genus Mormoops; species Mormoops blainvillei. The sequence goes on along the minus strand of PVJD01000081.1, from coordinate 358,752 downwards.
GGAAAGATAGGGAGAGAAACATCAATGTGTGGTTGTCTCTCCCATGCACCCACTCTTGCCGCCCCATCCCCCATGGAGGACCTGGCCGGCAACCCAGGCATGTGCCCTGACTGGGATTGAAGCAGCGACCCTTTGGTTCGCAGGCTGGCACTCAATCCAATGAGCCACACCATCCAGGCCTAGAGGTCTTTTATTTGGTATAACCATAATCTTCCATCTTATTTAGCCTGCAACTTCGTGCCCTAGCTCCAGTATAGAAGCCTATTAATCAGCCTATTAGTCAATAGCATTTACTGAATGAGCCCCTGGGTGAAATTGAGAAAATGCTACATAGGACCCTCAGTGCTTGCTCTTTGGGATCTTAACAGCCTAGTTAGGGAAAAAAAGTAGGGACCATATCTGAAAACATACACAGCCCCCACCTTACCTCTCAGTGCCTATGTTTCCTCATCTGAAAATAAACAAATTTGGCTACATCTAATTGAGAACCACTGACCTCTATGAGGGCTAAGATCTCTTTTTTATTTACCTCAGGATTGCTATAATGGGTTTTCAATAATGGAATTCATTAGCAAAGATCATATTAACATGTTAAACAGAAAGAATCGCATCATCGATTCAATACATGCAAAGAAGACATGACAAAATTCTAAATAATTATTTATTTAAGTTTACTTAACTGGACAAAATAGTTATTCTTAATAAAACCCATTTGGAAAAAAAAACAACAGGATTCAACAAATGGTAGAGATTGTTCTTAGTATTTTGGTTCCTCCCAGCTCTCAAGTTCTAGGGTTTTGAGATCCTTTCTTAGAACTGAAATCAAGTTTCTTAGAAGGGCAGAGGGGTTCTGACTTGCAAAGAGAAAAACTGAAATGCAGAGAGATCGGTAGGTAGGCATTGGGCACCCAGCAAGGTCGTGATAAGGTAGAGATGGGCTCCCAACGGTCCTGACCAGAGGCTTTCCCGGACTTCATTTCAGGTAAAGACCAAAAAACAAATGTTGATTAGTATCTCCTATTATCTTCCAGACACTGTGGGGTCCCAGGAAAGACAAAAACGTATGAAATACAACAACCCTGGCCCTCAAGTAGCCCATAGGCTTACGTCAGGCAAATTCTTCTTTCCAAAGCAGGGTCCATGGTGTTACCCTGTGGCAGCCAGCAGTACCCAGCAGTGCTTAGTGCACAGGGCTGCAAAGTAGGGGCACTAAAACAAGCGGAAAGTTTGCGATAAATAATTTATCTCATATTTTTTAAAATATAAAAATTACAAAAATAAAAGCATTACAGGAGTCATTGTAAGAGAAATCAGACTTTTGTGGTACATCCTCACTTGTGCTTATTTTACTTTTAGTATTTTGCCTGGAAACCCTTATGGTGGAGGTGCGCACCGTAAGGTTTTCAGAACTTAAAATCTTTAAGGATCTTAACTCCAACCAGCTCAACTCGCTGTGTTGGAATAGCAAGAATGTCTACGTGTGCTGCGAATGGGAAGGGATTCCAGAGAAAGGCAAACCCTTGGAGAGAAGGGCAGAGTGCAAATTGCTGCAGAGAGGACCTTCGCCTTAGATCCGCAGCTCTGGAGAAAGATTGAGCAAGGCTACTCAGTACCACCAGGTGGCAGGAGTGAGCTGCTCAGCGTCTCCACGTATCAACACGAGTTGTTTGGGCCTGGAAGCCGAGCGTCCGCATGTTTTTGCAGGAGACAATGGCAGAGCTGTCAACTCTGAGGCAAGGGCGAGGGTGGGAAGAAGTCTCAGATTCTAACACTTCCCCCAGCGTTGGCTCAAAAAGAGCAGGGCATTTGTCAAAGATCGAGAGGTGTCCCGACCCTCAGGCCAGAATTTATCAAGCAAGAGTCTATTTTCTGCCCCACCTACCTTCCTTTCTTTCACAGACATATCCTGAGCATCGACTGTATGCCAGGTGTGTACTGAAAGTGTGCAATATAACATTTAACAAGAAGTGCGCAATCTAGTGGAGGAGAACCTGGTAAACAGCTATGCTCCTACGACTCTGGGAGGCAGTTTGAGTGGTGGTTAATTAAGTTCACTGTCTTGGAAGTCAGACAGACTAGGGTGTGACCCCTACCTCCGCCACCTGCTAGTTGTGCAAATGCTGCGAGCCTAAGTCTCCATGTCTGTAAAATGGAGGCAAATGACCCCCTTAGAAGACCAACAAAATTATACATGGTAGTACCTTAAAGGTTTTTTTAGTAAAGTAAATAAAATTCACTGCCTGCCATATAGCTGTTATCATAAGTGCTGAATGCTAGGGGAGCAGCACCGATTTCAGACTTAAGATTTGCCAGAGAAGGTGACCACTGTTGTAGAAACTTGAAGGATAAATAGAAGATATGTAGGGGAAAGGGGGATAAGAGGGGGTGCTGGGGGTAGAGAGAAGTGGGCAAGGAAGGAGTAGACAGACAAACTTCGGGGAGCATGGATGCGCGTCCCCTGGTTCACCAGCACTGCGGGCAAGGACATGGCTAGCTTCCCATATTTGAAGCTGGCACAGTCTGGATTCTCTCCACAAATCAATGTGCATTTAGTGAGCACCTACACTGAGCCTCTCTGAAAGACTGTAAGAAATAAATGAAATAAATAAACAAATAGAGACCTGATCTTTATTCTCAGGAAGCCTATGGAAATGGGGAAGAAGAAAGGGCAAGGCCCCAAGCTCTCTGCCCTAAGCATTGCTAACCTGGTCTCACCTCCAGCCTTCTCACTCACCCTTCGCTCACTAGACCCAATTGGCGCTGAGCCTGGGTGCTGCCAGGAAAGGCCAATGAGTGGGCTGTCCGCTCCTTACCACCCACATTTTTACATCACCCAAGTCTGGCTAAAGTAAACATGAGGCCCACCTTGAAGGGGAAAAACATTAAAAGACAGTCTGTTAATAAAATCAACATTTTTGTAGTTCTTTACTGGCTACAGTGGCACTTCCCCTGCAGCAACTTATTTGATCTTGACAAGGGCCTTATCAACTAGGCAAGCAATTGTAAAGTCTTGTTAGGAAGGAAAGAGAAGTTTAGAGACAAATTACTTGACTCCTTTGTCATCTTAAGAAGTTTGTGCTTTACCCTAAAGAAATGAAAGTCATTGAAGAATGTGGAGCAGGGTGAAATGGCCAGATCCTTATTTTAGAATCATAACCACAAGAAAATATTGCACAGAACCATTGGAGAGCACGTATGAGAATATTTATGATAGCTTTGTGGTATCAGGAAGCTAACTTTCCGTCTCTAAGGGAATACTATGCAGTAGAAGTGATGAACTTATAGATGTATCTCTAGCAATGTGAATAAATCTTATAAAGAGTGTTGTGTGCCCCTGGCTGGTGTGGCTCAGTGGATTGACTGCTGGCCTGTGAACCAAAGGGTCACCGGTTCTATTCCCAGTCAGGGCACATGCCTGGGTTGTGGGCCAGGTCCCCAGGTGGGGTCACACAAGAGGCAACCACACATTGATGTTTCTCTCCCTCTCTTTCTCCTTCCCTTACCTTCTCTCTAGAAATAGCTAAATACAATCTTTAAAAAAAAAAAGCATTGTGTGGAGAAGTGAAACAATTACACTTATTGCACAATTAAATTCTGTGTACATATTAAAAACACCCACGAAACAAGGATATATGTATATTCAGGGACAAATAAACACATTAGATGGCGCTTACAGAGAGGAAGGGAAGGGCTTAGGAATAAAGAGGAAAAAATAAAATAAACTAGAGAGGGGCTTTGTATGTTTCAAATAATGATAGTGTGTACTGTGAACCAAAGAATATGATTAACTTATTGACTCTTTGAACCTAGATGGAAAAAAAACAAAGACTCCATGTACCAGGTTCTCACTTTCACACTTAAAAATTCTTCAAACATCATAAAAAAGACAAGAGATAACAAATGGTGGAGAGGATGCGGAGAAAAGGAGGCCCTGGCGAGCTGTTGGTGGGAATGTGAATTGGTGCAGCTGCAATGGCAACAGTATAGAGGATCCCCACCAAATTAAAACCAAAACCACCATATGATCCAGCAAATCCACTTCCGGGAATATATCCAAAGGAAACAAAAAAGCTAACTTGAAAAGATACCTGCACAACCATGTTTATAGCAGCATTATTTACAATAATGAAGAGAGGAGAACAACATAAAGTGGCCATTGATGGATGAATGGATAAAGAAGTTGTGGTTTACATATACTTGTATAATATTACATGTATATTACATATATATAATATATATGTAATGAAATATTGTTCAGCCATAAAAAATGAGGAAATCCTAACGCTTGCAACAACATGGTTGGACCTTGCGGGCATTATGCTAAGTGAAATAAGTCAGACAGAGGATGACACATACTGTATGATGTCACTTATGTATGGAATCTAAAAACAAAATGAAAAAAAAAACAAAAACCAAATTCATTGAAAAAGAGAGCAGACTTGTGGTTACCAGAGGCAGAAGCCAGGGGAGAAGAAATTGGAGAAAGGTGGTCAAAAGTTGTAAACTTTCAATTTTAAGATAAGTGTTAGGGATGTAATATACAATGTGATGACTATTGCTAATGCTGCTTTTTTCTTTAGAGTAAACTCTAGTAGTTCTCATCACAAGGAAAATTCTTTTCTCTTTCTATGGTATATTTATGAGACAGTGGGTGTTAGCTGAACCTATTGTGGCTATCATTTCACAATGTATGTAAATCAAATGATCATGCTGGCATGTAAATTATTTCTCAGTAAAACCAGGTGGGGGGAACCCTTCAGAGGTTCTCCATGATCCAGAAGATAAAGTCCAAGGCTCTCTGTGCCTAGAACTTTATGCCCAGCAATATTCAGCTGCTTTGCCTTTGCTCTCTGTCTGGAATGTAACTTAATGCTTTCCAACTCTGGCTGCATATTGAAATGACTTTATGAGCTTTTCAAATATATAGATGTCTGGCCCTGGCCAGGTAGCTCAGTTGTTTAGAGCATCATCCTGATACAGCAAGGTTGCAGGTTTGATCCCCAGTTGGGGCACATATCAGAATCAGCCAATGAATGCATAATTAAGTGGAACAACAAAATCAGTGTCTCTCTCCCTTCTCTCTCTCTCTCTCTGAAGTCAATTAAAAAAAACAAAAACAAATTTTAAACATTAAAAATGGGTCCTGGCTGGTGTGGCTCAGTGGATTGAGTGCCAACCTGTGAACCAAAGAGTCTCCAGTTCGATTCCCAGTCAGGGCACATGCCTGGGTTGCCAGTCAGGTCCCCGGTGGAGGGTGTGTGAGAGGTTAATCAAAATGATTCCTCACTGAGTTCAGGTATTTCCAGGCTGGATTATAGTCCCCTTGTGTTCAGTCTATCTATTGCCAATTTATCTAGATACTTTATCTCAGTCTAGCGTCAATGATTGAGACTTTTGTATCTGACTCGTCTACTTGAAATGTTTTATCCCCTCACCCTCAAGGTAAAACTCAGACTTTTTTTTCTCTTTGGACTTAAAAAAAAGAGAAAGATTTTATTTACTTAATTTTTAGAGAGAGGGGAAGGTAGGGAGAAATAGAGGGGAGAAACGCCGATGTGAAACAGAAACACCGATCAGCTGCTTCCTGCACAGGCCCCAAGGAGGGACCCACGAGGGACTCAGCCTGCAACTCAGGCATATGCCCCAACTGGGAATCAAACCAGAGACCTTTTACTTTGCGGGACGATGCCCAACCAACTGAGTCACACAGGCCAGGGTTTTTTTTTTAAACTTCTTAATGAATCCTGTAATTCCTCCTGGTCCTGGCTTACCTTTAACTCGTTTCAGCCATTAAACTTCTATCAGCTATCTAATATGAACCAAGCATTCTCGGTAAACAGTGAGGACAAAAATGCAAATAAGAACAGCACAGTCTTCTTCCAGGCAGATTTACAATCTTTGGGGGAAGACAAAAGTTGAATGAGTAATTACAGGGTTATATATATGGCCTAAGCCTCTTTCAGGAGTTGGGGAAGGAAGGCTTCCCTGAGGAGATCAGAGTTAAACTGAGTCCAGAAAGGTGACTTAGAAGTTAAGTGGGGGCATAGGATGAAAGGAGTGTTGCAGGCAGAAGTGATAGCATGAGCAAGGACCCCGGCTTGCAGAAAATCATGGCACTCTGAAAGAACTGAGAACATGTACCGACAGAGAGGAGGAAACTGTGGCCAAACTTGAAGACAGGATGACTCAGAGCTTTGTAGGCCAAGTTAAAGTTGAGGACTTTATCCCGAGTGTGCTGGAAAGTCTTGAAAAGATTTAACTAGGGGAGTGTAATATAATCAGATGAGGTTTTTTTAAGAAGCATCTGGGTGTACTGCGGAACTTAGATTGGATTTGGGTGTTCCCAAATCTCATCTGCCTCTCCTCTGCAGATAATATTTTGGAGTCTTTTACTAATGGTTAAATTCATCTCCTGTGACTTAGGTAAAAGATCAGAAGGTGACCCTTTTTACAAACTCCTGGGGATAGCAGCAGAATTCCATAATTCCTCACTGTTGTTGAGGGATTCAGTAAACACCCATTGGGGCTATCTTGTGCAGGTCACAGGTCCCCGTGCTGTGGATGTGAAGATAAATCAGACCCGACTCAAGGTACAAAAAGGAAAACAGATTTGACCTGTAAAAAAATAAGTTATATTACATAGACAATAATAACAAAGTTAAAGGTAACTGACAGGGAGAAAATATTTTAAATGTTTTTTTAAAAAAGGATTAGTATCTAGTATTTATGTATATTTAAAAATGTAAAATAGTATAGTAACTTTGGAAAACAATTTGGCAATTTCTTTTAAAGTTAAACATACATTTACCATAAGACCCAGCCATTCCACTCCTACATATTTGCTCAAGAGAAATAAATACATATCCACACAAAGACATATAGAATTCATAGTAGCTTTTTCACAATAGTCAATATATTGGAAACACCCCGAATGTCCACCAAAAGGAGAGTGGATGAACAAATTGTGGTATATTCATACAATGAAATACTGCCAAGTAATAGTAGGGGACAAGCTACTGAAATAGCCAACAACATGGAAGAATCTCAAAACCATTCATGAGTGAAAAAAGTTAGAACAAAAAAAAATTTAAGCACATACTGTCTGATTCTATTTCTGTGAAACTCTACAAAAACAAATCTAATTCTTTTCTAGAATCAAATCCAGAATAAAATCTAATCAGAAAATGGGTCAGAGGCTGCCTGGGCACTGAGGTAGGGGGAGGGCTGGCCGGGGTTGTCTGGGAGAGTGAAGCAAAAGGAGCATTTTAGAGTAATGTTGCACGTCTTGATTGTGTTGGTTATAAGCTGTACACACCTGTCTAAACTCATCAAAATGCACATTTAAAATGAGTGCACTTGATTGTGTAAGAATTATACTTCATTAGAACTGATTTTTTTATTTCAAAAAACATAACAGTATGAAAAGACAATTGATAGGGGTAAAATATTTGACAATTTTAACAAAGAATTAATATCTAAAACACAAAAAGAGCTTCTGTAAGTCAAACAATTCAATAGAAAAATGGACATAGGACATGAAAGAACAATTAACAGAGGACAAAATACAAATGGACAACAACAAAGAAATGAAATTCGTTCTTATAAATCTCAATAAATCAAGAAAAGACAAACTTCGATAATGGAATTGTCAGATTGACAACCACTTTTTTTTTTTTGAGAGTATGTTTATTAGACCTGGGGACGGTGAAACAAGGACGGGCCTAGGACAGAAGAAGCCACAGGAGAGCGTCTGGGCGGGGCTGCTTTGGCTCCCTAGAAATGCTATGGGGAAAAAGTGGGCCTGAGGCGGGGCTGCTGTCAGCTCACTGGAGAGTCAGAGAAAAAGGGCCTTGGAGACAGGGTCAGGGGTTAGCCCAGGATGAACTGCCACTGCCCATTGCTCCCCTGGTGCAAGTCTCGTGGGGACCTTTAGAGTTTAAGAGAAAGAAAATTCACTTGAAAGGGAGATTTGAGTGGGCATGCTCCAAGGACGGCATGTCTGATTGACAGTGCTTTTTAAAAAATCGGTGAGAATTCAGGAAAACTATCACTGTCATAGTGTGGATATGTGTAACCGGGAATATTTTTAGAAGATAATTTGGCAGTGCATAAAAATTTTAAATGTGCATAATCTTGCCTCAGAAATTCTACCTCTAGGAATCTATACTGATAACACTGATATGTAGGGACCGCTTACTGTGCAGGGATTCTTATCATACCTCAACTGTTCTAATGGAGTAAATACTCTTATTTCCTCATTTTACAGATGAGATAAGTGAGGCATGGAGGTTAAATAAGTTGCCTGAGGTCATACAGCTAGTAAGTCACAGATCCGGGATTCACACCTACAGTTTGTCTCCAGAATTTATGCTCCTAACAACCCCTGCTATACAGCTCTCCGCTCTTTTCTAAATGGCATATATGGGCCACTAACGTATATATAGAAAGACGTTTGCTGCAGTTGAGTTTGGAATATTAAGAAGGAATAAAACTAGGCCCTGGCCAGGTAGATCAGTTGGTCAGAGCGATGTTCCAATGCGTTAAGGTTGCAGGTTTGATCTCTGGTCAGGGTGCATACAAAAAGCAGCCCATGAATGTGTAAATAAGTGGACCAACAGATGATGTTTCTCTCTCTCTCTCTTTCTCTCTCTCAAATCAATAAATAAAAATTTTAAAAAAAGAAAGAATAAAACTAATATGAGAAGATCTTTAACATATTTTAAGTTAAAAAAAATAGCGAGCTATAGAATAATGCTCATAATACCTATTTATATAAAAAAAGCAACATAGCAAGTACACTCAAAAGAGCAGAGTGGGGTTTTTTTCCATTTTGTTCACTGTTGGGTCTTCATTGCCACACCAGAACGGTGCCTGGGACTTAATAGACCTTGAGTAAACATCTGTTGGATGTATATACAAGGTCAGTCTGGAAAAACCAAGCCACTGTTAACATAGTGAGAACAGTTTGCAAAACATCGATGTAACCTGACAGCCAATGCGAGTGGACTGGACTGTGCATACGTGAACAATGACAACTTCTAGTACTAGTCAGTGGGGGTGGTAGACATTATTGGGTGGGCATGTGTACTATGTGGTTATCGCATTCAAAATGAGTGAGTAGAGCAACGAGTCTGCATGAAATTTTGCATTAAGCTTGAACATTCTTTTGTGGAAAATATTCAGATGATTCAGAAGGCTGCAGCTATCTGCAACTGGTGATTGGCAGCTTCATCACCATCCGACACCGCACCCACTCATCCATCGAGTCTCACGCAGAGGTTTTTGGCAAAACATCAAATCACCCAGGTGACTCAGCTCCCCTATAGCCCAGATTTGGGCTGCAACTTCTGGCTTTTCCCGAAACTGAAAGCACCTTTGAAAGGGAAAAGATTTCAGATCATTGATGAGATTCAGGAAAATACAACGGGGCAGCTGATGGCAATTAGAACTGTGTGAGGTCCCAAGGTACTTACTTTGAAGGGGACTAAGGTGTCATTGTCCTATGTACGATGTTTCTTTTATCTTGTATCTTCAATAAATGTCTCTACTTTTCATGTTATATGACTGAATACCTTCTGGACAGACCTCATAAATATACATAAATGCATAGAAACAGGACTGAAAAGGTGCAAACCAAGCTGTTAAGTGGTGAAGGTGGTTTCCTGCCTTGGGAGAAGAGAAAATGGTGTGTGTGGGATAGGTCAGTGAAGGGAAATGCGTATGTTCCAAACTTCTGATTGGTTCAGCCTTAGAACACTTTCAGGTAAGTAATATCCTCATTTTATAGGTGAGGCAACCAAGGCTCAGAGAGGTTAAATAGCTTGCCTCCAAAGGCACAGTTACCAAGTCTAGATGTGAACTTTGACCTGTGGCTCCAAGACCCAGGTTCACTTCACTGTGTTTATAAATGTAGACAAATAAGTGAAACAAAGAGTTTAAGGCTGCAACGTCAAACACAGCAGAAATTGCAGTGGGGTCGTGTAAAGAAGCATGGCCAATTCTAGAGAGAGAAGGTATTTCTGGAAAGGATTCCAGAGATGAAGCTTGGTCTAAGACATGAAAGATGAGTTTTCTCTTACACTTTCGTTACCTTTATTGTTACTAAAATATATTTAAGGTGAGGTATAATTGACATACACCATTACATTAATTTCAGATATACAACACAATAATATAATATTTAGATCTAGTTAATACCTATCACCATATATAGTTACAGAATTTTTTGTCTTGTAAAACTTAAAAATGTATTCTCTTAGCAACTTTCAAATATGCGACACGGTATTATTAACCATATTGTACATAATATCCCCAGGATTTATTTATTTGGTAGCTTCAGTTTGGTGCCTTTTGGTTCCCTTCACCCACTTTTCTCACCCCCCAATACCTCCTACGCCTACCTCTGGCAACCACTAATTTGTTCTCTGTATTTAAGAGAGGTATCTGGTTTTTTGTTGTTGATGTTGCTTTGTTTCATTTTTTTAAAGAGGTATATCTTAGAATGGTTTGGTCCCCTTGGTATTTTTGTTTGTTTTTAAAGATTTTATTTATTTATTTCTAGAGAGAGGGGGAGGGAGAGAGAAAGAGAGGGAGAGAAACATTGTTGTGTGAAACATTGATCATCAGCTGCCTCTTGCATGCTCCCAACAGGAAACTCAGTCTGCAACCCAAGCACCTACCCTGACTGGTAATCGAACCAGCAACGTTTCGGTTTGCAGGCTGGTGCTCAGCCCACTGAGCCACACCAGCCAAGGCTTTTTTTTTCTTTTCTTTTTATGAGCTTGGTTTGTTTGTTTGTTTGTTTGTTTGTTTGTTTTTGTTAGTTCATGTCTTTTATTAACCCACATACAATTACTTGTATTTCAGTTTGTTGAAGCAATAGGTAAGACAACATTTGCCACAACAATGTCTGTCAAAGTGGCTGGTCATAAAAATTCCAGCCCCACATTCACCTGAAGGACACTCCCGATGAAGGCAACTGATTTTTTTTTTAATCTTTAACTTAACATTTAATGAAAATAGAGCATTTTCAAAGGCTACTGATTTTGCCTTTCTAGTCCACCTTTCAGAACAATCAGCTTAAACTTCTTTCTCTTATGCTTATTCTTCTTGGGAGTCATGTAAGACTTCTTCCTTTTCTTAGCACCACCACAAAGTCTCAACGCAAGATGAAGAGTGGACACCTTTTGAATGTTGTAGTCAGACAAAGCATGTCCATCTTCCAGTTGCTTGCCAGCAAAGATCAGTCATTGCTAATCACAAGGAACTCCTTCCTTATTCTGCATCTTGGCCTTTACATTTTCTGTTGTATCCCAGGGTTCAACTTTGAGAGTGATGGTCTTCTTCATAAGGGTTTTCATGAAAATCCGCATCTTGGCAGCAGGTCGACCACAGATGGCAGATCAGAAAGTTGCTTTTTTATTCCACATATAAGTGAGATGATATGGTACTTGTCTTTCTCTGTCTGACTTATTTCACTTAGCATAATGTCCTCAAGTTCCATCCATATTATTGCAAATGTCAGGATTTCGTTATTTTTTATGACTGAATAATATTCCATTACGTATGTGTACTTTATCCATTTTTATATATTTTTTCCATGCATCTGCTGATGGACACTTAGATTGTTTCCGTAGCTATTATGAATAATGCTGCAATAAACAGGAGGGTGTATATATCTTTTTGAGTCAGCAGTTTTGTTTTCTTTAGATAAATACCCAGAAGTGTAGTTGCTACATCATATGGTAGTTCTATTTTTCACTTTTTGAGGAAACTCCATACTGTTTTCCATAGTGGTTGCACCAATTTATATTCCCACTAACAGTGCACTTAAGTTCTACTATGGGGGAAGGGTTCTCCAGGCACACACCCGTGTGTGTATCAGTGGATAAGTGAAATCACTTGGCCTAAATAGTGAACAATAAGTAGTTGAGTGAGTATGGTTGGAGTTTAGTTACATATCTAGGTGAAAGGTATGTCCTGCAAAGATTAGATTTGATCTGATTTGTACCAGATAGTGAGATCTGTTTTCAGTAAGGTAAGACTCCCTGGGGCCAAAGCATGCAGCCTCTTTTGAAGATGATTAGGCTATAGACAAGGAATCCATTCTATACTGTAACATTAGCAAGTAAGCAGTGACAGCTATGCCTAATTAAGGCAGCGATGAGGGATACTGAGAGAGAGGAGGGGATGAATCTGAAAGACATTTTTGGAATAAGGTCAATGGGACTTATGTGAGAGGGGATGGGAGGGGCCTGAAGAGGGTAAGGTTTGTTGGGGGAAAAAAACAGGCACAAAGTTCCTTCAAAAGGCATCACTTGTGTGTGTATCTCCTTCACTGCTTGTAAGACAGGATATTGTAAATAATTATAGTTAGCTGTGTATGAATCTGTCTCCTTTACTAAGCCATGACTCCTTCATCTCATCTCCCCCAGGGTGTCTAGTGCCAGGTTTTGCACAGATCATATTCATGACAGAACAGAGCGGAGAGACTGGCTTTGGTTTAGGATGGGTTGGGGGATCAGGGAACAGTGGGGGTAAATAATCACAAAGGTCGGGAGGCACGAATTTCTTAGCCTACTGCCTTCCTCCTTAGCCTTGGTCAGAAGCCTGCCCCAAGGGAGATTGCTCAATTTTCCCTCAGTCCTTTCCTTCTCTGTGTTAGCCACATGGTGTGATAGTGTTGACTGGCTGAGACACAGGAGGCTTCAGTATGGGGAAGAGTTTCTCCCCCAAATTCTGCTACCACCACCCAGAAACTGATTCTAAAAAGGCAGTATCAGAGAAGCCTCAGGGTTCTACTTCCCTCCTCTAAACAACTAAACCTTTTTTTTTAATTAGCAAAAATTAATTTTTTAAATCCTCACCTGAGGACATGCTTATTGACTTTAGAAAAATAGGAAGGGAGGGATAGAGAGAAAAAGAGAAACATCGACGTGACAAAGAAACATCATTTGGTTGCTTCCTGCACATGCCCCGGCTGGGGACCGAACCTACAACCTAGGTATGAGCCCTGACTGGGAATTGAACCTGACACCTTTTGGTATACTGGATGATGCTCCAAACTGAGCCACACTGGCCAGGGTGCAAAAGTTAATTTTATTATGGCCCTTATGATACTCTTTTTGGCATTATGTTTTTGTGTAAACATTGTGTATACTGTTTACAAACTAAAAAACAATTTGAAATCATGAGCGGGAAATACGTATTATTCTAGATGGTGAATAATTATTCAATGACATCTGTCCAATCTGCCCATTCTGAGAAAAATGGACTAGTAGGTACAAGTCTTAATGTATGTTCGGTTACAGGAGCATTACAGAGATTTGGTTCAAAATGAAGTGTGTGGCAATACTCATTTTTATTTATGGAAGGTTTTTAAGTGTTGAATTTTTATTTTTTATTATTTATTGTTCATTTCTTTTGTAAAGATGATGAAGATAAGACAAACAAAAATAAGAAAAGAAACAATCTATAAGATATTGGGGTTGAATCATGAAACTTTTCCCAACATTTTACATTGCTAAAGTTAGAAAATCTAAAATCTGGATACCTGATTAAATCACAACAGATCAGGTCCCTGAATATTCCTGGAACATTATTTTATGCTTTATAATCATCTTAATAGACTACTGAGTTCAATTTACCAAACTGTATTTGGAATGTTTACATGTATCTTAACTGATACTCACCCAGATTTTGCCTTTTAGGAGTTATTCTCATCTGTTAGTAAGATAATGCATTGAAGAATGATCTGGCAAAATTTCGTTACAGGTTATCAATTCATTTTTTAAAAAGATTTTATATATTTATTCTTAGAGAGAGGGAAAGAGAGGGAGAGAAACATCGATGTGTAAGAGAGAAACACCGATCAGTTTCTTCTCGCAAGGCCTCAGCTGGGGACCTGGCCCACAACCCAGGCGTGTGCCCTGACTGGGGTCAAATCGGTGACCTTTCAGGTCGCAGGCCAGCACTCAGTCTGCTGAGCCACACCAGCCAGGAGGTTATTCTTTAAAACTCCTTCTTGCCTATAAAATTATTGATTCTGGTTTTCAAAAAAAAACAAGATCATAGCTACATTTAAATTTTCTTTCTTTGTAGAGCTGTTCAAGTTTTTAATAGTATTTTCAGTCAACTTTGATCACTTGGGTTTAAAACAACAATCATTTTATTGTATGTCATGATTTTGTGGGTCAGGAATTTGGGGCAGGGGCTCAGTTGATCAATTTTTCTGCTCTTAAAAATTTTTGTTTTTTATTGATCTGAGAGAGAGAGAGAGAAAGAGAGAGGGAGAGGGAGAGAGGAACATCGATTTGTTGTTTCACTTATTTATGCATTCATTGGTTGCTTCTTGTATGTGTCCTGACTGGAGATTGAACCAGAAACCTTGGTGTATCAGGTGACACTCTAACCAACTGAGCTACCCGGCCAGGGCAATTATTCTGTTCTATATAGCTAGTGGTAACTGAGGTCACTCAATGGCATTCTACTGGTGGCTGATATGGAGGATCCAAAACTATTTCACTCAACTGTCTGGTTTCTTGATGGGTATGTCTGGAAGGCTGGGTACCTCTCTGTCTCTGCGTATACTTAGGACCTCTCCATGTGGCCTCTTCAGCAGCGTGGCCAGACTTTTTAGTATAAGAGTTCAGGGTCTGAATTTGAGGGACTATCCCAAAAGATGAAGCAAAATGTACCAGTAAAGTCTGGGCCCAGGAGCTGGCACAACTGTACTACTGTCCACTGCTGGTGAAAGTCAAAGTTTGCCCAGATTCAAGGGGAAACAGTGTAAATTCCACCTCTTGAAGGGAGGAATGTCAGTGAATTTGCAGCAATTTTACTCTACCGCAGTATGATATTACCATTTTACAAATGAATAAATTATAACACAGAGCAGTTAAGCATCTTATTCAATATAACACAAGTAGGAAAGTGATGGGATAGGTGTCTTTCCCACCTTTGTTATATTAGTAAGATTAGTTTTCAGGATGAATGTGCAGTTTATCAGTAAACCACCAAACCTTGAGATGTATGGCAAGAGGTGACACATCTTTGGCAAGATGTCATAGGTGGATGTGGCAAGGGGAAAAGAGGTAGGACAGACAGGAAGGTGTGAACTTCAGTAGACAGGAAAGGGGCCTGAAAGTGTGGATGTGAAAGAAGAAAGGAGCCAGTGGGCATTTTTAAAATTATTGAATTAAAATATTTTAACCATTTGTATTAAAAATCACTTAGAATAGAGAAGAAAATGAATCTGATATAACTATCATTTGAATTTAACAATGATTAATATTGCCATATTTAGGTCAGTTTTTTGGGAAGTATTTAAGGTAATTTACAGACATAATGACATTAAACTCTTAAGTGTTTCAATAGACATTGCTAATAAAAACACCTTTATACATGGGAAATAGAGTTAATATTGTAATAACTATTGCCAATGTAAGAAATGTCCAAACCTGAAGAATTTTTAAAAAATGTTTTATAAATTTTTCTTGAGTTTATTGGGGTGACATTTGTTAATAAAATTATATAGGTTTCAGGTGTACAGTTCTATGATACATCATCTGTATATTGTATTGTGGGCTCACTACCCCAAGTCAAGTCTCCTTCCATTGTCATTTATCCTCCCTGTACTGTCTTCTACCTTCTTCCATCCCCGTTCTTTCCAGTAATCACCAGACTGTTGTCTGTATCTATGGGTTTTTTTCCTTTGCTTAATCAGGACTTTTTTTCACCCATTCCCCCAACTCCCCTCCCCTTTGACGGTTGTCAGTCTGTTCTCCATATGTATGAGTCTGTTTCCATTTACTCTGTTGGTTTATTTTGTTCATTACATTCCACACATATGTGAAATAATACGGTACTTGTCTTTCTCTGACTGGCTTATTTTACTTAGTACAATACTCTCCAGGTCCATCTGTGCTGTTGCAAAGGGTAAGATTTCCTTCTTTTTATGGCTGAGTAGTATTCCATTGTATAAATGTACGTTATTGCTATCTTGAGGGTGGTTTGCTTGAGGAATCTGAAAAGAAGCATTTAAAAAGTGTGTTAACCTGTATGCATAAAAACAATGTACAGGGCTTCCTTAAGGCAAAGATAAGCCTTTTCCTAAAAAAGTCATATGCTTGGGGCATGACTACCCACCATGACCTGCCCAGTTAGGAATTTGTGATCAGATCACCCTGCGAGACTACTTTTAGTAGAATCTCTTTCTCATTCATATTGCGTATGGTATCAGATGGGTACCAGGCTTATCGGGATAATCACTTCATAAGGTATATAAATGTCTAATCACTATGCTGTATACCTGAAACTAATGTAATATAGTATGTCAACTATAACTGAAAAATGAATTTTAAAAATGTTCTCATATAATCCCATAGTATTATCATTCCCTCCAAATTAAGTCATTCCTTGATATTATCCAATACTTGGTCTATATTCAAATTTTCCCAACTGTCCCCAAAATGTCTTTTTACAGTTGGTTTGTTCAAAATAGGATCACATAGCATATGCCTATTTTGCCTTTAAATTTCTTTTAAGCCCTTTCCCCCTCTTTTTCTGTCATTGACTTGTTAAAGAACCAATTAGTTACCCTGTAGAATGTCCTACCTTTTGAATTTTTCTTATTTGTTTCTTTGTATTTTCACTTACCTTATTCTTTCAGCCTCCATATTTTCTGCAAACTAGAGATTAGATCTGAAGACCTCCTTAGATTCAGGTTCAATATTTTGGAAAATAATGTTTGTTAGGTATTTTTTATATTGCATTACATCAGGGCCACACAATGCACATGTCTGGTGGTTTGATTCAGTGCTTTTGAAGTTGTTGGAGGAAGCCAAGCCGGTGGGGGCACGGGGCTGCCCAGGCACCCACCTGCCTGTGGGACTGGAAGTTGAGCTCAGACTGGGCTGCAGGCTTCACGGCTGCTGGCTTGTACAGGCACGGAGTGGACTGAGGCCAGAGAGGAAGCACTCAGAGAAGCCTCAGCTGATGTGGGCAGTTTAGGCTGGCTCAGTTCTTGGGCAGGATTGAGCAGAGGGTCTTGGGACACAGGCGGCGGTGGCTCCCTTCAACCCATGTGTGTGTACCTCGCAGGAATGAGGACACTAGCTAGGCAAAATTCCTCAGGGGTGGGGGTGGAACCATTCCAGGACCTGTTCACCCTGTCTTGCACTTTCCTCTTGTGGAGAGCAGGAAGGCTTCCTCCTCAGCTATGGGCCCTTTGGTGGCGAGCCTGGGGTAATGTGGCTCAGTTTTTCTTCTTTGGCTTCCAGTCCCTGCCTTTAAAAATAAATTATTTTTAAAGATTTTATTTATTTATTTTTAGAGAGAGGAGAAGAGAGGGGGAAAGAGAGGGAGAGAAACATCGATGCTCTCTTGGTTGCTTTTTGCATACCCCCAACTGGGGACCTGGACCTCAATGCAAGCATGTGGCCTGACTGGGAATCAAACTGGCGACCTTCCGGTGCACAGGCCGGCACTCCGTCTACCGAGCCACACCAGCCAGGGCCAGTTCCTGTCTTAAAATAGACTTTGGTTGCTGTTAAACTTTAGAACATAAGTGCCCAAAGGAATCTTGTGGATTGTGGGCACTAGCCCCTATTCTCCCTCATCCTTCCTTAGAAGTAGCTGCATTGAGGATGGTGAAACCAGGATGGTGCAGTGTATTTCCTCAGACTTCATTCATTCACACTCCACCTTCATAATTTTTACTGTTACCATCAGCTTTCCCTTGTTCCGTAGTATTTTTTCCATCCTAACAATAACATGTGAAGTGATAGGTTGGATATGTAGTTCAAATTCCTTCTAAAATCCATTAAATTAACACATACGGGAATGTTCAAATTCCACTAGTGGTAAGTGCCTCTCACTTTGGGAATTGCTAGAGCAGAACTGGTGTTCAGGGAGTCCCACTGACTCTGCCTTGAGTCTTTGATTGGACACACTTTTCAAGTGCTCATTTCTTAAGTCAGTAAGAAAGAGATACTATAATATCTACAGATGTTAGTTACTGGTCTAGTGAGTGACTAAGGTAAGTTCTTCCTGGAAGACTTCCAGGCACCTTCGGGCAGGCACCTCTGATCACGTGCAGTGGTGGGGGCGGGGAGAGCAGAGGGAAGGAACGCCTTGGTAAAGGTTACCCCTAAATTGAGCATCAGCGTTAGGAAAGCTGTGAGAAAACCTCTCTTGAGGCAGAACTCTGTGAAGCTCCTGTCCTCTCCCACCTTCCCCTGGTCACTCCAAGAAGGAATTAATATGGTGTTCCAGGGCCTTTCCCCTGCCTGCGTGAACCACCACTCGCCTTGGGGACAGTGAAAACTCCCGGAAGAAAAGAAATCAGGTGTCAGACCTCAACGAACCTCAGCTGTCTGCGAGGGAGGGCAAAGCAGGAAGGAGGGGTTTGTGGTTGGGGAGAGCCAGATGGTCCACCCCTAGCCGGAAATTGGGGGTGGAGAGGCCCAGCCCAGCCCACAACAGTTATCCAGCTCAGGCTGGGTCTGAGAGGCCAACAAACCTCACCCTATTTCCCTCTGGGCACTTCGTGGCCCAGGCGGGTTTATTCATGAATCTAGCTCCCTCCTCCCCTAACCCAGCCCTCAACCCACCTCCAGGGCACCCCCAGGTCCGCGGGAGGGGTAAGCCCGGCTAGCCCTTGACTAGCACCCCTTTCTTTCTTCCCCGCTCCTCCAGCTTCTGCCATGGATGCTGGATGCCGGGAGGAGCCGTTCATTTTTCCAGACCTGTTGAACCTGTTGGGGGTCATTCTCTTTTCTGGAAATGGGAAGCTAGGGGTGGTGTAACCCTCATCTCAACTCCGGACTCTGGGGGAGACTCAGGACTAATTGTCTCAGGAGAAGAAAGAGAAAGGGAAACTGCTTCGCTTTTGGTTAAAAGGCTAACTTTAAAAAAAACCTTTGACTGCACCCCAGTCATCCTTGAAGTGCAGAGGTGTGGGTGGGTGAGGTGACTGGTAACGGTAAGTTAGCATTAAACACTAGTTTCCTGTGGGGTCTGATGAGCTCTGGATCCCTGAGGAGCCTGAGGGGTTTGAATATTTGGGGTGAGGGAAATGTTTTGATCGTATCTTTTGTTTCAAGCTGGAGCCCCTAGGGGTATGATTTAAATGTTCAGAAAAGTTCTCTATTTGCTTAGTTTGGGGCCCAGGTTCCTCTTTGAGCTCCTGGATGGGGTGCTGGGTGGGGTGCTGAGCCTGCTTTTCTAGCTCTCAGGAAAGCAGATGGATTGTGGAGGCCCTTAGCAATTTCTCTTCCTCCTCCCCACCATACCTCAAATCACCTCTGTTTCTATTTGCCAAAGGATCTTCCAGCTCCAGAGACCACCACCTGGGTGTACAGTCAGGCCTGTCTTGTTGTAGAATCTCTTCAGAAAAGGGAATATTCTAGAAGTTTGGGCCAGTATTCAGCTCCAACAATAACTAGTATTCTTGACCATGCCTCCCAACTATTAAGACAAAACCCTATTCTTTCCCCGCAGCCTTTCCTCCTCCTCCAGAACCTTTAAGACCACCAGCACTGCAGCCTGGTCGCCACACTGAAAACAAAGACCTTCGCTGTACATGGTACAGTCTAGACAGGGACGAGCCACAGTGCTTCTCAGATAAAGATAGCAGAGGTACAGAATGAGCCATTTTAAATAACGAAAATAACAAGAATAAGAATATCTGCAGCCAGTTCCAGAATTTCTCGTCAACAGGTCCTGGGCTTCCCAAACAGAAAACAAAAACAAAAAGCAAAAAAACAAAAAACCAAAAACCTGATTTGTTAGTTTTTTTTGTTTGTTTTTTGTTGTTTTTGGTTTCTTGTCTTTCCAGGGCCCTTACAAGACTGAGGGATGTGTGTGATGATCCATCCAGCTTCTACAGTCACCATTGCACTGGGAAATGACTTAAACTGCATAACGTGAAAAACCTAAGCTTGCTTTCTTGTTTAGGGAGCTAGAATAAAGGTCTAGAACATTATCTGTTGAGATTTAACTTGGCAGACACTCTTACTCTTTCTTTTCTAAGCACCTTTATTCTAGAGTAGGCAGGACAAGTTAAAGAAATGCTAGTCAGTCTGTTTTTTACTTAGCTATAGTTGAAAGCTTACCAAGAGGGAAGGTTATAATTGTGGTATAAAAAGAGGGTTTTGAATCAACTATATTTTAATTTGTAAAATATTCCCAGCTACCAGATTGCAATGTGGGAAATTAATGAAAACTAAAGAGTGTTTTCAAAATCAGAAAGAATGAATTATTTATTTAATTTTTATTATTATTTTGGTCCCTAAACCATTTATTTCTCCAGAGCAACGTACGAGAGTCTCAGGAAGCAGGGCGTGCAAATATTGCGGGCCTGCCGGCCATGAGGGCCTGGTAAGGATGGGTCCTGGCAGCGTGGCTTGGAGTGGCCCTCAGGTGAAGGTGAAGCTGTTGGCTGGGTTTTTCGTGCAGTAGATGATATAGATCCTATCTGGGCTGATGTTTGGGTACTAGGCCAGCAGACTGCACAGTAGCTTGCTATAGGGAGGGTTCTGTGTGCCACCAACCTTGCGAGTGCTCTGTTGGCTTTAGAGTGCACGGGGCTCGCTTGAGCCTCAGGGAGCACCTGAGCTGCTCTGGAATCACAGGTACTGCGATGTACTAGGCTGGCTTGCCAGTGGCATTCACCAGCTGCTGGGTGAGTGTGGAGAGGAGCCCACTAGGCACCTAGGTGCAAGGCATGTCGATGTTTACCATGAACAGCCCCATGATGGCAGAGGGATGGTGAGGACTGGGGCACAGGAACTGACCCAGGCATGCGACTACAGCTGGGTAACCTCAGGAAGTATGATTTAACTCGTAAAAGGCAACTAACTGAAGGCTGAGAATCAATCTGCGTTGAAATATCTGGAGACCTATTTAGGATGTTCAGGAACTATATCTTCCCCTTCCACTTAACAAGTGTTTAC
The DNA here is from genome assembly GCA_004026545.1 of Mormoops blainvillei. Classification (NCBI taxonomy): domain Eukaryota; kingdom Metazoa; phylum Chordata; class Mammalia; order Chiroptera; family Mormoopidae; genus Mormoops; species Mormoops blainvillei. The sequence continues at coordinate 337,798 of PVJD01000081.1, read as the reverse complement.
TGAAGGTAAACTATATGCCAGGCCCTGAGGATATAAAGTGAAAAGTCATCATTTGGGCCTTCAGATTGATTTGTCTAGTTGGAGATCAGATATTTAGATACCTCTAATGGAGGTATATCTAAAGAACACAGGGGACAGAGTATTCAATACCTGGGGTAGGTAAGAAAGACTTCATAGCTGTTGTTCTTATCGAAATAAGTGTAAGATTTTGGGAGCCCAGAAGGAGGACTAGCTGAGAAAACTCTGATTCTGGACTTTGGAGACCCAAGAAAGCATGCTTTTGGGGAAAACCAACACAGAACAAAGTGAAGACTAAGTGAACGCAGTTCAATGGAAGGTGAACCTGAATAAGACCAGGTCAGACCACGAAGAGCCTTGACTGCCACACTGAAATATTTCTACTTACTATTGGGTTGGCCGGAAAAGTCTGTTACGTTTTTTCCATAAAATAAAAGACATATTTTTCATTTTCAGCAATAACTTTATTGATTCGGATATTTTGAGTATGTCGGCTATCTTCTGTGTGGTATAACATCAATTGTTCTCAATTAATGTCTTTGATTTAATCACTGTCAACCTCCACTGGTCTGATTGTGAAGCATTATCCAGTGAGAAATCTCTAGCACAAAACTTTGCCAGCCACTTTTGACTCGTTCAATCAGTCATATCACCTTCTCCATACACTGCACAAATCCTTTTTTGCATTTCAGTTGCATTTTTACCTTCCTTGAAATAATACAGCATAATATGCCAAAAATGTTCTGTATTTTCAATATTAAAATGGCTACACAAAAATTCACCAATTTAACTTTTTTAAGTGCAGGCTGATATGACAGCTGTCACAATAAAATCTAACAAAATTGTTTCAAATGAAGTTAAAGACAATTAAGTGCTACTGGAGCCATTTTAAGGAAAAAAAATCAAATGAACTTTTTGGCCAACCCAATACATGTGAAGCTTATATATTATACAGGTAGTCACAATTCATGTTTTTATGAGTGGGTTTTATAGTGACACAATTCTCAAATGACCCACATTGCTTTTTAAACTCACTCATTAGGAGTTATTTAAACAATATGAGAGGACTAGAAATATGTTTATTCATTGTGTGTGTGTCTGTGTGTGTGTTTAATCTAAAAAAAAATTGTTCAGGTTTTCACAGGAGAAATAAACAACATGGATCATGTCCATTTGCTTTCACGGACGATCAATGAGCGTATGTTGAGGACATACCTTACCGGCCAGGTTCTGAATTCTGTCTTGTCTTGGAGAAGCAAAGAGAGAGTATTGTGAAAAGGATGATGAGTTTTGAATTTTGAGTCGAAATCTAAACCTTTTTCCCAGGACCTGGAATAGAATCAAACATGAGTTCCCATTTTATGCATAGACTAGTTTATAACCATGGAAAAATACAATTTTGGAACTTAACAGAACAGTTATAATTTAACCCAAGGATCTGAGCGTCAATTTTCTCATCTGTAAAAGGGATGGCAGTTTCTTATAATGATTGAAAGGATTAAGTTAGACAATATACATGAAATGTTCAGAGGATAGCTCTACGATGTTAGCCCCCCTCACCCTAACTCCCAGTTTGGGTGTGGTCTTTTGCTAAATGCACTGAACAGCTGCTAGAATCTCCAGCGCTTGGTTTACAAAGATGAGTAATGCGGTTTCTTCCCTCTGGGAAGTTTCTCCCGTTCTGGAAGTTTCTTCTCTCCAATTTCTTCCCTTAGTGTTTCTTAAAACTGGTTTAGGGACTAACCACTTTGAAAGAGCTACTTAAAAATACATACTCTCATGCCCTACCCTGGAGAATCAGATTTATTAGGTATGAGGTGGGGTCTAAGAATCTATGTTTTTTAAAAAGTAGCCCACAGGTTTCTGATTGAGACTGTCCGGCGTTATATTTTGAGTGGTTTTGATGTAGTGAAAGATGCTGTTAATTATAATGTAATGTAATGTTTTATAATAAAAATATACAGGAGAATGATGCCATTTTAACTGTCCTTGAAGTATGGGCAGGAATTTTTTCAGGAGCTAAAAGGCAACAGTAAATAAAAAAGCATTTAAAAAGAATAAAGGCTCAGACCCCCTCTGGGAGGCCATGGGGAAGGACATCCCTGAGTTGGAAGGGAAAAAACGGGCAGAAAAGGTGGGGAATGGAAGGAGACAGAAAATAATTTTAAAAAATTTTTATGAAACCCTTTTAAAAAAGTAAATAATCCCTCTGGATTTGCAGTAAATCAGGCCCATCATCGTGCAGCCCTTGACACACACTATGAGGAATTTTTTTTTTTTTAATTTTATTTATTTATTTATTTATAGAGAAAGGGGAAGGGAGGGAGAAAGAGAGGAAGAGAAACATCAATGTGTGGTTGCCTCTCACGCACCCCCAACAGAGTACCTGGGTTGCAACCCAGGCATGTGCCATAAGGGAATTGAACTCGTGATTCTTTGGTTTGCAGACCAGCGCTCAATCCACTGAGCCATGCCAGCCAGGATTAAGCCCATTTTTAATAAATGGTTATAAAGGGAAGACTTTTTGTGGGGCTATTCTGGGTTGGATTCTGAAACTACAGGTCATTAGCTTTGTGACCTTGGCCAAGTTACTTCCCAGCCTTACTTCTTCACATATAAAATACTTATCTCCAATGATTACTAATGTTTTTCTTATGACGATGACATAAGGAGTAAAAGAACCGCCTAATTGATCTAGGCCCCTAAGATTCCAGAATTACTTCAACTTCTTCAGGCCTGGCTAAAGCAGTAGAGGTCTGCTTCAGGGGAATCCATATTTTAAAACATGACAACCTACCTTAAGTGCTGAAATTGTACATAACGAGTGATAACATAATATACAAGTGCTAAAGAGAATGACCTCATCGTATCATTGACAAGCCACCCAGGCCGCCTTTATCAAAACTGTAATAAAGGCGAGGCAGAACAAGGGGCCTGAAATTCAGGTGCCTTGGGGGAAAAAAAAATCTTTAACCTAACCTTCATACGTTGGCAAAAAGCAGGAACTCTATCCTACTAACAAACGGTCTTCACAGTTAAACGTGGGAGGGAGCTTTAGGACCTTGACTCTGGGAGGTTCTCCAATGCACTTTAGCCTCTAAAACAAGCTCTTTAAAAGTTAACCCGTCCTGGGTTAAGTGGCCAGCTCTTTCGGGGAAAGTTCTAAAAAACTGCGTTTGCTGGAGTCTCACAAAGACCTTGCAAATTGGTCAGTTCAGTATTGACTGATGATGCGAGCGCCGAGCCAGATTTCGTCGCGCCTGCACCCTCAGGGTTTACTCCCACGTTCAGAGGCATCCGTTTGCCTCTCCGCCCAGTTTGGGAGGAGTGAGACTTGAGAAGTCCTATTAAGGATCCTTAAACGAAGGCTCAAACGAGCCCCAGTGGCGAGGCTTAACTGCGCGCCGAATTGCTTGGTTCTGATACTTGTTGAGCTACAACGCTCCAGAGCAGTGTAACACTTAGTCACTGTAAAGACGTCCCCTGAGGAAAGCCAATATGGCGTCGGACTTCTCTTGGCGCAGCCCTGTTCCCTCCCCGTAATAGGCAGTGTTAGTAACGCCCATTGGCCAAGATGGAGGCGGTGTCTGGCTTCCTTTGCCCCCTCATTGGGCTGAGTGACTGACGGAGACGCCAATTCTCCTCCGCCTACTCTGAATTACCGCCCTCAAAGTTCATTCGGCGTTTAATTGGCTTTTAGTTCCCGTCAATTTGCGTCTTATCTTGTCACTTTTCAGTGTTAATCCAATCATAACTTTTCTGGCTGCCCGCCTGATTTCTAATTGGTTTTGATCAGCCCATTCCTGCCTACTTCTTATCTCTTCCTCCCACCAGGACTTTGCTCAAGCACGTCCCGGGTTCTGGTTGGTCGTTGCTGTGTCATTCCAATCAAAGCTCTTCCTATCCCTACGTCTCAGGGAGCCCGCCTGGCGGTTGACTGGTTTACTCTCAAGCCTATCACTTCTAGTCCCGCCCACTTTCACTTCCTGCGGCTTTCATTGGACCTTAAAACTGAGAAGGCGGCCTTTTAGGGCGGACACCGGGCACGCAACTTTGTCTTACACGCCTAAGAGAGCAAGCAAGTCTTGCCATTGGATTACCTCACCGCCTTTCTTCTGCAAGTCCCTCCTTTCTCCCTCCCTCATTGGGCGGGGCAGCAGCGAAGGGGCGGGGTCTAGGCCGGGCTTGTGGCGCGCTGCTCCCTCCTCCTTACCCCCCCCTCCCTGTCCGGTCCGGGTTCGCTTGCCTCGTCAGCGTCCGCGTTTTTCCCGGCCCCCCCCAACCCCCCCGGACAGGACCCCCTTGAGCTCGTCCCTCAGCTGCCACCATGAGCGGTAAGGATGAGTCCACTCCAAGCTTAGGGGTGGTAGGGAATGAGGGGGCGCGCGCGAGGGCCGACCGGGCGGTCCCCGCCGTGAGGGGGGGCGGGCGGGAGGCGGCGGCGGCGGCCTTGGTCCCGCCCGGGGCGGAGGGAAGGGAGGGAGAAGGGGCAGTGGCGGGGCCTCCGAGGAGGAGGGGGATGGGCCGCCCGCCCCGGGGGAGGGGGCAGAGTGGCCTCTCCCGCCCCCTGCCCGCCCCGGCCACGGGGGGACGGGCCTTACCCCCCACCACTCCGCCGCCCGCCTGAGGCTCCTCCTGCCGGGGGCTGGAGCCACGGGGGCGGCCCGAGCAGTGTAGGCCCCGCCCGGGCCAACCGCCTCCCTGGTCCGCCCTCTGGTCGCTGCCTGCCCTAGGGCCCTCCGCTCCCCCCTCCCCCGTGCCTGTTTCCCCTCCCCCCTACCGTCCCGCCCTTTCCACGCCCCTCACCCCGAAACCGCCCTTTCCCTCTAGGGTCCGCCCTCAGTCCGCCCGGAAACGTGATTTCCCTGGACCCCTTTAGCCCCTTAACCAGTATTCACAAATGTTTCCTCACTCGTACTTTTTATCTTTTCTTTTTGCCCCTTCTTTGTTACTTTTTACATTTGAATTTTTCTCCATCTCCTTTGACCCCAATTTTAATAAGCTTTTTGTCCACCCACATGTTTTTTGCCTTACCATTCCCTTTTTGTCCCCCTAGATATTTTTTATTTTGAAACTCTTTCAACATGCCCACTGCCTTTAATGTTTCTTGTACCAAAAGCATCTTTTCCATGTTTTCTTAGTTTAAGTTGGTGCAAAGGAGAACTGAGGCCCAGTTTTGGCACCAGTGAGCCTAGTTCATGTCCTACACGTTCTACAACTGTCCCTTCTGCCTCATCCATTCCCCCCTTCCCCACCCACTGGTGCCTTTCACCTTCCTGTTAGTCATGTCTGTTTTGTCATAATCTCCTTTACCCTTCCTCACCTTACCCTTTTCCTTCCCTCAACTTTAAATTGTTTATTTTTTAATTCTCCTTAGACCAAGATCACTCCATGGATGAAATGACAGCTGTGGTGAAGATTGAGAAAGGAGTTGGTGGCAATAATGGGGGCAGTGGTAATGGTGGTGGTGCCTTTTCTCAGGCTCGAAGCAGCAGCACAGGCAGTAGCAGCAGCAGTGGAGGAGGAGGAGGAGGAGGAGGAGGACAAGTAAGTAATGGTTAGGACAGATTGGGGAAGGTGTTGAGAGGATGGCTGTCTTTTCACAGAATAAGTTTTAGAAAGGGGCTAACTGTTTTATAGATAGGAAGTAAATACAGAAGGACGAGTGACTTAAGAGAAACCCCAAATGTTAGAATTTCAGCGATAGAGTTAGTTCAGTCTTTTGTTTGTTTTTTGCTGTTTATTTGTTTGCATTTTTTTTACTGTTTGTTTGCTGTATACTGCCCCCTAGGTTGGCAGCTGGATGTCACCAAACTAATTCTTTTCCGTTCATATTTTGGTTAGGAATCCCAGCCATCCCCTTTGGCTCTGTTGGCAGCAACTTGCAGCAGAATTGAATCACCCAATGAAAACAGCAACAACTCCCAGGGCCCAAGCCAGTCAGGGGGCACAAGTGAGCTGGACCTTACAGCTACACAACTCTCACAGGGTGCCAATGGCTGGCAGATCATCTCTTCCTCCTCTGGGGCTACTCCTACCTCAAAGGAACAGAGTGGCAGCAGTACCAATGGCAGCAATGGCAGTGAGTCTTCCAAGAATCGTACCGTCTCTGGTGGGCAGTATGTTGTGGCTGCCACCTCCAACTTACAGAACCAGCAAGTCCTGACAGGACTACCTGGTGTGATGCCTAATATTCAGTATCAAGTAATCCCACAGTTCCAGACCGTTGATGGGCAGCAGCTGCAATTTGCTGCCACTGGGGCCCAAGTGCAGCAGGATGGTTCCGGGCAAATACAGATCATACCAGGTGCAAACCAACAGATCATCACAAATCGAGGAAGTGGAGGCAACATCATTGCTGCTATGCCAAACCTACTCCAGCAGGCTGTCCCCCTCCAAGGCCTGACTAATAATGTCCTGTCAGGACAGACTCAGTATGTGACCAATGTACCGGTGGCCCTGAATGGGAATATCACTTTGCTACCTGTTAACAGTGTTTCTGCAGCCACCTTGACTCCTAGCTCTCAGGCAGTCACGATTAGCAGCTCTGGGTCCCAGGAGAGTGGCTCACAGCCCGTCACCTCAGGGACTGCCATCAGTTCTGCCAGTTTGGTATCATCACAAGCCAGTTCCAGCTCCTTTTTCACCAATGCCAATAGCTATTCAACAACTACTACCACCAGCAACATGGGAATTATGAACTTTACCACCAGCGGATCAGCAGGGACCAACTCTCAAGGCCAGACACCTCAGAGGGTTAGTGGGCTGCAGGGTTCTGATGCCCTGAACATCCAGCAGAACCAGACCTCTGGAGGCTCACTGCAGGCGAGTCAGCAAAAAGAGGGAGAGCAAAACCAGCAGTCACAGCAACAGCAGATTCTTATCCAGCCTCAGCTAGTTCAAGGAGGACAGACCCTCCAGGCCCTTCAAGCGGCACCGTTGTCAGGGCAGACTTTTACAACTCAAGCTATCTCCCAGGAAACCCTCCAGAATCTCCAGCTGCAGGCTGTTCCAAACTCTGGCCCTATCATCATCCGGACACCAACAGTGGGGCCCAATGGACAGGTCAGTTGGCAGACTCTTCAGCTGCAGAACCTGCAAGTTCAGAACCCGCAGGCCCAGACAATCACCTTGGCCCCAATGCAGGGTGTTTCCTTGGGGCAGACCAGCAGCAGCAATACCACCCTGACACCCATTGCCTCAGCTGCCTCTATCCCTGCGGGCACAGTCACTGTGAATGCTGCTCAACTCTCCTCCATGCCTGGCCTCCAGACTATTAACCTCAGTGCTTTGGGTGCTTCAGGAATCCAGGTGCACCAGCTTCCAAGCCTGCCATTGGCTATAGCAAATGCCCCAGGTAAGGCTTCTAATTTGTTGCATTTATTTCTAGAGGTAACTAGCACCTCAGCTGAAACTGTTCATTCCAAAGAAGGGAGTAGAACCTTTTGGGGGTAACACTTTCTTGAGACAAGTCAATTAGAGAAATAGCGATGATTCTATATAAGTCTTTTGGGACTGATTTAACAAACTTTTTTTTTTCCATTTAATCTGATGAGGAAGGAGCACTTTCTCTTTTCTCCTAAGGGCTGTGTCCCTGGGGTCTCTATTTCCAGTGCCTTTAGTACTATGACCGAAGATCACCAAAGTTTTTCTTTTTTTTTCTTTTTAAAATTTATGTTAGGAAGAGGGGGAGAGAGAGAGACATTGATTTGTTGTTCCACTTATTTATGGATTCATTGGTGGGTTCTTGTATGTTCCCTGACCAGGGATCAAACCGACAACTCTGGCATATTGGGGTGACGCTCCAAGCAACCGAGCTACCCCAATCAGGGCCTTGGCAGACTTTTTCTGTAAAGGGTCTGATAGCATATATTTTAAGTCTAATGTGCTACATGTGGACGCAGTCTTGTATTTTTTGTTGGTTGTGGTTTTTTACAACCCTTTTTAAAAAAATGTAAAACCATTCTTAGCCTGAGGACTCTATTTGGCCTATAGGGTCCACTCTTACATAGAGTAAGAATTGATTATAAATTTGACCTAGGACAGTCGTTTATTTATTTATTTTTAGAGAGGGGGAAGGGAGGGAAAAAGAGGGAAAGAAAAATTGATGTGTGAAAGAAGCATCATTTGGTTGCCTATCTCACGCATGCCCCCAGCCTGGGGCCTGGCCCGCAACCCAGGCATGTGCCTGACTGGGAATCGAACCGGTAACCTTTCAGTTTGCAGGACGATACCCAACCCACTGAGGCACATCAGTTAGGGCTATAGGACAGTTATTAAGTTATCAGATATTTCTCATGAAGAACTGTACTCCTAAGTGAGGGGAAACGTGACATAATTCCAGAAGGACATTTTTTAAACAAAATAAGTTCTCTGGTTAATCTTTAGTTAACCAGAATATTCTGCTCTGAGCAAGCTGGTTACTCAAGGTTTAATTTTTTTTAACTCCTAGTTAGTTTTAAAGTTCATTCACCTTCCCTTATAAACTTCCTAGGTGATTCTGATACTTTGTAAATAAGAGAATCATTTTCTAGACTGCTTTGAAAGCAGTGTATGGTTGAGAGAAGAGTGGAGAGAAAAGGAGTGAGGCCTGGAATGGAGCGGGCATATGGTTTTGAGAGGAGTTAGGAAAAAGGAGAATGTGGAAGGGAAAAAGTGGTCAGGGAAGAGGTGCGTGTGTGTACATATATGTGTATGTATATGTGTGTGTGTGTGTGTGTGTGTGTGTGTGTATATATATATATATATAGAAATCAGTTAACCACAATATTCAGTCATTCACATTTTTTTTTTCCCTAAGAAAGAGGGAGGGGGAGAGAGAGAAACATTAATTTGTTGTTCCATTTATTTATGCATCCATTGGTTGATTCTCGTATGTGCCTTGACTAGGGATTGAACCCACAACCTTGGAGTACTGGGGTGACACTCTAACGAACTGAGATACCTGACCAGGGCTTCAGTCATTGACTTCGAACTAAGTTTTACAATTGGTTGATTTGAAATTTCAACCATATTTATTTAAAAAGGTGACAGTCTTTTTTAGAATTTATTGTTTTAAATTTCATTGTAAGGTAGGTAATCTTTACTAAAGCATGATAAAAGGATACATACATATTTTTATATTCTGGTGTGATATATAAAAATTACAATGGGAAGTTGTGTAATACTATTGAATTTCTGGTTTTATTGGAACATATGTAGGCATATGAATTGTTTACTTTTTATTATAGCATTCTCATTCCATTTAAACTGGCTTTTATGTGAGGATAACAAATAGGTAGCCATATTGCCTCCTACAGGAAAATCTGGGGGGTTCAAGTTCCCTAACTCTCTTACATTCTTGTGATGTGTAGAAAATGACTACATTTTGAGCTTTAACAAGACAGTAAGTTTCTTAGTGATCTTAGACTAGAAAGTTACAGCTGGAAGGGACCTAAGAAATCATCTAGTAAACTGCTTTATTTTCTCAATGAGAACATTGAGATCCTAAAAAGCACTTAAGTGATGAGACTATAGACAGAGCTTGGGCTCGTGGTTAGTTCTAGTCTAGGGTGTGTCATTACCATTACCTGTTAGTTTGAAGTCCAGACTCGAGAAACGCTTTAGATTGTTAAAAATGTGTATCTTTGCTTCTTTGAAATTTAATGTTTTAGAACTGGCAAGTATTTTATAGGCTAAAAACTATGAGGAAATTTTAATAGAAACTGAAATGAACAGCCTGGAAAATTAGATACTATCTAGCTAATCTACATTAGCATGTTTGTTTTCTCTTTCCTCTGAGGTGGTATCCAGCAGTTTGCTTTTCTTCAAAGGAAAACAAAGCTGTGGGATTGTTCCCGTTAATAATAATTTGGATCCTTGCAGGTTCTGAAAGGTTTATAACTTAAGCTCTAAGGGATAGTTATGAGGCCCTCTCATTGCTAAATCATGCTCTGGGGAAGTCTGCCATTTAATATGTCATAGGATAGGGCTACCTAGCTGTTATTGATGGTGTCTGAGTTCAAGAAAATGCATGCCTTTTTGTAAAGTGGCAGCAGCCTGACATTCAGGAAAGAGAGGATGAGGCACTGAAAGGCCATTTTGTGAGAGTTGAGGTTGTTTGCTTCATTAATAGTGGCTTCTGAAGATACAAGTTTCCTCCTTTCTGGTTAGTCATACTTGTGCAACATTTTTTTCCCCCTGTCAATTGATCTGACTTCATTCTAAATGAAAGATAATAAAATTATTTCCTTGAAGCTTATTGCTGTTCAGCTGTTGCTTGGCAGCTACAAAGTGTCTTATTTTATCCTCTTTTCTGGTATATAGTTATTTTACTAGAAAAACTCAACTTCTTGGCATTAGTAGAATAGTACCTACAAAGTGGTACATGATTGTGAAAGATTGCAGCTCCCATAGTGTTCACTTGGTTTGTTTACCTTTGTTATTTTTTAAAAAACAAATCTTTAAAAAAAATTTCTAAGCTCTCCTGTTGACTTTCACTCTTGTTTACTTCTGTTTGCTGGATACACAGGCAAAGGCACAAACTTAGAAACAAACCAGCCACTTCTGTATTCCTGTGTTTTTCATGGCTCTGCATCTGGTGGGTGGTAGTGAGGAAGGGACCACCCAGTAAACTTGAGTTTAATTTCAAAACAGTGAAGTATCTATGGGCTCTTAGTTTTTGCTTTAAGTTAGCAGCGTTTTCTGTTTTTCTAACACCCTTTCCCCTTTATGAGCACCCTTTTCTCTCATTTTGTAGTCATACTCATATATCTTGTTTTTGTTTTTTCAGTTTAAACCTTCAGGGTCCTCCCCCAACTCGCCCTCCCCCGCTCCCCCCCCCTCCACAAAGGGGTAAGTCCTGAAAACTCTTATCCCAGGTTGAGTGGGGGCTGGCTTTGAAAGACTGAGTTTGTGACTTCGTGGGAGTTCTGCCTAATAAAGAGTGCAGGACAGGGCTTTGGCAGGAGAGTAGAACACATTTCCTTGATGGCTGTAATTCACTCAAGAAGCAAATTTCAGGCACTAAAAATAAAAACTTCACATCTGTTTGGTTTTATCGGGGTCAGGAAAATGTCTCCTCTTAGAAGTTAAGTTGAATGTGATACCAGAGTTGGTTTGCCAACAGTGTCACTAAACTTGGGGTCAGATTGCTAAGACCTAATTTGTTAAAAACTTGTATTTTAGACTGGTGCATTTGAACATTAGTGGTAAGTAGGTTTAGATGATTTAAATGTGTTCAGAATTATTCTAGTGCAAAAGGTCATATGAGAGAATTTTCTGTTTTAAAATAAACTATCAAAAATATGTTTGTGCATCATTTGCCTTTATTAAATATTATATTTGTTTCTTAGGGTGATCTTAGTACTTTTTAAATGATTTTAAGTAGAAAAGTTCTCTTAAAAGCCTGGGTGTCTTGATTGATCTGAAAAGACTGTCTTCAGACCTTTTCAGTTGCTTCTATTTATTCATTCCAGTGGCTTTCAGTAAATGACGTCATTGTTAAATCACGTTGCATTGTGTAATGTGGCCATTTTAGTTCTTAATTAAATAACAAGAGCACAAGGGTGCCTAGTGTTCCAGAAAACTTTAGTATCTGTTCAGTTCTCCTATCCTCCTTTCCATTTAATTTTTCCACTTTGTAATGTAACATGTAAACATCACCACTAATAATTTAATTCTGATCATTCTTTGCTTTTAATTGTTTTGTTTGCCCTCCTTGTAAATGTTTTAAAATGTAAGCTGAATATCTGTAGAAAAGCTTTAATAAGTAATGCTTTGTAAGTTACTTATTGGATATCTGTAAACAATGCATAATAATTAGCTGAAATTTTCACTTTGCTGTTTAATTGAAAACCAAGCATATTTTTCATATTTCTAACAGAAGGTGTGACTCACTAGTACTATCCCTTTCTCTAATATTTAACAGTTATGCAGACCCTGGTGTGTGGAAGGATTATTTTAAAACTTACTGCCCACACTAAAACTAGATTGTTAATACTATGCTAGGTTTTTAGAATCGTTCTTCTTAGAAGACCCTGAAAAAGTTTCTGTAGAAAGAGTATTTTTGAGTTGGTTGCAAATCTGGGCTGTAATTTTAATTTGTAGTTTTGCTCCAATGTTTTTAAAACTCTGAATGGTTTATGGAAACTGGGCAGTATTACTTGTTTGACAGGTTTGGATGTGCCTATCTAATTTACCTGAATCCTCCTCCTCATGCTGTATCTATGTACAAAATAAACAATAATTTAACAATTTAAAAGAAGGAGTTAAAATATAAAATACCTAGGTCATGACAAAGACTTGCTCTTTAAGAGATAGAGAACTAAGTTGTCTGAAAAAATTTGTTTAATGTTTTCATAGGCAAGTATATGTTCGTTGCTAATAACCTAAGGTTAAATGCTATTGAGTTGTATCTTTTTAAGTTATTCAGTATGTTCTTCATTGAATTGACCCTGTTTTGATAGCTTAAAAGCTACAGCTCTTTGCAAACATAATACAATTAAACCAGACTAACCATTGCAATAGCAGTTAAACTGTTGCTAGAGATGGAAACCTTTCCCATCCGGGACTTTCATTCTGACAGAGTCTAAGGTGTAAAAAGATTCAATGACTTGCCAAAAGTCACTGACAGAATTTACACTGACAAATTTTTTGACTTCAGATCAGGAGCCTTTCTACTCTAATCCACTTCTATCAAGTAGAAGAATGGATTTGTTTTTTCACCCAGTTCAGTTATTTTACCAATATTTGTAGCCTAAAACAGATCATAGGGAAAAAAAAGAAGCAAAAGGCATGGTTAATCAACAACTTCTTTATAAACTTTATTGTCAACTAGAATTTGTTGTAACTAGATTAATTAATTTGAATTTATTTAATTTCTAAATGAAATACTGTGTAACTAATAGATGATAATGAAAACTGATAATGAAGGGAGGAACAAGATGGCAAAAGAGAAATCAGAGACATATGATTAATCAGTCTTTGAACAATGAAGGTCAGCTGGATCTTATTGGGGGGAGTATAATGGGTATTACTCACCCCTCTTTTTACAATGAGGAAGAAGTGATTTGTTTTCCAGACTGTTCTTATTTTTTTCCCTGATATTCTTGAGACATTTTTATAGTGAACTTTATCTCCTTATGCTCTCCATCTATTATTTTTCATGTTATTCTGGCACTTCCCTTTCAGGACCTTCTTTTCCTTATCCCTTTCATTTCTGTTGTATATACGGTTTAATAACCCTTTTAAAGACTGTATAGGGCTCAATTTTGTGCAGGTCCTACATAGTTCCTGGTGGTGTATCTGAAAGTACTTTGCTTAGAATTATTTGGCAGCTCTCATGGAAAAAAAATGTATTTTAATTTTATACAGACCATTTGTCTTAAAGAAGGTAAAAAGCCCATAACCCTGAAAAGTATTTGGAAATTTTCCATGTTATGAAGAAATGTCTTTGGTTTGGTGTTCATTTAAAAGAATGTGTGTTGGCATTGTCAGGTGTTGAATGGCCTCCTTGTTTAACCTTTAATTCTGTTAAGAAATTCAGTAATATTCACAGCGCAGTTAACTTATTGATACGTAGGCATTTACTGAACACCAGTGTACATAGTAGTGTACTTGCCCCTACAGGCTGAAGAATTAGATACAAAGTTATAGTCAAAATGGGTTCCAGTGTTTGATACTTCATGCATAGATAAATTAGTAAAATTTGTGTGGAATATGCTAGGCTCTTGGAATTCATTGAAACAGATAAGGTCCCTGGCTTTGTAGTGCACCAGTTGCTCTTGTGCTGTAGTTACCTACATGTAATGCACTTCAGGGGGGCCAGTTTTCACATAGCTAATCCTGAGAGTTGCAGCAAAATATAGGGGCAATCAAAAGTAGTTTAACAGTTGTTCATATGAAGAAATATATAATACAGGAATAAACTTGCCCTGGCTGGTATGGCTCAGTGGATTGAGTATGGGCCTGCAAACTGAGAGATCACCAGTTCGATTCCCAGTCAGGGCACATGCCTGGGTTGCAGGCCAGGAACCCGGTCGGAGGCGTGGGAGAGGCAGGCGATCCATGTATCTCTTGCACATAGATGTTTCTCTCCCTCTCCCCCTTATCTTCTCTCTAGAATAAATAAATGAATAAAATCATAAAAATAAATAAATAAATAAATAAACTCTGTTTCACATGCTCACAACTGTAAACCTACTTTTACCTACCCCTGTATATGAAACAGGACCACAAGTATTTTGAATTTGTATTATAGTCTCCTGGTACTGTTATATATTGTCAGGTTATTTATTTTTAATTTAAAACGTTGTCATGTCCTCTAATACCATCTTAACTGTTTATCCTTTTATAATTTTGGCTCAAGTTTATAAAAGCAGATGCATGGAAAAGAGGGAAGAGAATTGCATAAAATTGTACTTTACTTAATGGTCTTTTGTTCTCTCTTAAATCCCTGGCATTTACATATTTTTAGGGGAAAATTGTTTAAAATGAAAGAGTATGAAAAATAGTATAGTTATTTTTAAAATAATTATTTTTAATTGTGGCAAAAACACGTAACATAAAAGTTATCTTCTTAACCATTTCAAGTGTACAGTTTTGTGGTGTTAAATACATTAACATTGTTATGCAACAGATCTCCAGAACCTTTTCCACTTTATAATACTGAAATGCTGTATCCATTGAACTCCTCATTTCCCCCTCCCCTCACCCTTTTGCAACTGTTACTCTACTGTCTGTGTCTGTGAATTTGACTGCTTTAGATATGTCATATAAGTAGAATCAGAGTATTAGTCTTTTTGTGACTGGCTTATTTAGCATAATGTCCTCAAAGTTCGTCCATATTATAGTATGTAACAGTATTTACTTCCTTTTTAAAACTAATATTCCATTGTATGCTTTTACCATGTTTTCTTTGTCCATCTGTAATGAACATTTGGGCTGTTTCTACTTCTTGGCTATTATGAATAGTGCTGTTGTGAACCTGGGTATGAAAATATCTCTTTGAGATACTGCTTTCAATTCTTTTGGATTATATCCAGAAACAGGATTGTAGGGTTATATAGTAATTCTGTTTTTAATTTTTTGAGGAAATAACAGTAATTTTTAAAATTTTATTCTTTTTAGAGAGAGAGGAAGGGAGAGAGGGAAACATTGATTTGTTGTTTGACTTATTTATGCATTCATTGGTTGATTCTTGTATGTGCTCTGACCACGGAATCAAACCCACAACCTTAGTGTATTGGGTCAAGGCGCTAACCAACTGAACTACCCAACCAGGGCAGAAATACAATAATTTTATGTAACTTTGATTTTTAGCTTCTATAAACACGTTTTTTAAAAACTCATATTCATACTATGTTTTTAGTCAGAACTACATTTCAAGTTTTGTTTTTTTTTTTGAGGGAAAGAGTTGGGGGACAGAAACATCAGTTTGTTGTTCCCCTTATTTATGCATTCATTGGTTGCTTCTTGTATGTGCCCTGACCAGAAATTAAACCTGCAGCCTTGGCGTATTGGGACAGTGCTCTAACCAACTGACCTACCCGGTCAGTGCCATTTTATACTTTTCTACCTGAACAGTTTACTTATAAGATTATTTCCAAATTTCCAAACCTAGTGGAGCAAGATCATTAATACATTGTATGAAGCTGCTTTATATTATTTAAATTGAATATTTGTAAAGTAAGATGCTTAAAATGGAGCTCAAGGGTTGAAACTTAAAATAGGAATTACTGCTGTTTAGGCTTGGACAAGAAAATTGTCATGATATACAATGTGTTTGAACATGCTATTTATTTACATACTTTTAAATTCTCACCTCAGGATATGTTTAGAGGGAGGAAAGGGGGTGGGCAGAGAAGAACATTGATGCGAGAGAAATAGTAATCAGTTGCCTCCTGTATGCATGTTGACTGGGGATCAAACCTACAGCCTAGGTATGTGCCTGAACTGGGAATAGAACCTGCAGCCTTTTGGTGTACTGGATGACGCTCCAACAACCTGGCCAGGGCATTGAACATGCTTTTTAAAGATAAATCATTCTTAGTGAGTGGTAATTGCTTATCTCCTTGTTTTAATTACTTATACATAAGAGATCACAGAAAGCAAAGATGGCTTGTTACTAGTAAGCGTTTCCCTTTTAGGAATTAATTAAATGACACCGCCGAGCCCTAGAAAATGACAGTTGCCCAGACAATGAATATTCTCATCTCTACCTTATACAGCTGCTTAGGAAACTACAGCATGATCAGGCATCTTGGTGTAATGGTAATTAATCTTCTAGTCAAATGCGTGGTCAGAGCTGTCTTTTTTCCTTTTTTTAAAAAAATTTTAGAGCTATCTTAATAAGACACTAACATATAATCGCATTGTATTATTTTTAAGATTTTACTTATTTTTAGAGAGTGAGGAAAGAAGGGAGAAGGAAAGGAAAACATCAATATGTGGTTGCCTCTTGCACGCCAACTACTGGGGACCTGGCATGCAACCCAGGCATGCACCCTCACTGGGAATTGAACCGGTGAACCTTTGGTTCGCAGGCTGGCACTCAATCCACTGAGCCACACCAGCCAGGGCGCATTGTACTATTTTTAACTGAAATGTGAAACAAATTAAGATACATCTAGACTTAAATTACTCATGGTTTTTTTATTTATTCCTGAAAACAGTCCTGACAACTAATGACTGAAGTCTTAAAATTTTTATCGCGATAATCAGAATGGAGACATTATGATATACTATTATCGTATCATATAATGTAAAGGTGCCTTACCATAAAAATTTAAGAAATAGACATTTAAACTTAAGAAATAGGTACATGTAATGGGGGTTACATGAAATAGGAATCTTAATTTCCTGCACTTTTTTAGTATTGAAATTTTTTACTCCATGGACTATTTGGTTTTAATCATTTGTTTGCTTACAGAGGAATTTGATGCTGTTTAAAACTGTTAACAGCCAAGAAATTTGCCCCTTTCCAAAATGCTAAGTATCACTTAACAGCAAACTTTTCATTTTGTTTAGCCCCCTTAAAGCCTTAGTATTACATATAGCATTGTCCAGGATGAATGATTCTCTTCATGAGAATGTTACTCAAGGACTACGAATGTTACATCATCTCACGACCCTTCATTCAAGCCAGATATCCCAGGACCCAAATGGAAGATTGTTTGGAGATGCATGGCATTTTGCTCTGCATGCTCTTCAAGATTGTACCTAGAGAACAAAAATATATAAAAATCATACTTGGAAAACACAAGCTTTCTGTTAACGTAGGAACTCAAGTTTCAAGGCTTGTTTTTTCTTTTCTTTTAAAGATTTTATTTCTTTATTTTAGACAAAGGGGAAGGGTGGGAGAAAGAGGGAGAGAACTATCAGTGTGTGGTTGCCCCTCTCATTCCCCCTACTGGGGACCTGACCTGGCCAGCAACCCAGGCATGTGCCCTTACTGGGAATCAAACTGGCGACTCTTCGGTTTGGCCAGTGCTCAATGCATTGAGCCACACCAGCTAGGGCAAGGCTTTTCTAGTTGTGATTGAAAACTATGATGAGGCCCAAGCTAAAATGGAGATGATCTGCACATGAATGGTTCTATTTATAAATGAATTATACTGTGTCATGTCCCTTGTTTTTTAATACACTCTTCTTCCCTATCCCCATTTCTTTTCCTAACCTTCAGTGAGACTTTGGTATTGTGAACAAACTTAGGAGCTAACTCAAGAATACTGTTTTTCTTCCCACTTGTAATACTGCTGTTGTGAGGGGAAATGAAATGACTCTTTGAAGGTACAATATAAAAATCCATAAAATTGTTGAAAAATTGTTTGGGATAAGTTTTCCACTTAGTACTTTCTCGGATGGGAAGTTGTAGATGGTGAACTGGAAATGGGATCTTAAATCTGAAATCCTATTTTTTCTTTTCTTTTTTTTTTAATCTACTGTTTTTGCAGATGAATGTCCTGCCGGTATAATACAGGTTGAATGGTTTAGCTATGAGTATAGTTTTTATTTTATCCGATGGATGAAATAACTCCAGCTGTGAAACTAGCAGTAATTGATTGAAAATCCTTTGTGAAAGAAAAAGAAAGCTTGTCCTGAATGAGATATTCAGTATGGACAGAAGAGTGACCACATGGGATTTGTAGGTAGATACACTAGGGTACAAATTATAACTTTGCTTCTTTACTGGCTATGTGATATAGGGAAAGTTCTTCATCCAGCCTGAGCTGAGGTTCTTTTATCTATAAAAGAGGGTTAATGTTAATATTTACCCCATGGGATTATTAGATTAAATAAGATAACATATGAGAGCACATAATAGGTGCCCAACACTTAATGAGGGCCATCTCTCAATAAAAATTCCATTCCTTGTAGTCTTCCCATCCAATTAAAAGTAGGATTTTAATCACTTACTTCAAGGTTGCCCTTCCAAGTTGTTGAAGTGTCCAAGCCTTTGCAGTCTTTCTTGCCCATTATATTTCTTATCCATCTGTGTAGTCACTAAACTACCTCGACTACCAAAGGAAGTAAATTCCAGCCAGTATGCTTTGTTCTTTATTAAGCCATTCTGGTAAAAATGGTAGTTGACAGTAGAAATGGTTTTAAGAATTATCTGTTCATTTTCTGTTTCTTTATCGCTTGTTGGCCCGGTTTTGAACTTGGTGCAGAGCATATGCCTATGCTTTCTCTATAGACTGTTTGCTAGGAAGACATTCTCCTTGATGAATACTTTGTTGATACCCCATATAATGATAATTGGGCTTCTCAGTTTCCTGTTTCAATGAATTGTTTTTCTGTTCCTGTTTTTTAAGAATTGATTTATTTTCTATAAATTAAATTTTTTTTTCCTTTTACCTTTCTAGAGCTTGGTTTTACAAAAACACTGTTTTACATGTCCACCGTCCACCAGTTTTTGTCTCCTCTATCACTGTCCACCTCCACCCCTCAAAAAGGCTCGGTACTTCAAAAAAGATTATGAAATACTTTTAGGCAGTTAAAAGGACAATACAATTACATGTATTATTGAAGCTCCCAAAATTGTCTATCGTCTGTAACACTTCTTTAAAAATTTTATTTACTTATTTTTAGAGAGAGTGGAAGGGAGAGAGAAAGAGAGGGAGAGAAACATCTATTGCTTGCCTCTTGCACACTCCCAACAGGGGACCTGACCTGCAATCCAGGCATATGTGCTGACTGGGAATCGAACCAGCGACCCTTTGGTTTGCAGGCTGTCACTCAGTCCACTGAGCCGCGCCAGCCAAGGCTCATTGGTTGCTTCTTTTATGTGCTCTGACCAGAGATCAAACTTGGAACCTTGTATCAGATGACACTAAACTGGCCAGGGCTGTTTGTTCATTTGTTGATTTTTGTTTTGTATCATTTGTTTCCAAAATTACACTGTTACAAGCAATGCTGTGGTGAATATCCTTGTTCATACTTTTATTTTAATTTAATTCAATTTTTTAATTTTCTTTTTTTTTTAAGATTTTATTTATTTTTAGAGAGAGGGGCAGGGAGCGGGAAAGAGAGGGAAATACCAATGTGTGGTTGCCTCTCGTGCGCCCCCTACTGGGGACCTCGCCCGCAACCCAGGCATGTGCCCTGACCAGGAATCAAACTGGCTACCTCTCAGTTAGCAGACCAGTGCTCAACTCACTGAGCCACACCAGCCAGGGCTGTTCTTACTTTTTAGATTAAAATTCTTTAAGTGAGCAGTTATACTTCTAGGTATAGTTCTGAGATAAATGAAAACATACGTTCACACAGAAAATTGTACACAAATGTTTAAAACAGTATTATTCATAATGGCAAAAAGGTGGAAACAAATTTAGTGTCCATTGGATAAACAAAATATAGTATATCCGTATGATGGATATTATTCAGCCATAAAAAGGAATGTATTGATACATGCTTTAATGTAAGTGAACCTGGAAAACATGCTAAATGAAAGAAAGCGAGATAAAAAAGGTCACATTTTATGATTTCATTTATATGAAATCTCTAGAAGGGAAATTCCATAGACAGTGGTTGCCAGGAGATAGGAGGAGTGGTGGGCATTGGTATTTTTCTGGGATGATGGTAGATTTTGTTTTTGTTTTTAATTCATTTTAGAGAGACAGAGAGAGAGAGAGGGGGGAATGGAGAGAGAAAATGAAACCTCTGTTTGTTTCTCGTATGTGCCCTGACTGGGGATAGAACCCACAACCTTCGTGTATTGGGACAGCAAATTAACCAACTGAGCTACCCAGCCAGGGTGGATGATAAAAGTTTTTAAAGAGGGGTGGTAGTTGTACATTATGGATGTAGTAAATACCACTGAATTGGGTACTTTAAAATAGTTAATTGTATGTTATATGACTTTTACCTCAATAAAAATATTTTTAGAAATTTAGTGGGCCAAAGGTTTTACACATTTAATTTTTTATATTTACAGCTAACTTGAATTTCAGAAATCTAGCAATTTATACTCCCATTGCTGTTGATCTTTGCCAATGTGATATGGGGGAAAAAAGATTTTTGCTTTAATTAGTATTAGTTGATTATTAGAAGATTAAATATATTTTCATTTATTTATATTTTTCTCTTGTGAGTTGCTTGTTTTGTTTTGTACTTTTATTTTAATAACTCTTCCTTTAAAAGTTTAATTTTTTAATTTTTTATTCTCCCCCCAGTACATGTTTATTGATTTTAGGGAGGGGAAGGAAGGGAGAGGGAGGGAAACGTCGATGTGAGAGAGAAGCAGTGATTGGTGGTCTCTGGTACATTCACTGATGAGGATCAGACCCGTCACCTAGGCATGTACCCTGACTGGGAATCAAGCCTGTGACCCTCCTGTTCATGGGACAACACTCCAGCCCACAGAGCTACACAGGCCAGGGCCCTTTATAAAAGTTTTAATGTTTTCAGTTGTTACTATTTAAAATTTTTTTTCCTGGGTAGTCTCTTACTCTTCAAGATGAGTTTGACACATTTTGTCAGGTTTCCCCAATAAGTCCTTCTGAGATTTTTATTTTGATTAACTCATTATACTTTCATTATTTTTTATGAGCAACACATTTCTTGCTAAATTTAAGCTTAGTATTTTACTTTTATTGCTACTAGGAATGAGACCTTTTCTTCCATTTTATTTCTAACTGGTTCTTACTTGTATATTGGAAACATATTGACTTATGTGTGTTAATTTTATAATGACCGTCTTACTGTAATCTTGTAACTTTCAGTAGGTTTTGTTATTTTCTTTAGATTTCCAGGTCATATCATCTACAGGTATTTTTACCTATTCCTTTTCAGTATTTATACCTCATTTCTTTCTTGTCTTGTTAAATAGTAATGGTAATAGTAGGGATCCTTGTTTTATATCTCACTTTTTGAGGAGTGATTTTTAATTACGTAGTAATCAAGCTGTTGCCACAGTTTATTTCTCTTTTGTCAAATATTGAGGTGGTTTCAAATTTTCCTGTACTTGAAATATAAAATAAAAGAGCATATAGTCTTCTCATTTTGAATTATTTTCTTAAAATAAGGTCTTTGGCCCTGGCTGGTGTGGCTCAGTGGATTAGCACCGGCCTACGAACTGAAAGGTCATCGGTTTGATTCTGGTCTGGGCACATGGCCTGGGTTGCTGGCTAGGTACCCAGTTCGGGGCATACGAGAGGCAACTAATGTTTCTCTCATGTGTCGATGTTTCTCTCCCTCTCTCTCTCCCTCCCTTCCCGTCTCTGTAAAAATAGATAAAATATATATTTTTTAAGCCCTTTGGAGTTGGTTTGCTGATTCTTTCATTACATAATCAATATTAAAAGAGTGGAGAATGTAAAACTCCAAAAATATTAAATTGAATTATTTCCTGCCATATTAAGCAGAAGTTGAAGGAAACCAATATAGGAAAATAAGTATCTTTCGAAACATCTTCTATCCTTTTGTCCTACTGTCATTGGCAGTTTAAAGCTGTGATGTGTTTTTGCAACACTAGGTATAAATGAGAGTATCTGCTTTTATTACTTATCTAGTCATCTGGACCAATTAAGACAAGGTTAAGTTTAGTTTTCACATTAAAAAGTTACCTAAGAGTTTATGTTTGTGGAAGGGTTGAAATGTCAGCTGTAGTATATCAGATTATATAACTATACTAGGGATATTAGCCATGCATAAATTAGGGAGATTATCATTAAAAGATACCTAACATGTAAGTGCCTATTTACATGGTTACTTCAGGGGTCTCAGGATGGTGTGAATCTGAAGTTACTTATTTAATGTTAATTCAGATTATTATACATAATGTAACTGTCTTATGATGACAGATAAGTAGAGTTTATTTGTGCATATAATAGTAAGGGGAAGATGAAAAAGTGATAATAGTTAATTTGTTGGAGTAGTAGGATTTTTGATGTTCACCACCTTTTTGGATTCCATTACTGTTAATAGTACTATAAATATTTTTTAAAAATCTTATTCACAGAACGTAATAGATGGCTACTGTTACTCATTTTTCTTAATTTGGTCTTGTCAGTGGGAGACCGTCTCTAGGATACTTGAGTGCTCGGTACTTATCTTTCCAGTGCACATCGCTACACTGCTTCATCATTTTTTCATGCTTTTATTATCATACAGCATCTCATTGCTGTATTTTATCCAGAGAGTTTTCTGAAAAGATAAAATTTAATCTACAGTTTCCTCTTTCAAGACAACACTGTGCATTCAAAACAGTTATTTTTGCATTACTAATCAAACACAAGCTATTTTTAGTAAGAGTTATATAAAATTTAAAACCTCCAGTACTATTATCTTTATTTATTTATTTATTTATTTATTTGTAATAATATTTAATTTATGGAATAACTTCTTTTTAAAAAATAAAAGATTTTATTTTATTTTTAGACAAAGGCGAAGGGAGGGAGAAAGAGAGAGAAACATCAGTATGTGTTTGCCTCATGCGTGCCCCCCCTTCTGGGGATCTGGCCCGCAACCCAGCCATGTCCCCTGACTAGGGAATTGAACCAGCGATCCTTTGGTTTGCAGGCTGATGCTCAATCCACTACGCCAGCCTGGTGATTATCTTTTTTTAAATGGTAAATTCAGTGTTTAGAAACAAAATATTAGATGGCTGTGTTTTTTGTTTCTTTTACAGTATTCTTTTATTGCTGCTATTTTAGAGACATTGATAATTGAATTTGATGTTACAACTCCCCTAGATAAATTTTAAATGATATACTGTGGGTGGTAAGGGTGTATATATAGATGGGAGAAAAAAACATTAAAAGTATATTCAGCCCTCCTTTTTTCCCCCTAGTATACAGTGATTTATTGAGTATCTCCTGTGTGCCAGAAACAATGTTAGGTACACTTTATTCATTTATTAGAGTGCAATATAATTATATCCTTTTTACCTATGAGGAAGGTAAGGCTCAGGAAGGTTATACCCAGCTAGTAAGTGGTGAAACCAGAGTTTAAATCTAGGTCTGTTCAGCTATACCATTATACTGCATTATGGTGTATTTAATGGCTTTTATTAACTTTAATTATCAGAGGCTATTCAGTAAGTTACTTCAGTAAGTTCAGCAGTTTTGATGCATATGAACTGTCCAAAAAAATCAGTAAAAAGAACCTGATTTAAAAACCAACCCAGGGGGAAATTATATTTATCTCTCCTTTAATTAGGGGAGTGATGGAGACATGCAGTAAGTCCAAATTAATTTTATCATTTTTCTGTTTATTTTATTTTATCACTTTCCTGCTCTTACTAAACCAAACAGCTGTATTCTCTTTTATGCCTCTCCTCCATGGCTTTCTCGAGGTAAATATATATTATATATTTAAATTAATTTTAAATCATGCTAGTCTGAATAATAATACATAATATAGCTAGTTTGTGGAGAGATATTAAAGTGAGTCCCTTTCCCTATAAAATCATCACATTGGTGAGAGTTGGGGGAAAAGATAATTCTTGCTTATTTCTCTGTCTTAAAAAACAATTTTCACTGTAGAATAATGTTGACAGAGGTGAGAAGTAGGTGAAAGTTATGGAATTCAGAAGAATTTCAGCCTATCACAAATGGTTAAATTTTGAAATCTTTTGGATTCTTGGACATGAAAAGTAGGAAATCTGTACCTTTGAACTTACGATGGATAACAAAAAACTATTACAGAGTGTTTAGAAAGGAAACATTACCAAAGCTGAAAAAAACCTTGTTTTGATGGAGAAACTGCTGAATTATACTTACTCAGATAGTCTCTCATTTAAAATTTGTGTGTCCTCCCAGTCTTTTTTTTTCTTCTTAAACCTCTTGCTTGGGAGATGACTTTAAAAACACCCGTCTATCACTTAATTACAGTGACATCTACTGGTGAGAGCCTTTGCCATCATTGTACTGATTGCCTTGCACTTGGGGAAAGCTACCTATTTTCTGAGATGTGAATAGCCAGTTCCTAAAGTTTCAAAAAAATGTACCAGAAAGGGGAGAGATGTACAGGCAGAATTTTTTTTGTTTTTTTACTATGTGGGTATTTTTAATGAGAAAAATTATAATTACATTGTGAAAATATGAGGAATGGGAAACAAAAAACAAAACTAATAGCACTTCCCATTACATTCACCAGTTTGGTATATTTTCTTCTACTTTATTTAAATTTTAATGTATGTGTTTCTTTATCATAGCTTTATATAGTATGCATACAATTTTTCCTTGGTTCAGTAATATGGCATAAGCATTTTCCGAAGTAGTTATACTTAACTATAAATCGTACTGACTGTCTAATATTCCATCAGGTTACTTAACAATTTCCTTGATGTTTACATTTTAACCCATTTCTTATATTACTATTGTAAATAATTGATAATTTATTTTTTTATTTAAAAATGTATTTTATTGTATTTTTTCTATTACCACTTATCCCACCTATACCCTCTTCTGCCCCCCATAAATAATTTATTGATTAATATCTGCTTGAATGGCATTTTCCAGTTATGAACTTTTATTTTTAAGATTTTATTTATTTATTTTTAGAGAGAGGGGGAGAGAGGGAAAGAAACATCCATGTGTGGTTGCCCCTCATGCACCCCTTACTGGGGACCTGGCTGCAACCCAGGTGTGTGCCCCAATTGGGAATCGAACCTGCGACCCTTTGGTTCACAGGCCGGCACTCAATCCACTGAGCCACACCAACCGGGGCTTAATTATGAACATTTTTATGAACACTGACCTTTCCCTAAAGGTTAAGTTTTTATGTTTTTGATCACTAGTGATGTTGAGTATTTTTCCTTCTGTTTGTATAGAAGTTGTATCAGTTGATTCATCTACTGGCATGATGATAATATTTTTGCCTGAGCTTTTTATTTTTTTAATAAAGAAATTCATTGTTTTAAAAATTAGCTGAAAATAACTTCTTTAAGCTCTTACTTGTTCTCTTTTTATACAGAAGCTTTCCATTTTTATATGTCAGATGAATTTATCTTTTTTGTGATTTCTTTAACGAATTAACATACAAAAATGCCTTCTGAAAGTTTAATAATTGTTTTCTTATTTAAATATATGTGTGTATATTAACTCCTTTATTTTTTATTATATTTCATCTGGAAAAATACAAAGGGCGGCAGCCTATCATTTATTTTATTTTTTTATTTATTTCTTTTTTTTTGAGAGAGGGGAAAGGAGGGAGAAAGAGAGGGAGAAAGCATGATGTATGAGAGAAATAGCAGTTGGTTGTGTCTCTCATGCCCCAAACTGGGAACCTGGTCCACAACCCAGGCATGTACCTGATTAGAAATCAAACCCGCAGCGTTTCGGTCCACAGGCCAGCGCTCAATCCACTGAGCCACACCAGCCAGGGTGACAACCTATTATTTAAAGTAACTACTCTTAGCGTTTTTGAATTTCTTGCCAATCTTTCTTTCCAGATAATAAACTTTATCTGCCTAGAATTATTTTTGAAGTGTGACAAGGAGATATCTAAAGTTATTTTGAAAGTAAGATTTGTGTCTGAGACTCATGACATCTAGATTTTTTGAACCAAAATAAATAAATATTTTCTTTTGCCCTTCTGTGGTGCTCCTCCCCCTGCAATATAAGTTGTTTCTGTTATTTCTTCTTTTTAGTTGTCCCCTTGAACCTTTACTATATTTTCCTTCCTGCTTTTTAAAAACATAATTTTTAAACTATAGTTTACTCTTTAAAACAGATTTATTCAACTTTAATTCATGTAATACACCCGTTTTTAATGTACAGTTCAAAGGATAAACAGTGAAAAAAATTAAATAAAATGTACAGTTCAGTGGATTTTAGTATATTTTACAGAATTGTGCAACTACCGCCACAATTTAATCTAAGAACATTTTCAACACTCCAAAAAGAAATACCACATGGCCCATTGGCAGTCATTTCCCATTATCACCCCTCATCCTCAGTCCAAGGCAACCACTAATCTACTGGCCATCTCTATGGATTTGCCAATTCTGGGCATTTCATCTAAATGAAATTATACGACATGGGGTCTTTTGTGACTGGCTTCTTTTGTATAACAGTGATTTCAGGATTCATTCATGTTGTTGCGTGTATTAGTACTTAGTCTTTTTTATTGCTAAACAATATTTCATTATGTGAATATACCGGATTTTGTTTATTCATTCATGAGTTGATACACATTTGGGTTATCTCTATTTTTTGGCTATTGTGAATAATGCTACTCTGAATTTTTTGTAATCCTCACCCAAGGTTATGTTTATTGATTTGAGAGAGAAAAAAAAACATTGATGTGAGAGAAAAACATCAATGGGTTGCTTCCGGTATGTGCCCAGACTGGGGATTGAACTTGCAGCCTAGATATGTGCCCTGACCAGGAATCAAACCTGTAGCCTTTTGGCGTACAGGTTGATGCTCTAGCTAAATGAACCACCTGGCCAGGGCTGCTATGAATATTTTGTGTGGATGTATGTTTTTATTTCTTTTGATTATATTCCTAGGATTAGAGTTTTACTGGATTAGATTCAACTTTAATGAGTACCTTAGTTTGTATCTTTGAAAGATCTGAAAATTTGTTGCCTTTCTTTTGTTTATATCCCTGGCAGTCTTGCTATTTCACTTACATCCCAGAAATTTTGAAGTACCTTGTATTCGGTCACTAAAATCCTGCCTTTCTTATTCCTCAGTATTTTTAAAACTTTTTTGAAAATTGATTTTGGAGAGAAACATTGATTTGTTGTTCCACTTATTTATGCATTCATTGGTTGATTCTTGTATGTGTCCTGACTGGGGATCGAACATACAACCATGGCGTATCGGGCCGATGCTGTACCTGGCCAGGGCTTATTCCTAAATATTTTTTATTTATGCTTTTCTTATCACTGGAACCACTGCTGTACCTTAGACCTTTATTATCTCTCACCATAATCTAATGGAATAGCCCAGAATATTTCACTTTTCTTTCTTTTAATACTCCCCCTACCACCTCTTACTCTTATTTTATCATTTTATTAGTGCTTTATTATACAAGTTACAGAGCAGATATTATACTTATTGATTTCATTTTGTGTTTCCAGTAAGGTAGAAGTTCTATAATGGCCAGGATTATATAAAAATATCCCCAGAGCTTAATACAATATGTGGCACACGTCCTTATTCCTAGAAATATACTTTCTGGTTTAAAGATTAGTCACATTTTAAAGATTTGCTCTGTATTGCCAAAATGTCCTGTACATACCATGCTTTTCCCTGCTATGTGCTTTTGTACACTTAGGCTACTGGGAGTTGTATAAAAGAGTGTCCATACTTTCTCTACCATCAGTTAAAAAAAAAAACAACCGGTCATTTAAACACCTGTCTTGTATCTATTAATATCATCTGTTTTAAAGTTCATCTCTCCACCTCCATCTCCTTGCATCATTTCCACACACCATGTTCTACTCCGATATTTTTTTACTCTGCTCATAGTGTTCCATCTGCCAGGGACACCTTCCCTTGCCAGCATTCTTCACCTGGCTAACTCCTATGCATTCTTTAAAGTTTGGCCCCGATGTTAGCTGCTCTAGGAAGCAAGCCTTCTCTGAAATTTCAGACTAGGGAGATTACCCTTTTCAGTACTAGAACATTCTTTGAATAGCTTTTATTTTAATATTTATCTCATTGTTTTGAAATTATGTTTCTCTCTTCTTTAGTGAACTACAAGCTTTTGAACAGGAAGAACTACCTGAATCTTCAGAATTTAGTATGGTACCTGGAACAATAGACAGTAAATATTTGATTTACTATAGCTTGCCCTTAGGAAGTCCGCATGGTATAGGGCACTGTAGGGATTAAAGCCCTAAAGGAGGTTTATATATAGCAAAGCTCATAAATTATCATCGATATATGCATATGTATAAAATTTGCTGCAGTAAACATTAAATATGGAAAAAATAAGTTTAGAAGCAAGGTATAATGGATTGGATTTGTATCGAGCACAAGTTACTAATGAATTAGCAAGGACTTAAATTCTGGAGCAGAAGGAAATACGTTTCTGGTGCCTGTTCTCTATTCTTGTGTGGTCTAATATAATATAAAATTATCATCAGAATTTTTTTGTTAGATGCTTACCTACTTAAAGCATAGTTTGCGAATTCAGCAAAGCAGGTTAATGACTCTTATCAATTTGACACACAGAAAACAGTGATACAAAATACTGGTAGTACATACTGTTAAAAAAAATAAAAATGATATGCCCAGCCCTGACTGTTGTGGTTCAGTGGGTTGGGCATTGTCCTGCAAACCAAAAGGTCACTTATTTCATTCCCAGTCAGGACACATGCCTGGGTTGTAGGCTGGGTCCCTGGTGGGAAGCACATGAGCAACAATCAGTCAGTGCTTCTCTCCATCTCTTTCTCCCTCCCTTCCCTTCTCTCTAAAAATAAATTAAAAATATATTTTTATTTTATTTATTTTTTTTAGAGGGGAAAGGAAGGAGAAAGAGAGAGAGAGTAAACATCAATGTGTGGTTACCTCTTGTACCCCCCTGGGGACCCGCTCACAATCCGGGCATGTGCTCTGATGGGGAATTGAACCAGCGACCCTTTGGTTTGCAGGCTGGCATTCAGTCCACTGAAACATACCAGCCAGGGTGAAATTTATTTTAAAAAATTGATATGCCCAATGTAGTCATGACTGATTTTTTTTTCCCCTGTAGTTAGGGGATGCATTAACTGTATGTACCAGAAAATCAGTTACAGTGGCTTAACTGGATAGGGGTTTATTGTTCTTACAGAACATTAAGACTGGAGCTAGTAAGTCCAAGGCTGGCGTTATAGGTCCAGATAACAGTAGAAACCTGGTCATGTTAACTTTTTGCCTTAGATTGGGACAGTTGCCATGCTTGCAAGGAAGCAAGCCTAATTGTTCCCATTTAAAGAGCTTTCCTGGAAGTCTTAGCAGTTTTTGTTTTATACCTGATTGATCAAGACCCTGTCACTTGACTCCTTATCTGCAAGGGATCTGGGAAGGAAAATTTTTTTTTTTTTAGATTCTACTTATTTATTCTTAGAGGGGAAGGGAGGGAGAGTGGAGAGAAACATGGATCTGTTGCCTCTTGCACATGCTGCTGTTAGGAACCCAACCTGCAACCCAGGCATGTGTCCTGACTGGGAGTTGAACTGGTGACCTTTTGCTTTTCACGGTAACACTCAACCGACTGAACCATACCAATCAGGGCTGGGAAGGAGATATTTTTAACTGGAATATTGTTACCCTGAACAAAATCAGGCAGCTTTTAGGCAGGAAAGAAGGAGACAATGAAACCTGGGAACAAGTAATAGTATCTGCTGTTGTGCACCATAACCTATTGTGTATACATACATATACTACTTAATCACAAAAGAGAACGTGGAGTCCACCTAAATAATTATTTTATATGGCTTCATCTTTATTTTATTTTATTTATTTTATGTTATGTTATTTTATGTTATTTTTAGAGAGAGAGGAAGGGAAGGAGAGAGGGAGAGAAACATCAATGTGTGGTTGCCCCTCATGCACCCTCACTGAGGACCTGACCTTGTAACCCAGGCATGTACCCTGACTGGGAATCAAACTGGTGACCCTTTGGTTCACAGGCTGGCCCTCAATCCACTGAGCCACACCAGCCAGGGCTCTTTATTTTAAACTTTTAAAAGATAATTCAGTCTTCCTGGAGCTCCGTCCTAAAAATAGATTATGTTGATTTCATCTTCCTGCTAATATGACATGATGAGAAGGGCATGCTTCACTTGTGTGGTATTATTCCCCCAAACTGGTAACTCCAGTCTAATGAGAAAATACCAGACAAGTTCAAATGGAGGGACGTTCTACAAATTAACAGCCAGCAGTCTTCAAAACTGTCAAGGCTGTGAAAGACTAAGACACTGTCTTAGATCAGAGGTGCCTAAGGAGACATGACAACTAAATGCAGTGTGGTATCCTAGATGGGATCTTGAAAGAGAATAAGGGCATTAGTGCAAAAACTGATGAAATCCAAAAAAGTCTGTAGTCTAGTTACTTGTACTAATGTTAATTTATTAGTTTTGAATAATGTACCTTGGTTGTGTAAGGTGTTAATGTTAAGAGAAGCTGGGTGAAGAACATACAAGAACTTTCTGAACTATCTTTGCAGTGTTTCTATAAATCTAAAATTACTACAAAACAAAAAAATTACAATAGCTGGAGAAACTAGAAGAGCAAACCCGAAACTCTACAATGAAACCTTATATCTGCAGTGAACCAGGAGGTGGGAACAAACTATAAGATCTGTAGCCCTGGCCAATGAGGCTCAGCTGGTTGGAACATTGTCCATAAACCTAAAGATCGCAGGTTCTATTCTCAGTCAGGGCACGTGCCTAGGTTTCGGGGTTGGTCCCTGGTCAGGTTACTTGAGAGAGGCAACAGGTCGATGTTTCTCTCCATCTCTCTCCCCCTCCCTTCCCCTGTATTTTAAACAAAAAACAGAAAACACAACTCTATATAAAGCTACAGATTACTGACATTTCTGAAGGGGAGGAGGCAGAGGGAAGGCAACAGCACCTCTAATGGCCCTGAGAATTGGAGAACTTCTAAGTCACCAACAGTTACTCACTAGAGAACATCTTGAACAGTAACTGAAACTAGGAAGGGTTCTAAAGGATTCACTTAGAGAGTGAGTACAAGGGAATGGGGATAGAGCTTGACAGCCTTTGAAATTAACAAACTGGAGTTCTAACACAAAGCTTATAACTGAGGAGAAACTTCTAGGTGTAGAATCACATTGAACAAGACAGGGAAGAAGAAAAGGATAAAAAGGTAAGAGAAAGAGCAGAGGGGTAGATAACAGAAAGAATGAAGTTACATATTGTTATTTTGTTTTTGTTTTAATCACTTTGCAAAAATTAGAAAAAAGAATCTCTAGAGCTATGAAGATTACAAAAGCCATCCTGACTCCTACCCTTGCTCCTAAAATTTCAGGAAAACTCCTTTTACTTTAGAAATAAGTCTGACTCCAGATAAAATTGTGACTAGCAAAGGATACTAATAACAGTAGAAAGAAGCAGAAAAACAGTCCCTCCAACAGTGAAAAGACCCTGAAAAAATAGGCCCACAAAATAGGCGAAAATTCAAAATGAGCTAAAAAGCATTTAAGGAAATGAAAGAAGTTACTGAAAGTACCAATTCAAATTAGAAAAATCTCAGAAATGAGGTGATTAGGGAAAAGGAGACTTTGAAAAGAGAAGTGACAGACCTCAGGAAAAAAATGGAAATAAAAAGTTATTTAGAAATCAATATGAAACTAAAAAGAAATAAGCACAACATATAATAACTCAATAAAATAAAAAGACAAAGTAAAGCATAATTAATTTTTTATATGTAGCAGAAAGAGGGAAACTTTTAAAGTAAAAAAGAGATACAAGGGATTGAGAAAAAAATCATATAAAATATAGGCAATGAAGAGCCAATATTTATGTGAACAAAGTCCTCAAGGAAGAAAATGAAATCCATGGAGCAGAAAGAAAACTTTCTCAAAGTGTGCCTGGGGAAATCCACCGAGAATAACCTAGCAAAACTACTTGGTGGACTTTAAGGGAAAAAAAATCACTTGAGCATCCAAGTGAAAAGAAGACACCTAATCACTTATAAAGGAAGGAAAATGGAGTACCACTAGACTTTGTGGCAGCTTGTTTAGAGTCAGAATGCAGTGGATTAATATTTAAGAGAATCAAGGAAGCAAAACATGAACCAAGAATTTTATATTCAGATAAATAGACCCCTTAGTATTTAAAGACTAAACAATGTAATACTAACATGTAAGAATTCAGAAAATAGTGTTCACATGATCCTTTCCTATGGAATCCAGTACAGTTTCAAATAACTAAAATGAATAGAGAACCAGATTGCAGTATCCAAATACTAATTTCCCATTAAAAGAAACTAGTCGCTAGCCAGGTAGCTCAGTTTGTTAGAGCATTGTCCCCATATACCAAGGTTGTAGATTTCATCTTCTCCATCAGGGCACATAGAAGAAGCAACCATATAAATAAGTGGATATATAAATCAGTGGAACAACAAATCAATCTCCCCCCCCCACACTTCCTCTCTCTAATGTCAGTAAATAAATATTTTAAAAAGAAACTAGGAATACTTGAAATAATAGCTGATTCTAGATTTAGAGCAGAAGATTAATATCAAACATGGGATACCTTGTCAGAGAGTACAGAAGCCAACTTGGTGTCTTTCTATGGCCAAGTGTAGGACAGTTTGAGCATCAGTAAGGATAAAAATTTGCAATGGATTGAAGCATCAAATACGTTTAAATGCACAAATTCATGTTGATGCAAAGAAAAATGACTGCAGAGGAGTGTGAGGGAACCATTTGAGGTGGTGGAAATATTCTATATATTGCTTGTATTAGTGGTTGTACTAGTTGTGTATGTATATATTTGTCTAAGCCATGGTTTCTCACCCTCAGCACTGTTGACATTTTGAACTGAATAATTCTTCATTTGGGGGGAGGAGCAGGCTGTCTTGTGCATTATAGAATGTTTAGCAGCACTAGATGCCAGATCTGACAATGAAAAATGCGTTCAGACACTGTCAGATGTCTTTTTAGGAGCAGAATGGCCCCAGTTGAGAACCCTAGTCTGAATTTATTAAAAATTTAAATTTTCATTGTTTGTAAATTGTATTTCAGTAAACTTGATTTTTAAGAAAAAGTGGTTGGTCACTTTTTAATAGAAGGATTTTATTTATTTATTTATTTGTTTGTTTATTTTTAGAGAGGCAAAGGAAGGGAGAAAGAGGGGGAAAACATCGATGTGTGAGAGATACGTTGATTGGTTGCCTCTCGCACACCTGGAGCTGGGGACCTGGTCCACAACCCAGGCTTGTTCCCTGACTGGGACTCAAACCAGTGATCTTTTGGTTCGTAGGCTGCACTCAGTCCATGGAACCACACTAGCCACAGCCTTTTCTTTTTTAAATTTTTTTATTTAAATATATATGTGTGTGTGTGTGTGTATAGATATAGATAGAGAGGGAGGGAGGGAGGGAGGGAGGGAGGGAGGGGGAGAAACACTGATATGTTACACTTATTTATACATTCATTGGTTGTTTCATGTGCAGCCCTGACCAAGGATCGAATCCATATCCTTAGCATATGAGGGCAATGCACTAACCAACTGAGCTACCTGGCCAGGTCTTGGTCACTTTTCAAGGATTCTAGGAAACCAAACCACTGTATTTTGAAAACTAGTAATTGACAGAATCAAGCATTTATCCTGTCTTTCCTCCATTAAACTGTATCTCAAGAGTAATCAAGTAGTCAAATAACAATGAATTTGGGGACCATCTATATGTATTTTTTGGTATTACATTTTGCCTCACCTAGTTGTCAGTTTTTCTGTCATTAAGAGTACAAGTTTTTGCCCTGGCTGGTAGTGGATTGAGTGCCAGCCTGTGAACCAAAGGGTTGTTGGTTTGATTCCTGGTCAGGGCACATGCGTGGGTTGTAGGCCTGGTCATCAGTTGGGGGTGTGCAAGAAGGAACTGATCAGTGTGTTTCTTACACATTGATGTTTTTCTCTCTCTCCGTCTCCCTCTTTTCCTTCCTCTCTAAAAATAAACAAAATTTAAAAAAAAAAAAGACTTTTAATCTCTCTTTTTTTTTTTAAAAGTACAGACTTCCGGCCAGGATGGAGGCATAGGTAGATACACTTTGCCTCCTTGCACAAACAAAAAGATAACAAATTTTAAAACAAAACATAACCAGAACTGCCAGAAAATCAAACTGTGGAAGTCTGACAATCAAGGAGTTAAAGAAGAAACATTCATCCAGACTGATAGGAGGGGCGGAGAGGGGCAACTGAGGAGGAGAGGACTTGCGGCAAGGTGGCAGCTGGCGAACTGGGGTGGACAAGGCCGCGGCTGGCAGATCTGGTGGTCCCACATTTGCATGCTGATGAACCGGAAGGAACACCGGAAGGAATGAGAAAGACCGCACAACCCAGGGTTCCAGTGTGGGAAAAGAAAACCTCAAAACCTCTGGCTGTAAAAATCTGTGGGTTTTGCGGCAGTGGGAGAAACTCCCAGCCTTACAGGAGAGTTCGCTGGAGAGACCCACAGGGTCCCAGAACATACAACCTCCCACCCCCACCCCGGGAACCAACTCCAGAAGGGTGCAGTTTGTGGGTAGTGGGGGAAGTGACCAAAAGCCAGCTGAGAGCCAAGCACGTGGCAGTGTTCCCTCTTAAACCCCTTCCCTACATACAATGCCACAGCGCAGTGAAGTGGGTTGCCCTGCCCTGACAGATACCTAAGTCCCCGCCCCTTAAAACATAACAGCCTCGCGGAGACAAAAAATTTGGCCCAAATGAAAGAACAGATCAAAACTCCAAAAGTAGAACTAAGCAATGAAGAGATAGCCAACCTATCAGATACGCAGTTGAAAACGCTGATAATCAGGATGCTTACAGAAATGGTTGAGTATGGTTGCAAAATAGAGGAAAAAGTGAAGGCTATGAAAAGTGAGATAAAAATATACAGGGAACCCACAGTGAAGGGAAGAAAACTGGGACTCAAATCAACAATTTGGAGCAGAAGGAAGAAATAAACATTCAACCCGAACAGAAGGAAGAAACAAGAATTCAAAAAATGAGAGACTTAGGAACCTCTGGGACAACTTTAAACATTCCAACATCTGAATCATTAGGGGTACTAGAAGGAGAAGAGGAAGAGCAAGAAATTGAAAACTTATTTGAAAAAATAATAGAGAATTTACCCAATCTGGCAAAGGAAATAGACTTCCAGGAAGTCCAGGAAGCTCAGAGAGTCCCAAAGAAGTTGGGACCAAGTACACCGAGGCACATCATCATTACATTACCCAAGAGTAAAGATAAGGAGAGAATCTTCAAAGCAGCAAGAGAAAAGGAGACAGTTACCTACAAAGGAGTTCTCATAAGACTATCAGCTGATTTCTCAAGAGAAACCTTACAGGCAAGAAGGAGCTGGAAAGAAGTATTCCAAGTCATGAAAGCCAAGGACCTACATCCCAGATTACTCTATCAAGCAAAGCTATCATTTACAATGGGAGGGCAGATAAAGTACTTCCCAGATAAAGTAAAGTTAATGGAGTTCATCATCACCAAGCACTTATTAGATAAAATGTTAAAGGGACTTATTTAAGAAAAAGAAGATGATCAAAAATATGAATAGTAAAATGACAACAAACTCACAACTATCAACAACTGAACCTAAAAACAAAACAAAACAAAGCAAACAATTAGAACAGGAACAGAATCACAGAAATGGAGATCACATGGAGAGTTATCAGCAGGGAGAGGGGGAAAAAGTGGGAAAAGGTACAGGGAATAAGAAGTATAAATGGGAGGTACAAAATAGACAGGGGGAGGTTAAGAATACTATAGGAAATGGAGAAGCCAAAGAACTTATATGTACAACTCGTGGACATGAACTAAGGTGGGAGGGGGATGTTGGTGGGGGATGGTGCAGGGCAGAGGAGAATAAAGGGGAGAAAAAAATGGAACAACTGTAATACCATAATCAATAAAATATATTTAACAGTTAAGGTACAAATTTTCTATTCCTTTTTCTCTAACTTGCTACATCTAATTCACTTTGGACTGGGGAACCAGATTAATAAAATTATTATTTAAAAAGGTAAAGCTCCACGTATTATGAATCATCTATTTCCGTTACTAGAGATGTTTTTCTTTCATAATGTGGCCTTGTATGCTGGATACCTAATGTTCCCCACACGTAAGTGATACGTTACCAGTATTCTGTTTCAACATGACTGAGTACACAAACACTTTGTGGTCTGAGATATACTCCTTTGGATTAAATCTGTTGTGTAAAATGAAACATGCTCAGAAAACCCAATGTATGCTTAACATAGATATAGTTTTAAAATTTAGTATTACTATATTAATACTTGCTGAATTAAAGAACACCCATACCCAAAGTCTTTCCAGAGTGCCTATGAATAGGGAAGTATATGGGAACCTTCCTTTTGAAAATTATTGAAGAGGTTTCTATTTCATCCTATTTTAGTAATGCCCAAGTTTTTTCTCAGAAAAGAATAGGGTGTTTGACTTAACATGGTGGTCTTCTTGAAAGTTCCACTTTGAGGAAACTGAAAAGGTGCATACTGCCATAACTATTTCAGAAACTGATGCCAGAGGCAACCACTGGGTTGAGCAAGACTGTCATTAAACTATGCCTTTGGTTTACTACTTATTTTCATCATGGAAGTGAAAATCTTTAATTTATTTCATTGCTTAACCAGTGCCATATTTTAAGATAAAACTTTTAAAATTTTACTTTTTATGTTTAGAGAGGAGAAGGGAGGGAGAAAGAGAGGGAGAGAAACATTGATTGTTTGCCTCCCATAAGCACCCTGACTGGGCATTGCATACATCAGACCAGAGAATCATATGCACCTGGACCGGGGACCAAACCCACAACTTAGGATGTGCCCTGCCTGGGAATGGAACCTGCAGCCTTTCAGTTTTGGAACTACACTCCAAGCAACTGAGCCACACTGGCCAGGGGTGTTTTTAGTTTTTCGCTGTCACAGAAAATACTATTGTCATATCTTTGTATACTCCCAAGTATCTCCATAGGACATTGCTGGTTCAAAGTGAAATTAGTTTGAAGATGTGCATTTAAATTTTTAATAATGAAGCCAAATTGACCTTCAAAAAGGTTGTTCTAATTTACCACCACCTATATATAAAAATGCTTATTTCCTTCTTACCCTTGCCTTTCTGTGCATTATTAGAGTTTAAACTTTTTGTAATCTGATAGGTGAAAAATTATAAAAGTCCAGTATAAAGGGAGTTGCATTTTAAAAATTGAATGAGATTGACCCTGTTTTCGTGTATTTAATTGACTGTATTTTCAGCAACGATTCTTGAGATTTCAAGTGTGGGTGATAGGAGTCAGTGTGATTTCAAAGCTGTGAAAAAATGGTGCCATAAATGTAATCAGTGAGATGCCTGTAGCTGTGGTGACCTCTCCTGTTTCCCACCTTGACTCTTTACTCTTAATTTCAGGTGATCATGGAGCTCAGCTTGGCCTCCATGGGGCCAGTGGTGATGGAATACATGATGACACAGCAGGAGGAGAGGAAGGAGAGAACAGCCCAGATCCTCAACCCCAAGCTGGTCGGAGGACCCGGCGGGAAGCATGCACCTGCCCCTACTGTAAAGACAGTGAAGGAAGGTAAGTTGACCCAGCCAGTATCTTAAAAGTAGTGTAAAAAACGAGAAATTAATGGATTTAGAGGTAAAAAGAGGGTTGATTTTCTTTTTTTTTTAATTTAAGGCTTGTCAATGTTGCAAAGGGATCAGAGATAGCACAGTACATTTGATCAGGTTATGTTAGAGGATCTTGGTTCCAGCTCTGATCCTTTCATCAATTCTAAGACCTTGGGCTTTAATAAATGCCTGTTTTCTCCTATAGATAAGGAAATGACATGGAACCAGGTGATCTAATGATTAT
The DNA here is from genome assembly GCA_004026545.1 of Mormoops blainvillei. Lineage (NCBI taxonomy): Eukaryota > Metazoa > Chordata > Mammalia > Chiroptera > Mormoopidae > Mormoops > Mormoops blainvillei. The sequence continues at coordinate 299,819 of PVJD01000081.1, read as the reverse complement.
TTACTATTTGTCTGTTTTGAGATGGTTTTAACAAGGTTGCTTGTAAAACATTGTTTCAGGAAAAAAGTTATACCTACACTAATGTGTTTTTATGGTGGCTGTGTGAGAATAAGACTTTTCCAGAGTCTTATTTTCCCTCAAAATAGACAAAAATGCCTAGTCTGGATAAAAATTCTTCCATTGGGGACTCTTAACACGTCCTGCAGAACAAAGTTCTGACAATATCTCATTAGTAGTACCTGCTATTCAATACTGTCTCTGGAGACTTCCAAGTTCTGTTCTTTTCCTTTAAGTCACAGCCTTTGAGAGAATTAGAAAGTACATAGTTGTTTAAATGCCTTTCGGGGGGGGGGGGAATCTGTTAAAGAAAGCTTTGTCCCGATAAAAATAAGCACAAAAATAAGAAAAGTACCAAAACAAAAAATAAATTATTTGTGGGTTAACCCTGCATTACAGGAAAAATCTTAATTAAAAGCACTGAGTACAACATTGTTTCTCTCCAACAAAGCTTAAAGTAGACTTAAATTTTTGAAGGAACTTCTCTGATTTTCACCTAAATGTGATTTCATTTTCGTTATATTTTTTTCCTTTTGCTAATGTGTGCTGTTAAAACCCAAGAAAAGTCCCTCTTGGAAATCTCCCCAATACCCATTAATGGATCACGCATGGAACAAATTGGTTTGGCAAAAATGTTTCAGAGCTGATTCCTGAGAGAGAGGAGTTTAGGATCTGCTCCATACAGGGAATATTTTTGGGTTTGTTTTTTTTTTTACATACCTTAAATTAGTTAGGGTTCTTATTCCCCACCCCCTGTTAACTTTTTTCAGTTCATCTTCCTCTTCCACTGAAGTCCCTGATATTGGTCCAGCTTTTCAGATTTTAATCTTCCCATTTGGCTCTTGAGTTTTATTTTAGGAAAGGTGTTCTATAGGTGTAAAATATTTTCCTTAAAGTTCTTAACCAGGTGCTTAAATGGAGAGACCCTTTGCTCATAAACAAGTTCCCAGTCAAAAATATCACCATATTCACAGTAGTTTCTGTGGAAAATGCTTGTATTGAGACTTAAGCTTTTGAAAAACAGAAGAAATCACATGAGAATGATTATTTCTTCAAATATCAAACATCAAAATAGAGTAAGAAAGGAAAGTAGAAAAGAGCAAATGTCCAGTCGAGAGGAAACTTACATCTTGAATTTTGGGTATTAAGAATCAGAGTCATGCCCTGGCTGGTGTGGCTTTAGTGGATTGAGTGCCAGTCTGTGAACCGATTCCCAACCAGGGCACGTGCCTGGGTTGCAGGCCAGGTCCCTGGTTGGGTATATGAGATGTATCTCTCTTATATCCATGTTTCTCTCCCTTTCTTTCTCACTCCCTTCCTTTCTCTCTAAAAATAAATGAATAAAATCTAAAAAAAAAAAAAAGTCAACTAGAGATTCATCTCTTGCTACTAAAGAGAAGCCTTTTAAAAAAAAAGTTTGGGTGACTTGAGTATGTAGGGTAATTACTGTTGACACTCGTGGTTCTTTAATTTTTATCTCTGGAATGAATAGTTGTGTTTTCACTTTCAGAGGCTCTGGGGATCCTGGCAAAAAGAAACAGCATATTTGCCACATTCAAGGCTGTGGCAAAGTATATGGCAAGACCTCACACTTACGGGCACATTTGCGCTGGCATACAGGCGAGAGGCCATTCATGTGTACCTGGTCATACTGTGGGAAACGCTTCACACGTTCGGATGAGCTGCAGAGGCACAAACGCACACACACAGGTGAGTAGGAACCTGGGGAAGAAAGAAATAGTAATAGACCAGAATGGAAAGGCACAAAATGTGTCTATGAAATTACTAAAAATTACGAGCAACTTGTGTTTGGAACTAAATGTATGGGTCACAAACGTAGTTGGAGTTAACCTGGAAAACTTTTAAGAAGGAAGGAGCTAGGGCTGTGGCTGGGTAACTCAGTTGGTTAGAGCATTGTCCCAACACTCCAAAGTTAAGGGTTCAGTCCCTGACCAGGACACATACAAGAATTAACCAATGAATGCATAAATAAGTGGAACAACAAACTGATGTTTCTGTCTCTGTCTCTCTTCCTCTCCCTTCCTCTCTTTCTAAAATCAGTTTTTAAAAATTTAAAAAAAAAAAAAAAAGAGGAAGAGGAAGGAGCTAGGTTTTGAGTAGAATTTTGTAGGATTCTGTTATTGTTAGTCTCAGTCCTGTCAGACTTTTCTGCTGTATTCCTTCCTTTCTGAGTAGCAGCCATCCCTCTTTCCTTCCTTTTCTTTTTTATTTATTCCCCTCCTCCCAGAATGCCAAATTTCCTTTGAAAGCAATCTCTCTGGCTCTGTTCTTAGTTATGTGGGTTGGATGGAATTGACCCTACCCCCAGCTCTAGGAATGGGCCACGATTGGCTTAAACCAGGCAATGTGTCCCTTCCCCACAGGATGTTTGGTTCAAGGGGTGGGCAGTTTAGTTTGTCAAGGAAAAGTGAAAATTGGGACGTAAGCTGGGAATGTAGGACCACAGACACTTTCTCCTTCCTGGGTTGTGGTGTGAAGATGTATGGCCAGCAACTGCTACTCCCCAACCCTTACCTGTTTTTGTTCCTATAAAAAAGAACAGATACTCATCAGGTTTTTCTTGCTTTTATCACCTTTTAAAACTGGGTTAATATTCCACCTGATAAAGTTTGAAAGCAGTAATTGGACAAGGTACTCCCTACTTCCTGAGATGTTGTTTCTTATCTACTTTCTCTTTTTTTACTTAGGTGAGAAGAAATTTGCCTGTCCTGAGTGTCCCAAGCGCTTCATGAGGAGTGACCACCTGTCAAAGCATATCAAGACCCACCAGAATAAGAAGGGAGGCACAGGTGTAGCCCTGAGTGTGGGCACTTTGCCCCTGGACAGTGGGGCAGGTTCAGAAGGCAGTGCTGCTGCCACTTCTTCGGCCCTTATTACCACCAATATGGTAGCCATGGAGGCCATCTGTCCAGAGGGTATTGCTCGTCTTGCCAACAGTGGCATCAACGTCATGCAGGTGGCGGATCTGCAGTCCATTAATATCAGTGGCAATGGCTTCTGAGATCAGGCACCCGGGGCCAGAGACATATGGGCTATACCCATTAACCCTGGGATGCAAGGTAGCATGGGTCCAAGAGACATGTGGGAGAGAGAGCCATGAGGCATTAAAATGCATGGTGGTGGGAAAAACTGGGGAGGGATACAAGAGAAGAGTTGGGGTCCTGGTACTCACCTATATCATCAGTACCTCCTTGCAGTGGGAAACAGTGAAAATTATGTTGGTGCCACCTTTTGATGAGAATTTGTTCGACCCCAGTTTCTTCTTCTATTTCTTACCCCAGCCTCCCTGTCCTATGTTTCCCTTCTCAGCTCCCTCATGATGGATCCCCCCCTTTCCTAAAGCCATCATGCCTTGATAAATATATATGATCATTGAAATACTTTTTAACAAAAAACAGATTCTATATTATATATATATATATATAAAAGATATATAGAGATGCATTTGCAGGGGTTGGCTGGGAGGAGGAAGGAGACCATTCTGTGACCAAAATACCTTGGTCATTTTTTATATTGCCTTATTTCCTTATGGCTGAGCCTTGTTGTGACACATCAAGCTTCTATAGATGTTGTCTTGGCTTCCCACTAGATTAAGCATCCATATGCCCTGCTTTTAGTTTATATATACATACATATTGTTTTTCCTTAATTTTGTCTTTTTATTTGGGATCAGCTTCTTGCACTCCTTTCCTGACTCAATCCTTTCTGCCTCCCTTTCTCTCACCTGATCATTTCATGTTTTTGGAAGTGATCCCTGGATGAGGCACTTCTGTGAATCTTTTAAAGTCTTTAGTACCAGCAGCAGAATGGAGAAACCTTGAAGCCTAGGATGGTGGCTTGAAGTAACTGTGTGGAGAGAGTGTTCAAATTACTACTTACTGACGCAGGCACCCTCTTGGTGCTGGAGAGTCAAAGGCACCTCTCTTCATCAGCTGCTGTAAGCATCAGGAGTCTTTCTGTGTAATTGTACAAGAGACCCTTTGAAGGTTATAATCTGGGATCAGTTTATATAAACTATCAAAAGATGGTCAAATAATAGGTGAGGGCTTTTAATAGGAAAATGATGTGCTCAGAAGCTGAAGTGACTCAGTAGTCCAGTTCAGGAGTTAGTGGAATATTTGGACTTTTGTACAGATGTCTTCCAAGGTGGCTCTAAGCTTTGATTTTACATAAGCTTCTGAGTTCACGTTCTGAAAGGAAGTACACTTCCTCTTTTGAACATCCCCAGTAGTGTCTTTCCCATTATGTTATTAAGGAGCATCAGGCAATGAATCTCTTCCGGGTTTCCATTCTGCAGAACTCCAGAGCATGGACTAGTTGGCAAGGCAGTGGTTCTTTGATGTTTTCCCTTAATTCTTCCTTGGGTGGTTCCTAAGGGAAAAGGAAGGAAGCACATGATCTTGGGAACAATAGCCCAGAACAAAAAGAAATCTTGTCTTACCACTGTGGTTTATAGGAGAGATCGGGAGAAACCATCCTGCTTTCTTCGTGGCCTGACTCCTGAAGAGACTGATCCAAAAATTAAAGCGGCAGGGAACTCTTAGTGCATTTGGCACTGAGATTTAAATGCAACCAGAGTTGTCCTCAAGGCCCAGCCATTAAAACATCGGCTCTCTTGACCTTCTGGTATCTTGTCAGAGGGCTTTTCACTGTGAGGAAGTGTGGAAATGGCTGCGTGTATGTGTGTAATCTGTTAGGTTGGGGATAGGTTTTCTGTTAGCCATTACTAAAAGAGACCTGCAATAAAAAATTACCCTGATCTGATAGTGAAGTGTTTGTGTATGACTGTGTGTGAATGTGTGTTTGTACCTGTATATATCTACACGCAGATGAGAAATTATATTTAAAATTGTTGGAAAATAAATTCAGATCAAAATGCCTTTCAGGCCCATTACCTAGAAATCTATCTTAAAACCTGGGTATGTTCCTGAGGTAATTTCTTTGCTTATGCTAAATTAGTTACAATTATGAATGGGGGATATTTTTTTAATATATTTTATTGATTATGCTATTACAGTTGTCCCAATTTTTCCCCCTTTGACCCCCTCCACCTGGTACCCCCATTCCCTCCAGCAATCCCCATCCCTTTAGTTCATGTCCATGGGTCATGCATATAAGTTCTTTGGCTATTCCGTTTCCTATACTGTTCTTGACATCTGAATGGGGGATATTCTACTGCACTTTTAAAAGAAGAAACTATTTTTGTGTTTGAAGGTGAAACTATATTGCAGAATCCTAGTTCCTTTCATAAATTTTTTTTACCTTGACTACAAATAGATGATGCTATGATTCTACTATATATTTTATATAAAATCTATCCAAATTAGGGTTTGGGTAAGTTTATGTTGTTTAACCTGAAATACAATAACTGTTAATATTCTAAACAAATAGTTCACTCCACTTGGTCCTTTCTCTGCAGACTTAATACTGTTTTAACACTCAGGAACCATTGCAAGGAACTTTCTCCAAATCAAATTTTGTTAATACTAAAGTAAAAGTCACCCATGCCCAGCCACATGTCACACCCTTTATTTCCTGAAAGGCAGAACTCAGAACCTGTTATTTTATGGCTGTAATCATGTACATAGACATCTTTTGGAGGAAAGAGGATAACTCACTGGAGTTTGCAGTATTTTGCTAGAGCATTTCAAGGAATGGAATCTTCACCAGTATGAAATTATTAAACTAGCTTACTGAAGCTGACGACTACAAGCTTTTAGGATGTTACTTTGATGATGTTTCTCTCTGGCATGGAATATTGGTTTACCCTCCGCCCCTTTCATTAGCATTAATATGAGTGAATTTACATCCACTTCGTTCCACTTGCCCCATTTTCTTCTCACCAAGGAAGCTCCAGATCCAGTATCTTGTTGGGCCCCACAACTGAAGCAGCTTCTGCTTTTGTCTCCCAGCAGCAGTGAGCCACTCAGTCTTTTCCACAGGAAGGAAGGAGCCTACATTCCTTGAGTCAGGAGCTTATTGCTGAAAATCCCCTTTTTTTGAACTTTTGGTCAGCAGAAATTAATGTAACCGACAGGCATATTGATTCTAAATTTTTTTTACATGAGTTCCTTTTGTTTTTAAAAAGACCAAACCTTGGAGAGGAGTGGTAATATTAAAACTCTCATTCCCTTGTTCTTTCAGGTTGCCCATTCACTTTCATTTGCTTGTCACTTGACTGTCTCACTTTTTACCCAGAGCAGTAACAACCCACACCATCTTCCTTCAGGGACCTCCCAGTTGGCACTGTGTTTGTGGGTGCTATGCAGAATTAAATTTAATGGGTATTTCTCAGCCTGGTTCAGAATAATACAGCCCTTGATCCCAGAAAGAATAGACTGCAGTGTGGAGTGAAGATTATGATTGGGGGAGGGTTAGAGACAAAAGCTGTAAATTACTATGGCTGATTGATTTATTTCTACTATATACATATATATTTTTTTGCTTTTGTATATCCTATATAGGAAACTAAGCATTGTATTTTTTTAACAAATCTGAGAAAGCACTATGAACTGCAGATGTTTGACTTTCAGAGTATATTTTGTATTACTATCTTCACATTGTGTGAATACTGGAAGCTGCAGATCTTTGCTAGGATGCAATAAATTTATATACTTTTTGAGGGGTTCTTCTGGGGGTATTAATCAAGCCCCTGTTATGTTTTGAGGGTGCCCTGGTGCTACTTGCTTAAAGTTTTCATTCAATTGTAATTACCCTGATGCCTTTTGGACCTTGGGATCAGATCAAACGCATTTTGGAGATCCAGGTACCAAGGAAATGAAGATAGTCTAGCTGCCTCAAGTGAGGTGCCCTTTGCATAGCTCTCCTTCCCCCTAATCAAAGCTGGGTAGCCTCTTGTGGTTGGGAGGGGAAAAAATGTGAAATCTCAGAGTTTCATCTCCCTTAGAAGAGAGCCAGTAACTTAATGTGCGAGGATGAAAGGTGGCAGCAGTAGCTTTGGGGAAAGGGAGGAGGACATGGCACTTCTCCAACCCCGGAAAACTGCTTTTGAAAACTGCTGATAAAATATGGGCAGGTTGCTTTACTTTTGTTTGGGAGCCTGTGCTCTCTCTGTTGCCTCTCTTGGCTCTCCTCCTGGGGTACAGACCTCTTTTAGGAGGATGAGCAAGACCAGCTTTGAGGTTGACCTGTTTCTTTTCTTTGCCTTCCCTGAACACCACCCCGCAGGAAGACATTAAGCAGCCTGAAGCTTAAATTCCTACTCCCTCTCCCAGAGCTGGCTCGCTCGCCTTAGATTTGAAGGCTGGGAAAGGAAAAAAGGGGGTGTCCCTGGTTTAATTCCCCCCCCCCCAGGTCTTCTCCAACTTGACTTCCAAAACTCAAATAGATTTCCTCCGCAAAGTTCATTTGAGAGAAATGAGTATTTTGTCCCATTTTTCTGCTTCCTCATCAAACAACTCCAGCCTGCCTTGTATCTGCTAAGCCAGAGGAGATGTTATTTGTCCCTCAATTTCCTTCAGTATCAGGGAAAAAAGTGTAACAAATGGGGTTAAGCTGGGGCTGCAGGTAGCGATGACTGTCGATACCTCTCCTGGGGTGTGTTTCTCTCACCTTCAGGAATGACACTGTGCCTTCTCCACAAGGGAATGGGCTTCGTCTGCTCAGCCCTCCACTTTCCCAGCAACTGCTCTTGAACAGTGTGGACAAGGGCAGGTCTTCATATTCCTTAGCACCCCTTTCTCCAATTGGCATCCCATGACCCTCACCTGGAATCTAGGTCTCAAAGACTTTGGGGCAAGATGGGGAAAATACGCTGAGATTGACCTGAGAAGTCCCCTTCTATGCCAATGGCAGCTACCCCAGGGCCTGCTCCCTCTGAACCAAATCTGTCATCCTTAGAGGGGAGGGGGACGTTGCTCCAGTCTCTGGTGCCTAAAACAACTTTATTTCTCTCTCTTAACACTGGCGATAACCAGTCTTCATACCACTGTTGCCTTTTTAAACCTCTTAATAATTCATATGTGTTTGTTGTTGGTTCCAATCCGATTATCACCAGGGCTGTGTGGAGAAATACTTTTAAATGCTCTCTCATCTTGGTCTCCCCCCACCCCCATTCTGTATGTATGATGCTAATCTTTTGTCTTTCAGTTTCTTCCTACTCTTTTGTATCTTTCTTGTGTCTTCTACCTTTTGTCTCTGGGTGTTTTGGGGCGCTTTTTTTTTTTTTTTTTTTTTTTTTTTTTTTTTTTTTTTTTTTTTTTTTTTTTTTTTTTTTTTTTTTTTTTTTTTTTTTTTTTTTTTTTGCCTTTTTGTACAAAGATTAGTTTCAATGTAGTCTGTAGCTCCTTTGTAAACCAATTAAAAAAATTTTTTTAATAAAAAGGCATGTCTCTGGTGTGTTGAGAAGGTTGGGAATGGGGAGAATATGACTATAACGTCATGTACTGAACCCAACAAAGGTTTCCAGCTACATTGCTGTGCTCCTGTATGTATTGATCAGTACAATTGCCCTACACCTAACTCCCAGGTAAGTGGTGTTGTGACCAGATTATTGTGCTGTGACTTCATAGAAATGTGGAGGTCCAAGAGAGAGAGAGGCAGCACCGACTTTGTTTAATAAGCTTTTTATTTTGGAATACTTTTATTTTTTAAAAGATTTTATTTATTTTTAGAGAGAGGGGAAGGGAGGGAGAAAGAGGAAGAGAAACATCAATGCGTTTCCTTTCATACATACCCTGACTGGGAACCGAACCTACAACCGAGGCATGTGCCCTGACTGGGAATCTAACTGGTGACCTTTTGCTTCCTGAGACAATGCCCAGCCGAACCACAACAGTTGGCAATTTTGGGGGATACTTTTAAAGAAAAGTTGCAGAGATAGTGCAAAAACTTCCTACATACCCCCTTCCCCAGTTTTCCCCATTGTTAATATTATCATAGTACATTGTCAAAACCAAGAAATTGGTGTTTAAACCCCAAGCTCTATGGATTTCACTAGTTTTCCATTGATGTGCTCTTTCTGTTCCAGGATCCATTCCAGGATACCACATTGCACTTAGTTAAAATGTCTTCCCAGTCCCCTCTAGTCTGTGACAGTCTTTGTTTTTCATAACCAGGACAGTCTGGGAGCATTGCCCAGGTGTCCTGTACAATGTCCCTAGATCTGAATTTGTCTGATTTTTTTTTTCATTATTAGTCTGAGCTTACGGGTTTCTGGAGAAAAATACCACCCAGGTGAAATGTCCTTTTCATCACATCCTCTTAAGGGGCATGTGATAGCCACATAACATTACCGATGGTTACCTTCATTACTTGGTTAAGGTAGTGTTTGCTAGGTTTATCCAGTTTCCCTGTTCTTTGGATACAGGTCAGTAAGTCTGCCTTGCCTTTAATGGGAATTAAGCTTCTTCGTGTAGTAGCTACATAGTGTATTTGGAATTGTGTGAAGAAATTCTCTCTTCCCCATTTATATTACATGTACTTTTTTTAATACTTGGCTTAAATATTGGGTAAATTTATTTTATAATTTGTTATAATCTAATACTACATTATTTTTGTTGCTCAAATTGTCCCAGTTTAAGTCATTGAAAGCGCTTTTAGGTTGGCTCCTGTGTCCCTTTGATATGTCTACATTATTTTTTTTGAGCACTTTCTTGGGTTCTGATAAACAAGATGCTTCACGCTCAACTTGTATTTTCCCTGCTCGAGCCCCAGAACCAGCCATGTCTCCAAGGAGCCTTGGTTCTTTTTATTTGGAGAATTGTATTTGGGATCCAAGGTCTATCCCTAGCATATTTTACATTCAGTTAATACCAGCCTGTGTCAACATGATTGAATCTGGATTGTGGCCCCTTCTAGAACTGAAACAAATTATCTTGACAGCCTTTCCGATTTTCCATCAGCCTGCAGCTTCTTTTCCTTTACTACCTAAGAATCCTTGATCAACTGTTTATACTGTAACTACCAACACTCCTGATTATTTGGCTCATTTGACACCCTGTGCCTGCTTGTCAATCACTGAGCTATGGGTAAACTCAGCCATTTGATTTCCTATGGTAGCCATCAGTAATACAACGTTTTAACATTTGACTTTATTGGGGGTGGGGGGGCGTTGTTTTTGGTTTTCTTCTGTTTGTTTTACTCCCTTAAATGGGCCTTCTTTAATAGTGGTGCCATCTATTCATTCAATAAACATTTATTGAGCCTTTACTATGTGGTGAGTAATAAGCTAGATTGAAGATAAAATGTAAGACAGGCCCTACCACCAACTACTTCATAGTCTGGCAAGTGACACTGATGCCATTAATTGCAGATTTCCCAATCCTGACACCATTTTTTCAGTAGATGATTTGATTCCTATTTTGTGCAGAAAACGGAAGCGTGAATTTCCTCAAATTTCCCTGTCCTGTCCCTACAAACATCAGTGTGTTCACGAGCTTCTTAGGAGAAAATATATTTTGTTTGCAAGCTCAACCCTATCACTAGTGCTCATTTTCTTAGACTTCTTTGTTTTCCTATTTTCTCCTTTTATCTTCAGTCTTGCCTGCGTTCTCTTTTGGTAGCTTATCAGCACATTAAAATCCTTTCTCTCCATATTGAAAAACCTCTGCTTCCTCTTCAAGCTACTGATCTAGTTCTTTTCTTTCCCAAAATAGTTTACACTCAGTTTTTACTCTTATTCACCCCTCAGGCCATTTTTTCAGCTCCCATCATTTACCAAATTGTTTAAGATATTAAAAAAGATTTTATTTATTTTTAGAGATATGGGAATGGAAGGAGAAAAAGGGAGGGAAACCTCCATGTGCAAGAGATACGCAAAGATCTTTTGCCTCTCACGCACCCCCAAGGTGGGAGGGGGACCTGGCCTGCATCCCAGGTGTGTACCCTGACCAGGAATCAAACCTGTGACCTTTCAGTTTGCAGGCTGGTGCTCAATCCACTGAGCCACACCAACCAGGGCTTAAAATTTTATGTATTTTTAGAGAGAGGAGAAGGGAGAAAGACGGAGAGAAATATCCATAGGTTGCCTCTCACACGTGCCACAACCAGAGATGGCCCAGCAACCCAAGCATATGCCCTGACCAGGAATTGGACTGAACTGGCGATTTTTTTCTTTGCAAGACAAGTCCCAACCAACTGAACCATACTTACTAGTCAGGACACCAGATTGTTTCTATCAAGATCGGATACCTGGTTGCCAGCTTTAGTGGCCTTTCAGTCATTAGCTTCAGACGCCCCTGCAACTACATCTTTGAGCTTTCTTCCCATGGAATCTGCAACTGATGCTCTCCTGGTTCTCCTTCAACCTTTCTGACTTCTTTTCAGTCTCCTTCCTTCATAGCCATTTCTTTTTCTGTCCCTTAAATGTTGGTGTTTTCTTGTATCCTTTCTGTACTCTGTGCTCTACCTTCCACCCCCTTAAGCAAGTTACATCTAATCTCTAGTTACTAAATACATGTTTGTGACTCCCAAATCTTAAGCCTCAAATTTTCCTTCAACCTGGCAGCCTGCTTACTGGATATGTTCATCTGGATATCCCACAGGCAACTCAAACTTAACATGTAAGAAGAGGAAATAAGCCTTGTGTTCCCCATCTCATTTAACACTATTACTACCCCTTGAATCTTTGTACTTGAAACCTCAGAATCATCTTCTCAATTCTCCCTTTCATCTTTCAACATTCATTATCAATCCTGTTAATATTTCTAATACAATATATCTAATTTTTTTCTTTCTTTTTTAATTCCCACTGTCCTGGTTCCTTGGCTTAGGTCTTGTAATTGGTCTTGTGTCAAGCCTCCCTGAGCCCCAGGCATCTAATCTTCCACATTGCTACCAGAGCCCTTCTTAAAATCCTTTGCTCTTAGGAAAAGTCTAAGCTCCTTGATAATGGAATTGAAAACCTTTCCAATCTGATCTCAGTCTATCTCTAGGGTGATTTTCTGCTTTACATCTTATGCACCTTCTCCAGTTCACACCCTCTGCCCCCAGTGCTACACTTTGTGTTCATACCTCTGTGCGTTTATTCTTGTTGTCCCCTTTGCCCATAACAGTCACCTCCTTTTACTTGTTTTCAGTGTGTTTACTTTTGAAGTGATTTAAAGATTCCTTTCTCTGTGAAACTCTCTGGGCATCTTTCTTTCCTTGTCTTTTATGCCCTGGACAGAATGAGCTTATTTGATCTTTCTGCTTATGTAGCTGCTTGCTTAGCTGCTTGTTCATACTTCTAGTCTGATACATAATTTGCTGGTTGTTTATTGATTTATCATTTTGCCTTTTTAGACTATGAGCTCTTGAAAGGCAGGAATTACATATCTTTGTAGGCTCAGCACCTAATGAAATACCATAAGACTGGGACCTAACAGATATTTTCTATTGAAAATAGAAAATTGAATGAATACACAACTCACTTTAGCCTTGTAATTGGTGGGGTCAAAGGTCAATTACTGGGCTACTGCAGACTTTAATCAGGGAATTCTGATAAAGATCTTCGTGTATGTTTATCCAGGAAGGCTTTATTTCTATCCCGAGGTCCTTTCTCAGGACTTTGCTAATCCTTTAGCTCTCAGATTTTTACCCCTTCTATCACCATTTCAACTCTGAACTGCCCAGAGCAGGTATACTTCTCATAAACCTGACTGGAATGTTTATCTTTGAGATGAGTAGTTATCCAAAGTTTTGGGTGAGGAAACTGCCTTCCTGTCTGATCCTTACCTTGCTCCCCCCTAGAGGGGATAGTCTCCTGAGACACTCCAGACACAAGAAGTTATTTGACCTTCAACTCCTCCCCCACTCTCCCCTTCAGCCCCAGACTTATCTGATCTGGGAGCTGAGGAAGGAAGATAGCTGTAACCAAGTACATTCCAGTCATCTCACTGACTGGGTCCTGCAGACTCCCAGAAGGGCCCAAAAGGGATGGGCAGCTGTCTACCTGCCTTTAGCCCTCATCATTACTCCAGCTTAGGCTTCACTACTACTGGAGCCTTTTACTTTCTTTCATCCAGCCTCCCCAGGAGAAAGGCTCCAGAATCGAAGAATCAATACTCAAACTTTCATCCCTTGTCTAAGCCAGATCATTCCAAGAAAGGATTTCCAGGAAGCCACCAGGAGGCCTGAAGGCTAGGGAAACAAGGAACTGGTCCCTGTGATTCTCATGCTCAGGGCAGCCAGCGGCTCACACTTGTGGAAATGATTTCCACAGGGAATCATGCAGCTGCGCGGGCTGTAGTTTCTGAGTCTGGCAGAGTTGGACTCCTGTCTCTCGATTGCAGCACAAGCCATAGTTCTCTCTTTCCATATCCATGCTGACATTCCCTCTACACACCCTGGCCTTCCCTTCAAACTTTTACAGTCGCTGCAACTCAATAGGTACAGGTGTACTACGTATGTTTGTTGTCAAAAGTGGTTCCTGCTGCCCGCTCCTGCGCCCTGAGTTTCTCCTATGTCTGCTGACCTCTGGTGGTGATAGTTTGAACTGTACCCTCCCTTTCTAGTTAAGTGACCTGCTGGCAGGTAATGGTGTATTTTTTTTCTCAACAATCCAAATTCAAATATTCAAACACTGTATTAAATGGAAATACTTATTGATGAGTTTCATATTTATTTGCAGGCTTTTCAGCCATTAAAAGTGAAGGTAATAATAACTAGTTCAATGGAAGAATCAGATGAAGTGATTGTAAAATGTATAGCCCTAGCTGTATCCTACCACATAGGCGCTAAATTAAAGTTTATTACCTTCTCAATAATTTGTGATTTGTTCAGTGTGTGACTCAAAGTGATTTTTAAAATTCTGGTAACATAAGATTTACCATTATACCATTTTCAATGTGATTTTTTTTTAACTCTGAGAAATTTTATATAACTGATTTTTGATTCTTTAGTTTGGAAAATGAGGCCAACTCTAATATGGATTGTGAAGCCTCTCTCTGCCCAGGGAGCTGTATATCTGAGACCTGATAAAGGTTAGAATGTATCTTGGGCACAGCTGAATGGTTTTGTGCACTTGACCTCACTTTGGTTTCCCGGTTTGACAGGATCCAGTACTTTCTTCTAGGGTCAGCAAAGGGCAGAGGTTTGAAGTTAGGCATCACTGGGTTCTCAGCTGGGCCTCCAAGGCCCCCTCCTCCCACTTTGCAAAGAAAAGAGGAGGTGGCTGAATAGAGGAGGATAAGAGATTGGCTCTCTGCTCCTCCCTCTCTCTCCTTGCTTTCCCTCACACCCATCCTCTCCCCCACAGCAGCCATCTCCCCCACAGAGACTGGAAAGAGGGAGGAGGGTGGAGTTGGGGACTGAGGGATCAGAAGCCCCACAGTGCCCTGTATCTAAGGGAAGCTATGGCCAGGGGCAGCTGTGCTGGCTTATGCTCCCCCCCTCCCGCTGCTGCCTCCTTCAAAATGATGCTGGGTACTCTGGGGCTTTGGGTCCTGCTTCCCGCAGCTGTGCAAGGTAAGTGTCTACAGGGAAGGGTAGTATCTTTCCATTCACCCAATGAGGAAAAGGGGCACTTTCAGCAGCAGCCACCCCTTTGGACGAGTGGTGAGGGGGGTGGGTGAATGAGGGTGAAGGGTAGAGCCATGTGTCCCCATGGTGGGCGTCAGGTTCCAGGCCTCTGCTGACACTTTCCTTGTATGGCTTTACCATGCTGGCCCTGGGATATGAAATATGTTTTGTCTCTCTTTGTGACTGCTGTTTTTGCCCGGGCATTCACTCTCATCTTGAACCCTCCCCTCCTCCCTACCTTGGGCCACAGCACCCCCAAGCAGGCGGACCTGTGTGTTCTTTGAGGCCCCCAGAGTGCGGGGAAGCACAAAGACACTGGGGAAGCTGCTAGATGCAGGACCAGGGCCCCCCAGGGTTATTCGCTGCCTCTACAGCCGCTGCTGCTTTGGGATCTGGAACCTGACCCAAGACCAGGCACAGGTGGAGATGCAAGGTGAATGGCAAAGTATATGGCAGGTGATAGCTAGGGTGGGAGACAGGTACATCCTGGGTTGAGGGTGGCAGCTGAGGGAGAGGAGAAGAAATGGAATGTGTGGAGGGAAAGAAAAGCCCATATGAAATGGGAGGGATGCCTCTGAGAAGGGATTTATCCTCTCTGTCCCCAGACCCTATTATGTGCTCTCTCTTCCTCTCTCTCTCTCTGTCCATCTCTCTCTCTCTCTCTCTCTCTCTCTCTCTCACTTAATATCCTTCCCTCTTTCTCTCCTCTTCCCCTAATCCCACCCTATCAGGATGCCGAGACAGTGATGAGCCAGGCTGTGAGTCCCCCCGGTGTGACCCAAGCCCCCGAGCTCAGCCTAGCCCCAGCTCCATTCTCTTCACCTGCTCCTGTGGCACTGACTTCTGCAATGCCAATTACAGCCATCTACCTCCTCTGGGGAGCCCTGGGACTCCTGGCTCCCAGGGTCCCCAGGCCATCTCAGGTAGCCCCCAGGGTGCTGAACCTGGGTGGGGGCTGGGGCCCAGGTTAGGAGGAGAGGTAGAACCAGGGCCAGTTCTTACCCTACCCCCATCCCAAGCTTCATTTCTCCTGGCCTTGAGAAGTTGGTTGCCCTAGTGACTGGGAGATAATGGGGCTTGTGACCAGGGTGGGGGTGGGCTGAGAAGCAAGATCTCTGAGAAGGGGGAGAGGAGCAGAGTGAGGATTTGGGACAGGGCTCATCCAGCCTGCACTCTTATCTTAATACCCAGGAGAGTCCATCTGGATGGTGCTGGTGCTGCTGGGGCTATTTCTCCTCCTCCTGCTGCTGGGCAGCATCATCTTGGGTATAATCTGCCCCATCCCTCCCCTATGACCCCAAGACACTGCCCCAAAGCTCTGACTCCTCTCCTGACTTCCCATCATTCTGAGATCTCTACAACCTGGTTCCCAGTACCTCCCACGAGGCCCCCTTCCCAGACTCCATGCCTATGCACCCTGGCCCTGAGGCTTTTCTCTACCCCAGCCCTGCTACAGGGAAAAGCCTACAGAGCGAGAGGCGAGCCAGAGGCAGAGCGGGAGCCGGAGGCAGACTCAGGCAGAGACTGGAGTGCAGAGCTGCCCGAGCTGCCTGAGCTGTGCTTCTCCCAGGTGCTCAGGGAGGGAGGGAGGGGTCTTCTAGGCACTCCCAGAGTGTGCTGAGGAGGAAGCCTAGCCCTGACACTAGCTGAGACCCACACTCAACGCCACCTCCCACCAGGTAATCCGGGAAGGAGGCCATGCAGTGGTGTGGGCTGGGCAGCTGCAAGGCGAGCTGGTAGCCATCAAGGCCTTCCCCCTGAGGGCTGTGGCTCAGTTCCAAGCTGAGAGAGCGTTGTATGAGCTGCCAGGCCTCCGGCATGACCACATTGTCCGCTTTATCACGGCCAGCAGGGGAGGCCCTGGCCCCCTGCACTGTGGGCCTCTGCTGGTATTGGAACTGCACCCCAAGGTGAGGACCAAGAAATAATGTTTGCCTGTGTATGAATGTGTATGGATGTGGGGGCGGGGGGCGGGCTGGATGGCGGCTGGGCCTTGTCCATGCTTATTCTTCTGCTTTACATTTCTTCTCTAAAGCATTAAAAATGGATTTTTATTGTTTTTTCTTGTTTTACTATATGAGAAATACCTGCTAATACTTTAAGCTCAGAAAATAGATAAGGAAAGGAAGAAATCAAAACAATTTATGTCCTATACCTTAAGGAAAATCATTGTTAAAGAGATACCTTGATGCATAGCCCTCCGAATTCGTTCATATATTCATTCAACAAATATTTATGAATGATGTGTTAGGCATTGTGCTAAGTGCTAGGAAAAACACACCCTTTCTTTACAGATTTTATGGAGTAGTAGGGGAGACAGGAGTGGGTCAAGGAAACACAAAAATAAGTGTAAAATATCAAGTGCGTCAGGTGCTAGAAGAGACAGCTGTGGTACTGTAAGAGAACAGAGAGATGGGACTTGAGGGGAGGACAGTGAGCAATAAGGATGAAGAGGAAGGCATAGGCAGGGACCAGACCACAGCCTGCCTTGTGGGCCTATTAAGGACTTGAGGCTTTATCAGCACCTACTGCTTCTCCAACTCTGAAATCTTGAATTCCGGAAAGTTCCATCTTTGAACATGTGCCTCCCTGCCCAGTTAAAAAATCACTGCCTTTTTGGTTTTTGTTTGTTTAATTTCCCTGGCACACTGAAAGTGCTCAATGTTTGTTGAATGAAGGATTCCTGCTCCTTTCCCAACAATTCCCACTTGCTCCCGAACCACTGCTCCCCTACCCAACAGCTTTACCCATCAGCCAGCTCTCCCATGCATGCTTGACACCTAAAGCCATGTGGTTCATGAGGGGTGGCTTGGCCTAGCTCACCCGCCTCTTCTGCTTCTGTCTTTGTCCCGAGTCCTGTGAGGTAGTATAAAGTGGTTAATAGTGAGTGACACTAGAATAAGACTGCTTGGGTTCAAGCTCCACATCTCTTTCACCAAGTGACTTCCAGCCCAGTTAACTGTAAGGCTCTCTGTAAAATGGAAGTGACAGGAGTACCTACCTCCTAGAGTTGTTGTGAGGATTACAGGAGGCCTGGCCCATAGTAAGTGCTGAGGACACTTGAACTAGAGTTACTTGTGTGTGTGTGTGTGTGTGTCTGTGTGTGTGTGTGTGTGTGTGTGTGTGTATCTGACCGATGCACGTTCTAACTCCTCTATTGCTTGTTATCTTGGCCTAGAAGTGTCGGTGTGTTGGTCTGCTGAAAGATGTCTGTCAGTTGATCTCTGCTCTCTGGGGTGGATCAGCCACCTCTAGCTTTGTGTGTCCCCCTCTTCTCTTGTCTTCTCCCCAGGGTTCCCTGTGCCACTACTTGACCCAGAACACCAGTGACTGGGGAAGTTCCCTGCGGATGGCACTGTCCCTGGCACAGGGCCTGGCATTTCTTCACGAGGAGCGCTGGCAGGATGGTGGGTGAGCAGAGAGCAGGAAGCCATAAGAGTCAGGAGCCACACTACTACTGTTTCTGATTCTCCCTTAGCTTGGAGGGGAAGGACTGGGACCAAAGTGAAAGGAAGAAGATCCATGCCCCTTCAGCCTTGGCTTCTCTCGCAGGCCAATATAAGCCAGGTATTGCCCACCGAGATCTGAGCAGCCAGAATGTGCTCATTCGGGAGGATGGGTCATGTGCCATTGGAGACCTGGGCCTTGCCTTGGTGCTACCTGGCCTCACTCAGCCCTCAACCTGGGCCCCTATTCAACCCCAAGGCCCAGCTGCCATCATGGAGGTGAGTACTCTGGATAAAGATGAGGCCTGGAATGATGGTGGTGGTGCTGATGAAGATGTGCCCATCGCTGCCGCAACAGTGCATCAGTGGCTATAGCATCTGGGGCATTGCTGAGCCTGTAGTTGGGAGGATGTTGCATGGATGAGTGTTGTGGTGAAGGCTGCCAAGGTGATGATTCTTGGTCCTCCACGCCTTTCTCTCCAGGCTGGCACCCAGAGGTATATGGCCCCAGAGCTCTTGGACAAGACTCTGGATCTACAGGACTGGGGCACGGCCCTCCGACGAGCCGATGTTTATTCTCTAGCTCTGCTCCTATGGGAGATCCTGAGCCGCTGCCCAGATTTGTGGCCTGGTAAGGATGGGTACGACAGTCCCCTCTCTTCCCCAATGCCTTACCCATCCATTTCAGTTCCACCTACCTCCTGGCCCAGGAAGCTCTGCCCTTCTTCCCCTTAGTCTTTCTACAAGGAAGGTACCCCTAGCACTAGCTGACCTACTCCTATGTGCTTTTCCCCAGAGAGCAGACCACCACCCTTCCAACTGGCCTATGAGGCAGAACTAGGTAGCACGCCCACCAGCTGTGAGCTGTGGACCTTGGCAGTGGAGGAAAGAAGACGTCCCTATATCCCACCCACCTGGTGCTGCTTTGCCACAGTAAGAGACCACAGGCTGATGCCATGGGGATCTGGAGAGCCTGGGCATGGGCTTCAAGTGCTTGTCTGCCAGGACCAGTTCTTCTACTCCTATCTCTTCCCCTCTTACCACTCCTGGCTCATGTTCAGCTGAAGCTGGACAAACTTTCTCCGTATCTCAGTTCATCTTCTTCCGCTATAAGTCTCACACAGACCATTCCTGAGACTCACACCTTCCCTTTGCTCAGTCTTGCCCAGTCTGTCTTTCTTCTCCCCCGCCATCAGTTAGTCCTTGGCTTTGCTTCTGCCCTGAGCTCTGTCCCTAAGATGGCGTCTCTCCTGGTTCACTGGTATTCAGCCTTCAAGCCAATAATTCCTCGATCTGTCCTACACGTCTGTGTTTCTGCCATGACCCAATAGAACCAGTGATAGGTATAAAAAATTAAAGCAGTAGCCTAAAAGTGAAATTTCAGGGGTCCGTACAAATAGTTTTAACAGGAAAACCCTTCCCTGCTACTTGGCCTGAAATACTTGGTCTGAAATTTCCACTGCACGAGTATTTGCTGTGTTAGATAGCAGAGGCCCAGGGATTATTTGGAGAACACCCTGTTTGTCTGAAATGAAGGAGAGCAATTTCCCATCAACGTGTTAAGCCATTAACCAAAATTAACTCCTCAGAGGGAAAAGTTGGACCCTTTGGAAGGCACCCAGAGAACCTGTCTCAGGCAACAAGATGCAGAGGGCTGGATTTCAGTGAGGGAGAAAGGAGGATTGCTCCAAGAAGCATCAGAAGAGAAGTGTTGAAAACAGGGGAGTGGTGGACACCTTTTAACTCTGAGGACTACTCAGGGGGCCACTCAGGATCCTGGATTCAAGCCTGCCTCCTGGTCATTCTTCCCAGGACCCTGGTGGCCTGAGAGAGCTCCTAGAGGACTGTTGGGATGCAGACCCAGAAGCACGGCTGACAGCTGAGTGTGTACAGCAGCGCCTGGCTGCCCTGGTCCCTCCTCAGGAGGCCCACACCTTCCCAGAGGGCAGTTCACATAGCTGTCCACCTCTCTGCCCAGAAGGCTGTCTCTCAACTCCTCCCCACTGTCATTCCCCCTTTTAGGCCTCGGCTGAGAATCTGCCACTTCAGCGTTCAGCAAGGCCCTTGTCCCAAGATACTCCACCTGCCATTACCATTTCTCATGTGTAAATATGCAGTTTATGTGTAATCTATGTGCAAACATATACATGGTGATCGTATGCCTGTTTGCTCTGCCTCACCACTGCTTTTCCCACTTGACAAATGCTTGGATCCTTCTGCAGACATCCAGGCCACTATCGTTCTGACCAGTGACAGAGGGTAGGTGTGCAGAGGAAAGAGATAAATCAGCTTTCTTGATTCCACGTCTGTAGGTCATCCTCCCTTCTTGTGATCCTGGGCTCCCCCTGGCTCTCTTCTTTTCCTTCTCCTCCACAAGCCTTTATTTGGTGGGATCCCATGAAGGGCATTGGGAAAAGAGGGACGAATACAATGAAACTGCTGCTCTGATGTGCTCAGAGACCCACAGATCACTTTGTTGGGGTCCTGTACAGTATCCTTGGAGGGAGTTACCCTGTTCTGAGGCCTAGTGGGAAGTCCTCACAGCACAGGATGCTTGAGCAGGGTCTTGAATGAGCAGGAGTTTTCCAGAGGTGTTGGGGGCAGTGCAGCATTCCTGGTCCAGTGGGGTGTAGTATCACAAGGTGCAACAAGAAACTGCAAGTAACCTGAGTAGCGAAACTGTGGGATGTGTGACAGGGAGAGAGAAAAGCTGGTGAGGAGAACTGTAGGCAAGGCTTTGTGAGCCACAGTGAAAAGTTCCTTCCTTCATTTCTTTTTTGTGGGTTTTCTTTATTGACTTTTCTTTCCCACCCAAGACCCCTCAATGTCAGCCCCATTACAGGTACCTGGTTTACAGCTCTAACTCAGTGTCTAACTACCCTAGTGCCCTTGGGCAAATTACTTCCTCTTTCTAGGACTCAGATTCCTCCTTTGCCAAATAACTGGTTGGAGGACTTCTTGTCTAATCCCAGAAGAACAGTGGGGGAGCCCTGACTTGACTACAACAGGATTGCTTCCTGTTCAGTGACCAACTAGCTCTATGTCCACGGGCAAGTTACTTAACCTTTGGGATCTCAGTTTTATCATGTGTAAAGTATGGAAAAAAACACTTACCCTGCTCGCAGGGTCAATTCAGGGTGAAAAAATAAAGGTGACAGGTTATACACAGCACCTAGGAGCAGTTGTGACTGAGCACCGAGATGATCTCTAGGCCCCTTCTAGCTTGGTTTTTCTAGAGTTCCAGGATTAGCCTCTGGAGAGCCCATGAAATGTCGCCTTCCTTCAGACTCAGGTCTCTAATTGTCATCACTTGGATAGGCAGCCACCACCTGAAACTAAACACATCAAAATCCAACCTTCTGCCTCCCCCTCACCAACAGGTCTGCTTTCCCTTCTCCCCTGACTCTGAAGGACATCAAGTTTCTCTTGGTCCTAGAAGATCCCAATAAGGAAGATGTTTTTTGTCCCCTCCTGTGGCCCCAGTTCATCCCACCCGTATCCAGTCAGTTCTCAAGCGCCACTGAGGTTGCATGGGCAGGGCCTGCTTCTGGGCACTCTCCCCTTTTCCTTCCTCCTAGGCCTGGCAGCCTTAACTACTGAAAGTGCCTCTTGGCTGCCTACTTTTTCCCCCAATCTAGATTAAACACCACTCTCTAAATAATCTTAAACATAAATTCGCATTGTGTTTTGCCTCTGTGAACAGTCTACTTGCCTGTTTTATGACAATCATGTGAGCACTATTTACAGAGGTGGAAATCAAGGGCTCACAGAAGTTTAGGACTGTATCTAAGGTCACACAGATCTTAAGTAACAGAGCAGGGATTTTCATCATTAAAAACGATGTTTAAGGCCCTGGCTGGTGTGGCTCAGTGGATTGAGTGCTGGCCGGTGAACTAAAGGGTCACCAGTTGGATTCCCAGTCAGGGCACATGGCTGGGTTGAGGGCCAGGTCCCCAGTAGGGGGCACATGAGAACCAAACACTGATGTTTCTCTCCCCCTCTTTCTCCCTCCCTTCCCCTCTCTCTGAAAATGTATAAAATATTTAAAAATTAAAAATAAAAAATAAATCTGCAGTTGGTTGAAGTGTCGTCCCATAACCAAAACGTTGCAGGTTCGATTTCCTGGTCAAGGCACATACCTAGAATGCAGGTTTGATCTCCGGTCCAGGTGTGTCCAGGAAGCAACCAATTGATGCTTCTCTCTCACATCAGTGTTTCTCTCTCTCCCTTCATCTCTCTCTGAAACACAATGGAAAAAATATCTCAGTGAGGATAAAAAAAACCAAACAAACTATAATCACAAGACAAACAAACAAACAAAACCCAGTAGAGGGATATTTTCCAAAATACGCGTCCAGTACTCCTCAAAACTGTCAAGATCATCAAAAACAAAGTCTGAGAAAGCATCACAACCAAGAGGAACCTAAGGATACATGATGACTAAATATAATATGATATCCTAGAATAGAAAAGGACTTTGGGTAAAAACTAAAGAAATATGAATAAAGTTAATAATCATAAGTCAATATTGGTTCATTAAGGTAACAAACATACCATACAAATGTAAAATGTTAATAATAGGGGAACTGAGCATGCAGAGTATAAAAACTCTTATCACCTTCTCAATTTTTCTGTAAATCTAAAACTTTTTTTAAAAAATAAAGTTTATTAAACAACAACAACAACAACTAACACCATCTCCAAAATTTCAGAGAGGCCATAAATATAATGAACAAAGCGTGGGTTGTGGTAATCATTACAATGTTTACTTGCAGTAATTTTGAGTGGGCGTATTGTAATATGCTGTGTTGAAGGCATCACTAATGTAAAAGCCAGGAAACCTAGATTATCTTGACTCTCCTACCTGTGAACTGTTAGAAAATATTTATTTATTTAATTTTCTCAGGAAGTTGAATGAATAATTCTCTAAGTCATTTTCAACCTTTAATTCCACGATTCTATGATAAAATATGATTATTTCACCAAATCCAGCATTTGCCTAGTTGGTATTTCCATGATTTGTTATTCTATGATCATGGAGAAGCAATACGCATGTAAATAAGCTTTTTAGAAACTTGAAAACATAAGTCAATGTATAGAAGTATACTTACGGGAGAAAAACTGTGTTGCTGAAGACAGAGGTGGTGCACAGTGGGAAGAAGACTGAGCTTTTACCATCTACCTTTATTTTTACCTCTTGAATTCTGAACATTCTATTTGTATGTTTTGTCTATTAAAATTAAATATACTTGACCCTTGAACAACATGGAATTTGGGGACACCAACCCCTGCATAATTGAAAATCACTTGTAACTTTTCACTCCCCCCAAATTTAAGTTGTCTTGGTATGAGTGGAGGATTGATTCCAAACCTCCTCTATATATCTAAATCTGAGGATGCTCAAGCCCCCTATATTAAATGACATAGATCAATGCATCCAGTCAGCCCTTCGCACCCACAGACTCCTAACTGTGGATCAAAAACTGTACAGATATTGTTCATTTAAAAAAATCCACATGTAAGTGGACATACACAGTTCAAACTCATGTTATTCAAGGATCAAATATATTTACTCATTACTTTAGAAAGTCTGTACCTAGCCCTGGCCTGGTGACTCAGTTGGTTGGAGCATTGCCCCAATACACCAACGTTGCAGGTTCAATCTCTGGTCAGGGTACGTATAAGAAGCAATCAAGGAATGCATAAACAAGTGGAACAACAAATCCATGTTTCTCTCTCTCTCTAAAAAAAATTAATTAATTAAATAAAGTAGAAAGTCTGTACCTAGAAAAAAAGAATTGGTGGGAAACCACCAAAATATTAACAATAATGATTCTATCCTCTTTGGGCGATGGGACCTTAAAAGTTCTTTTTTCTTTGTACTCTTTTGCATTTTCCAACTTTTCTGCAATTCTCATCATTACTTATAGAATTTAGGAAGAGCATGTGAACAAATATACTATTACCCTCTTTACCTCATTCTCAGCTGATAACTTAGCTTATTTCCCTGCAGGAAAAAACAAACAAACAAAACAAAAAACAAAAAAAAAAACCAACATCGGGAGCAATCAGCAAAGAATAGTCACATATTCCCACCACTAAATCTACCAATGCATTTGCACTTGGACCTGTAGACTCTGATTTCCCTCCTATTACAATAATAACACCATATATAGGACTTATATGTCCAGTGGTGCTCTGAGTCCTTTACATGTATTAATGAGTTAAGTATTATTATTATCTTTCATTTTACAGGTGGGGAAACTGAAACATGCAAGTTTCTTTTGAAGTACCTTGTCCAAGGTTACAAAGGAGGTAGTCTGGCTTCAGAGTTCATTCTCTCAACCACTTTCCTGTGCTGAATGAACTGTCCTATCTAAGGGCAGTGCCTCTACATGTAACCTGGAACTCCTCTCTTCCTGGTCACTTAGGAACTTTGCTATTTCAATTATCCCTTCTTTCTCCAGCAACATAATTTTTTCCTCTCTACTGCATTATTCCCATCAGTTTACAAACATGCTTTAAACTCTCCCCTCGTAAAAGGCCATCCTGGGTTGTCCACCCTGTTATGATTACTGCTCCATTTCTCTGCTTTCTTATTAACCAATGCTCATTGGAAGACTTGCTTTTATTTACTCTCTTCACTTCCTCATTTCTCATTCTCTCCCCAATGTTTTAGGCAAAATTCCTTTTCTAGCATGTAATTAAAATTGCTCTAAATAATTCACTATTCTTGCAAAAGTCAATGACCAGCTCAGTCCTTATCCTTTGTAATTTATCAGCAGCACTTGACGCATTGGATGGCTTCCTCCTTGACTCCTTTCTTTATACTACTCTCTTCTGGTTTTCCTTTTCCTTGCAGGCCACTCATTCAGTATCCTTTGCTCCCTCCCCTCCTCTTCCTGATTTCTAAATGTTGGCAGGCCCGAGGCCAAGTGGTGGGCCCTCTCTTCTACTCTGGTCACAATTTCTCCCAGTTGACCTCATCTTTCTTTTTCGCTTTACATACTTTGACAGCCCTTTAATTTTTTTATTTTATTTTATTGATTTTTAGATGGAGAAAGGGTGAGAGGGAGAGAGAGAGACAGAGAAACATCAATTTGTTGTTCTACTTACTTATGCATTCATTTGGTTGCTTCTTGTATGTGCCCTGACTAGGGATTGAATCCGCAACCTTGGCATATCAGGATGACACTCTAAATAACCAAGCTACCTGGCCAGGGCCCATACCTTGATAACTCTTTATTTTTTTTCTCTTCAGACCAGACCTCTCCTTGAGCTCCAGAGTGTCAAATTGAACTGCCTTCTCAACCTCTCCACTTGGATATCCGATAAGCACCCTAACCTTATCCAGATGTACAAATCTGCTCCTCCCTGATCTTCTTTATTTCAGTAGACCGCACTATTATTTCTCAGTTATTCGGTATTCTTGGGTTCATTCTTGATTTCTCTGTTTCTTTTATACTCTATATCCAGCCCACATTGGCTAAGCTCTACCTTTAAAAAATACGCAGAGCCTAACCACTCCTGATCATCTCCACAACTTCCACCCAAACCACCACCATCCCTCCTCTGGACTACAACAGTAGCCTCCTGACTGGGCTCCCTGCTTCCGCTTTCACCACCTTTCTCTGTCTTGTGTTTTCACCACACAGTAGCCAGGATATATATTTTTTAACCATTCGAACCATATTTAAGTGTGTAGTTCAGTGGCATTAAGTACATCCACATTGTTGTGCAGTGATGACCACCATCCTTCAGAACGTTTTCATCTTTTCAAAATGAAACTCTGTGTCCATTAAACAGTAACTCTCCCATTTCCCCTTCCTCCAGTCCTTGGCAGTTACTTTCTGTCTCTATGAATCTGACTACTCTAGATACTTCATATCAGTGGAATCATACAGTCTTTGTCCTTTTGTGCCTGGCTTATTTCACTTAAAATAATGTCTTCAAGATCCATCCATGTTGTAGCATGTGACAGGATTTCCTCTCCTCTCCTCTCCTCTCCTCTCCTCTCCTCTCCTCTCTTCTTCCTTCCCTCCCTCCCTCCTTCCCTTCCTTCCTTCCTTCCTTCCTTCCTTCCTTCCTTCCTTCCTTCCTTCCTTCCTTCCTTCCCTGAGGACATGCTTATTGGTTTTAGAGAGTGGAAAGGAGGGAGAAAGAGAGAGAGAGAGAAACATAGATGTGAGAGGAAAGCATTGATCTGTTGCCTCTTGTATACACTTGCAACACAGGCATGTGCCCTGGTGCCCAACCAGCTGAGCCACACTTACCAGGGCTCCTTTCCTTTTAACGCTCAATACTATTCCATTATACTTATATGTCACGTTTTTTTCTTATCCTTGCCCAGTTTTTTTTTTTCATTGCTTTTAGAGAGAGAAGAAGAGAGGAAGAGAAGAAGGAGGGAGGGAGGGAGGGAGGGAGAGAGAGAGAGAGAGAAACACATCAATTAGCCGTCTTCTCATAAGCACCCTGACTGGGGCTTCAACCTGCAACCTGGGGGTATGTACCCGATCAGGAATCGAACCCACAACCTTTTGGTCTACGGAAAACACTCCAACCAACTGAGTCACACCAGCCAGGGTGATGCCTACCACTTTTTGTTTTTCCATTCACCTGCTCATGGACGTTAGGTTGATTTTGTCTTTGGGCTATCATGAATAATGCTTCTATGAACACTGATTTTACAGAATGATTTTTTAAAAATGAAAATCAGATCATGTCATTCCTGTGCTCAAAATCCTCCAGAAGCTTCCATTCACACTTAGCATAAAATCTGAACTCTTTTCCACAGCTTACAAAAATGTATAAATATTTGTACCATGGCCCCTCACCTTACTTCACTTTTCTACATGGTATACTCATTACTTGACATTTTATTATATACTTGTTTATATTCTGCCTCTTCCTCCAGAATAGTACCCCAGTGAAAGCAATGGTTTTTTCCTGTTGTGTTTTTACTTTTTCTCTAGTGCTTAGAACAGTACCTGGGTAGCTTGAGAAGTATTTGTTGAATGAATGAATGAATAAATGAATGATAGAAACATGGTAAATAATTACTGATTTAATGAATGAGCTTAAGTGAGCTTTAAAAGCATTACTTAAATGCTTTTAAATAATCTGAGTTTAAAACTGAGGAAGTGTTTTCCATGTAGCAGGTAGGTGAAGAGAGATATGGAGGATATTGGCAACTTATGAAGGTCCTGCACAGAGGTTAAAATCATCCTGGTCAAAGAGTAACAATTCTTAATATTAATAAGAATCATGATAGTAATACATTCTAACATATAATAACTATTATGTTGCAGATACACGATTATCTCATTACAACCACCCTATGCAAGACCCGCAAATATGGAGGGCCAATTGTGTTTTACCGATGAGGAAATTGATGTCCAAAATAACTTCTTCAAGGTCTTGCAATGAGGGGCAAAGCCAGGATTTTAATCCAGGTCTCTTTGACTGACTGCAGAGCTACCATGCTCTATTTCTCTTTGTTCATTCATTCATTCAGTCACATAGTTTTAAATTTAACAGTTTATTCATTAATGTCCTCCTATGTATCAGGTACTGTGTAAAATGTTGAGTGTTAGTAAATACAGTCCCTGCTTTCAAGAAGTTTGCAGTCTAAAATAGGAAGCTGACATTAATAAAGTATATACTGACTCATGTATAATTATAAAGTGAGGTAGGTGTGTTAAAGGAAAGGCAAAATTGCATCAGAAACTACAAAAAAGGGACCTCACTTGACTACAGTATCAAGGATGCTTCCCTGAAGAAGTAAGTGACCCTGGAGCTGAGGGCTGATGAATGAGCAGGAGCTAACTGGCAAAGTGGAAAGAAACAGGGAGAGCATTCCAGGTTGAAGGGTCAGTATTTGCAAAGGTTGTCTTGCAAAAGGAACCAAAATCTTTTGGAGGGATGGAAGAAAGTCTAGAGGCTGCAGGACAAAAAGCCAGGGTTGAGCAGTATGAAATGAGACTAGAGAGGTAGCAAGCCCAGAACACTGCAGACATGACAGTAATACGATTTTGGGTATTTCTTTGTTGGGTGAGTTGGGGAAAACAGTCTCTCATATATTGCTGGTGAGAATACAAATAAATACAACCTCTATGGGGAGTAATATATCAATATCTATAAAAAGTAAAAATATGTAAAATGTCATATATACAGGGTTATTTGTTGCAACATTATTTTTAATAGCAGACAACTGAAAATAGTGTGAAAATCTGCTGGCTGGTTAAATTAATTATGGTACATCATACAAAAGAATAAAATGCAGTTGTGAAAATTGCTGAGTATGATACCTTTTTACTATTATGGAAATACCTTCAAGATCTATTAAGTAGGAAAGCGTTGAAAATTAACTCTACATAATTTGCTGTTTTTGTATTTAAAGAGGGGACATACATTTATATTAGTATTTGCTTGGTTGTAATGAAAAAACTGTGAAAGTATATATAAAAAACTAATTACAGGGGTTATAGGGGTTGGGAGAGGCAGGGTAGATGAAGAACAAGAGTGGGGGGAGACTTCTCAATGTATACTTCTTTCAGCTCATGTTACCTATTCAACAAAAATTAACACATACATGTAAAAATAGTTTTGCCCTGGTTAGTGTGGCTCAGTGGATGGAGTGTCAGCCTGTGAACCAAAAGGTCACTGGTTCAGTTCCCAGTCAAGGCACATGCCTGGGTAGCAGACCAGGTTCCCAGTAGGGGGCACGTGAGAGGCAACCGATGGATGGATCTATCTCTCACATTGATTTTCTCTCCCTTTCTTTCTCCCTCCCTTCCTCTCTCTCTAAAAATAAATAAATACAGTCTTTAAAAATAGTTCTGACCTTTGTCTTGAGGATAATCAAAAGTCATTGAAGAATTTTAAGCAGTAGGGTGACATCAGATTTGGCTTTAGAAAAAAATCTCCCAGTTTGCAGTATGGGCAATGAATTGGAAGAAGACCAGGGTGAATGCTGACAGGACTGCTAAGAGGTGACTGCGAACTACAATAAGATAACATTTCACACCCACTAGAATGGCTATACTGTACTAATAAAGACAGACAGTAACAAGTGTTGATGCAGATGTGGAGAAATTAGAACTCTTATATATTCTTGGTGGGAATGTAAAATGGTGTGTCTATTTTGAAAAATAGTCTGGTAGTTCCTTAAAAAGTTAGACACAAAGTTACCACATGACCCAGTATTTCCTTTCATTGGCACATACTCAACAGAATTGAAAACATTACGATCCACAAAAACTTGTACATGAATGTTTATACCAGCAATATTCATAATAGGAAAAAAGTAAAAACAATTTAAATGTCCATCAACTGATGAATGAATAAACAAAAGTGGTAGATCCATTCAGTGGCATATTATTCAGTATTTCCTTCATAAAAAAATGAGGTACTGATTAATACTACATGAATAAACCTTGAAAATATTATGCTAAGTGAAAATAATAAAAGGCCACATACTGTACAATTTTCCATTTATATGAAATGTCTGGAATAGGCAACTTTATAGACAGAATGATGATTAATGGTATGTACAATTCTTTGAAATTAGAACTGTATTAGTTAAGACCAATTTTTATAAAATGTTAAGTATGCTTAAGAAGAATATTTTTAAAGTTTTGGGTGCATGGTTTTATATACCCCTATGTTCATTAAATCAAGCTTGTTAATTGTCATTACAGAAAAAAAGAAAAAAGGAGAGAGGCCATTGCAGTAATCCAGTCGAGAGATGATGATAGTTTGGGAGCAAGGAAGATGAGAAGTGCAGGGATTCTACAATGGAGTGGTGTTGGAGCCGGGTTGGGGAAGAGGCGAAGAATGAGCCATCAAGGATGACTTCCTTGATTCCTGGTTTATGGGTTTCGATAGCTGGGAGCCAAGAACTCCATTTGTTCTTTTTAATGGGCAGGGGGTGTGTTTACATATGTAAGCCTTTGAGGATTTTTCCTGAGCCACCTTCCTGGTTTCGCCCGGAGGAGTGTCCTTCCGTAGTCTGGGATGGTTTCTAGTTTACGCAATTCAACAGACGGCGGAGCTACGCAATCGAGATGGGGCAACCTAGGAGAGATTAGGAAATCTTTATATTTCCGGCAAGAATGTTTCTTTACTTCCCACAGAGGTAGGAGGGAGGTGGCAATATTGAGGCTTGGAGCTGAGACTCAGCAGCTTCCCCTCGTCCCTAAGCGCTCTGTATATATTTGTGTTGCAACACTTATCACGGTGTACTGTATTCACATTAAAAGGTGTTACACCCACTGGACAAAAAGCTCAGAAGGGAGGTTCTGAATTTACTCTCGGCATCTTAAGGGCTTTGCCCTGAAACTGACTCCGCCCTGTCCTAGTCCCGCACGCAGGGAGTTCCGGCCCGCCCCTCTGCAGCTGCCTCATCCTGAAGAGCCCGGCTCCGCCCCTACGGCAACCGCTGTCTTCTAGCCCTGTAGGGACTGGAGTGATTGACGAGCATGTTATCCAATCATAATGCCGAGTGACCACATAATTACCAATTAGGTGGTAGCAGAGGCGGGTGCCGAAGCCCAGGGTGGCGGTGACCAGGAAATGAGAGCAGAGACTGAGAAGGACGAGTCGAGCCCAGGCGGTGGTGTAAAGGTGACTGGGCATCTGGATTCCCCAATTTCCTCCTTTTCCCGTTCCTGGGTCAGGGGTCCCTTGGCAGCTGGGAGTCAGGATCTCCATTTGCCCTTTTAATGGGCAAGAGGGTGTGTCTACATATGTAAGCATTTGAAAATTTTTCCTGAGCCACCTTTTTGATTTCGCCTGCATCTTCCTGGTTGTCCTCGAGAAGGTGGAGGGGCGCGGGGGTCGCCGCCTCTGGCCCTGGTTAGGTAGCTCAGTTGGTTAGAGCGTGGTATCCATATGCAAATATTGTGGGTTCAATCCCCGTCAGGGCACGTACAAGAAATCAATAACTAATAAATAAAGAGAAGGGTCTTTCTTAGCCTGAGGTGGCGGTAGTGCCCCCTGCCCCCCTTCTGGGGAGCGGTAAAGTTGTTTAAAATCCTTCCAAAGGGAGATGAATGATGAGGATGTCACGCGGACTCTGTCCCTCTCTTGCGGAGTTAGACTTCCAGCTGCGGCCAGAGGTACTGGAAGGTGGAGTAGCCCTGGGAGCTAGGTCCCTGTGGTTAGGGAAGTAGGAATAAAGTAGGGATTGAGTGGAAAGAGATTTGTTATGTGGAGGTCATGGTAGTTGTCAGAGCCTACTGTAGAGCTGGAGGCGTTGGGTGGGACTCGGTCTCTAAATCCCCTTACCACCTGTGGGCGGTCAACCTTTTGCCTTCATTTCTTTCTCCTCAGGCTGGAGGAAAGGCCTGACGATGTGGAATCCTAATGCCGGTAGGTGTTTGGTATATGGGGGGCTCTCTTCTCCTGCCCTAACCCTTTAAGGATTGAGAAACTGAATCCCCTTCATTTTGTTGTTTGTCGTCAAGAGGCTCCGGGCAATTCTAACTTTAATTTATTCTTTGCTTCTTCCACCAGGGCAACCAGGGCCAAATCCGTATCCCCCTAATGTCGGGTACCCTGGAGGCTCCAATCCTGCCTATCCACCACCGCCTGTCAATCCTGCCTTTCCTCCAGGTCCCTTTCCTACTCCTGTAGGAGCTCCCCAGGGGAATCCAGCTTATCCCCCAGTTGGGCCCCCTCATCCTGTGCCACAACCAGCATATCCGGGATGCCAGCCAACAGGTCCCTACCCACCTCCATATCCACCACCTGCCCCTGGTATGCCTACAGTGAATCCATTGGCTCCTGGCATGGTAGGACCAGGAATGGTGATGGACAAGAAGATGCGGAAGAAAATGAAGAAAGCTCATAAAAAGATGCATAAACACCATAAGCATGGCAAGGTCAGTGCCCTCTGGAGCTTGGCTAGGAAAGACCAGGCAAGTAGTGGGTGGCCAAGGGGGATTCAGTCTGAAGACATGGGGCAGCGACTGTATTGCTATGGTAGATGGGTCTTCCTCTTTATAAAAAATTCCCACTGGGAAGAATCTAACAATCTTTAAAAATGTTTGGCTAATTGGGCCTTTTATCTGTGAGGGGTAGGCTGAGCCTTAGAATGGATATCAGAATCGAAAGGCATTCTTGTTTGCTTTTCTCTCCCCCAGAATTTTCCCCCCTTCCTTACTCACGGATGCATGTTTTAGCACTATAGTATACTTGTGCCTATAATTTATTCCTTGCCTAGGCATTGGCTCTGGTAAAGAAATTTGGGAAACTTGCTTCAAATGCAGTATGTTAAATTCTGTGCAATGAATTGAGGTGGTTTAATCCTTTTCTGTACTTTCACTGCTGAAGGAAATCTTTGCTTTTGCTATTTAAGGGACAGTCTGGTTTAAGACTCCTGACCTTCTTAGGGACCTGGGTGGAGGGGTAGGACACCAAAGAATGTCCCATTGGAGTAATAAATGTCATTTGGATCTGATGCTATCTCCTTTCCCCTTTCCCCTTGCAGCATTCCTCCTCCTCCTCCTCCTCTTCCAGCAGTGACTCTGACTGAATACAGGGTCGGGACCCTTCCCTCAAGTCTCTCCAGTTCTGCTCTCCCATCAAGCTTCAGATGCCATCTTGCACTGGGGGGAAATTAGCCCTTGTGTCCCTCTACCCCTGTCTCCCAGTCTGAGCCTCACTCTCCTGTTCAGCCCTCATTGGTTAGGGGAAATGGGAAAAGAATTGCCATGGGCTAGCAAAAGCCATCTTCTCAGTACTTGGATAGAACTTTTAGCTGATAAGTTTTGTAGGAGAACTGTTTTTTGAAGATGGTGAAACTTTTGAGCTAAATGCTGAAGACAAGTCTAAGATCTAGAAAATGTGATTTTTTTTTTTTTACTTTCTTTTGTAATATTTGTGGTTGGGGAGGTGTTGTGGAAACTTAATTATGGGAAAGAGGAACCAAAGAACAAACTGTACCTTTTTTTATAATTGTGGTACACTTGGTGATTTAATGGCAAATACAGTTCCCAGCATGGCTTTAACTGATTGCACTAACTATAAGGCTGCTGGGAAGTGGAGTGTATTTGTTGATGAGTTCTGAATGCCATTTTGGAACCTAATCTCTACTCCTTAGCTCAGTATGCTATCTCAGGTCCTCCCCTCATTCTCCAACTCTCAGTCCAAATAAAGCTGTTTCTTCTAGTCTCTGTTCACCTGTGCCATTACCTTGGTTGGGCCCAGCACATTCTACTACTTTTGCTGCCCTTCCACAGACCCTTTAAAGTGCATCAGATTTATAGAAAGGAACCAGAGCATCAGTGAGCAAGACACCACACTGTCTCTACGTTTCTGAAGTGGGAGGAACCTTCAGAATTGGTTCAGGCTTAGTGGAATGAATCTTTACTGTCTTCCCTTTAATGAATGGCTATAGGTCTTTAGCATAAGTTTTTTTATCTGCTACTGAGGTTCTCAACCCTGGCTGCCCATCAGCCATCAGAGAGTAACTTAGAACTTTGCCCCAAATCTCTTGAGTAAGACTCTTTAAGGATGGGGTTCCAAAAATTAGTATTTTTAAGAAACTGTGTGGGTGATTCTGATGTACAGCTAGAATTGAGGGCCACTGGTTCACTCTGTGCCATGCATGGTATGGCACATCAGGTTCTCCAAGATCTGTAGAGGAAAAAGGCATCTAAGAGAATTGATTAATAAAGACAGACGCTACCAAATGCCAGAAGGATGTAAACCTAGAAATACCTGGGAAGGGAAGGAGGAATCAAAGATGACTTCATAGTAAAAGTGACATTTCAACTACCTCTTGGGCCTTGAGTGTGAAAATATGAGTGGAAAAAATTGTAAGAGTGGATTTACCGATCCCCTGTACCAAGTAGATGGCAGAGAGGAGCTGGGAAAGGAATGTGCTTAGGTATAGAGTTAGAAAGCTCCATAGTATATTTAGGGATCACAGGTATCTCGGAATGATTTTCTGGAAAGTCATTTATTGAGGAAATACAGCGTTCTGGGGTGCTGAAGCTACAAAGGTCAATGAGAGTCCCTGCTCTGTATAACCTGCAAGATCCAATGGAGCAGACAGACACGTGACTATGCGAACAGGTTATAGTACAGTTAAAAAAGACCACAATAGAGACATGGATCGAGCAGTGGGGGAGCAAAGGAAGGAGTGACAGTGCCCCTGAGAAAATGAGCTAGGTTTGGGCTGGGCCTAAGAATGATAAGAGTTTTTCAGTTGGTAAATACTGTCAGTTAATATTGAGTGTTTATTATGTGCCAGGTACTGAGTGCTTTACATTTATAACTTGTGTAATTTTCACAGCAACTCTGTAAGTTAGGTACTGTTAGTCCCATTTTGTAGATGAAGAAAACTTGTCAGGATTTGAAATTAGGCAGTGAGGCTCAAGTCTCTACTCTTAACCCAATGGATTTCAGGCAGAAGTAGTTTTACAGAGGCACAGAGTTGAAACAAGATACAGGATGAGTTCAGAAGTTCCTGAACCTGAGTTCCCTTTCAAAGGCCTGAAAGCAGGAGGAAATGAAGCTGAAGTGGGGAAGATGGGGCTAATGAAGGGAGTAGACTTGAGAGATGTTTCTGAGGTGTGTTCCACAGGGCTTGGGGATTGAATGAGGGCCTTGAAGAACAGGGAAGGAGTGTATTTAGCTGGCTGTATTCCATCCATGACTTTTCCCTGGGGCAGGTTATATGAAATAAATGCTTGAGACCTTCCTATATTTTAGAGCTAGCTTCGAATTATATTAGGAAATCCTAGGCTAATGTCTGCTTTTCCAGTTTCCTGGATTTGGGAACCATTCTAATGTGTTTTTTTTTTCCATTCACACTGTTTTCATTTATTCATCAGATTTCTTTTTTGAGGAGGAGAGGGGAGATGTGGGCACAGGGGGATTGTGAGGTGAAGGGAAACAGATGTAGATAAACCAGAAATGAGAGACAATGAGAAGGGGCCAGGGGGGTGGGTGTGGGGGTGGGGCACGGAATACAAAGTAAAACAAATGAGTGAGAAAACCCACTGACTTTCTCTACTTTTAATAGTAGAGCACACATCTCCCCTTCCTGGCATTTCTAGGCCATATACAGAGCACCTTGCTGTTGTTTTGTTACTACTGTTTCTCAAAAGTTTATTAACTTCCTCAAAGCTGAAAGTATATTTTTAATAGGATGCCCAGTAAAAAGTAAAGTTCTCCTTTCATCTCAGATTCTCAGCCTCCTCCTCAAAGGCAACCAGGACTACTAGATTCTTTTGTATACTTCCAGAGCTATTCTGCATAGTTAAGTCCCCACCTCCACCCCACCCTTTTCATTTCTATCTCACATTGTTCCTATTACCCCTCTCCCGCTTTGTATCAAGTGGGAGCATAGTACAGGCCCTCTTTTGGACCTAATAGTTTCTCATTTAATTATCTATCTTGGACTTGATTCCATATCTCTCTGCGTGTGTGTACTCTGTGCAGATAACATTTTTTTAAATCACCCAAAGATATATTTATTGATTTATTTCTGGGAGAGAGATACTGATGTGAGAAACATCGATCAGTTGCCTCCCACACACACCCTGACTGGGGATCGAACCCTCAACCTGGTTATGTGCCCTGACTGGAGGTCCAGCCTACAACCTTTTGGTGCATGGGATGATGCTCCAACCAACTGAGTCACTCGGCCACGGTGATAACATTGTTTTAACAGCATTTAATTTATTCAACCAATCTTTTATTGCTGAAATTTTAGATTGTTAACAGTCTTGCTATCACTTAACTGCTGCAGTGAACATTTTACATATATCTTTGCCAGATGCTGAAAACTGGATGCCCACGGCTGTAGCTATGAGACTTTGAGGGACCACTCTGTTAAATATCAGATATTTTCAATAAAGGTTCAGATTTCAAGCTAGAAATCCTAGCAACAGTGGGCCCAGATTTCTAAAGGCAGAAATATGGCCCTCAGTAGTGATCATTCCTTGTAGATGGGTTGCATACTTTCCAGTCTTCTCCTTGTCCTTTCAATTTCCTGTTGCCTTTCTTAGGCCAGCTTCTCCCAGTTACATTACTTACCTGGCTCCGGGAGCATTGGGTTTGTGCCCTTTTTTGTACATCAGTTTAAGACTTTCAAGGTGATGGTTCTCAAATGTTTCTGTCTTATGCCCTTACCACTCTGTGCCATTCTTTTCTTACTAGAAACTAAGTATAGCAAGATTTCCACACAACTGAGAATGGGAAAGGAAAGGAAACTCATGAGATTTAAAATACAAGTTGACACTTCAGCTTTGGGGACTGCCAATCATGGGATGACTCTTTAGTTTGCTATGTTTGGGATCATCTCCCTATATCAGGTTGCTCTGTGACCCTAGGCAGGTTCACTCACTTGACTGGCTTGGTTCCCTTCTGAGAAGAATTTAGTGATTTGTAAAATTATCTGCTATTACTGTTAGGTGCATCCCATCTTTCTCTTTCAAAGTTGGCTGCAATTGTAGGCCAGCTCCAATAGTAGCTATGTTACTGTTAGAAGAGGACGATGTTACTTTATCAACTTTTAACTTGATCTTTGTTAACTTGATCTCCACATTAGAGATGATTTCATGGATAGCCACTCACTTTCACTCTGGCTCTCAGAACCCCTGGAGTATAAATGACTCAAGTGTAAAATCTTGAAATTAATCTGACCTTCAGCCCAAGCCTCACAGTAAGCTTGCTTCTTAGTTTGCTTTTTTCTGGGTGTCCTATCATCATCCTACTTTGTTTCCTCTCTTTCAGTATTTGATCTGGCTCTAGCCTTTGCCTTTGCCAAATGACAGACCCTCTTTTATTTCTATTTCACATTATTCCTAATGTCCACCCCCTCATCTAGGGGTTGTGGTGGTCGGGTGGGTGGGAGTGAGGAAAGGCACTGGAGTCCCCAAACCTTATTTCCACTTCAGGAAACTACCCCTCTTCAGATGACTCCTTTGAATTGGGGTTGCCCAATCAAACCTGACTAATATTAAGGCCAGAACTAACACCCAAAGTACTTGAAGAAGGTTCAATAATAACCCTGTATGTACCTCTGCCTCCTTTAGTTTCTTTCTCCTTATTTTGTCTTATTTCCCTTCCAGGGCTCTTCTCCATTTAAAAAAAAAAAAGTTTTAATGCGGCTGTGACTGCGTGGCTCAGTTGGCTGGAGCACTGCCCCTGTGCATCAAAAGGCTGAAGGTTTGATCCCCAGTCAGAGCACATATGGGAGGCAACAGATGGATGTTTCTCTCTCACAATGATGTTCCTCTCTCTTCCTCTCTCTCTAAAATCAATAAACATATCCTTAGGTGAGGATTTTGATAAAAAAGGTTTAATGTGGAAATTTACAAGAGTAGAGAAAGCAGTTTAATAGATTCCTATATTCCCGTCACCTAGCTTCACTAATTATCAATTTTGCCAATTCTGTTCCATTCCATATCATATTTTTTCCAATTTTTACTAATGAAAATTATTTTTTAAAAGTTTAAACAGTACACTGATCACCCATGCAATCTATCACCTACACTCAATAATTGCTAACACTACCATATTTACTTAGACATACCTGTGTGAACCACCTGAAAGTCTGTTGAACACATCATGACCCTTCACCCTTAAATATTTTGTCATGCGCCTGTCTTAAAAAAAATTTTTTTTTAATCCTTGCCCAAGGTATGTTTTTAATTGATTTTAGAGAGAGTAAAAGAGAGAAAGAAACACTGATGTGAGACAGAAACAACGATCTGTTGCCTCCCATATGCACCTCAGCCAGGTATCAAACCTGTAACCTAGGTATATTCCCTGACTGGGGATCAAACCCTCAAACTTTTGATGTACGTGATGATACTCCAACCAACTGAGCCACCTGGTCAGGGCTCATCATGCACCACTTAAATATTATAGTGTGTCTCCTACATAACCACAGTTCCATTATTGCACTTAAGAAAATTAACAATACTTCCTAATATTAGCGAATATTCAGTTCATGTTTGAATTTCCTCAATTGTCCCCAAAATATATTATATAGGAATTTAAAAAAACCCCACAAAAACAGTATCCAAACAAGATCTACACATTACATTAGGTTATTATTGCCTTTTTTATTTCTCATTCATCTCACCTCCTCTTACTCTTTTTTTCTTTTACATTGCCTTTTTGAAGAAACCAGCCTGTAGTTGTTTTGCAATATGTCCCACAGTCTGGATTTGCTGATTACCTCCTTACAGTGTGATGTGTTTAACTTGTTCCTTTATCCCATGCAAATATCCTATAAATTGCAAATTAGGTCTAAAGGCTTGATTGGATTAAGATTAAACACTTAAACAAAAATACTTAATAGATGATGCTACATACTTATTGCTTCTCACCAAGGACCACATAATGTCAAAGTTGCCCTACTATTATTGATGCAAAGTTTGATTACTTGGGTAAGGTGTTGACTGTCAGATCACTCCATTTTATCTTTTTTTAAAAAATAATTTATTTAATTTTTGAGAGAGGGAAAAAGAGAGGGAGAGAAACATCGATATGTGTTTGCCTCTCGCACGCCCCCAGCTGAGGACGTGGTCCGCAACCCAGGGACGTGCCCTGACCAGGATCGAACTTGCGACCCTCTGGTTCACAGGCCAGCACTCAATCCACTGAGCCACACCAGCCAGGGCGTAAGTTATTATTATTTTTTCTGTGCGATTTGCAAATAATCTGTGTGGTGATATTTGGCACCATGATAATATCCTGTTCCCTAACAACAGTTTGCTTAAAGTTTTGGTCATTTATAACACTTGCCTGAATCAATTATTTCATTTTGGGTTGCAGAATAAATGGGAATTTTTCTAACCCTTTCATTTCTTATGCATTTATTAGATAGAAGTCTTTTAAAAAATAGTTTGCCCTTATCGACTAAGAATGAATTGCAGTTCTTCCTAAAAAGAGAGGGTAAATGCTTAAGTCTTTCCTTTTAGTTAGCAATTTTCAGAGTAAGGAGTTGGTGTAAAAATTACCTTCAATGTAGCAAATTCATTTTTTTCTTTCTGTTTTTGAGTATCACTATAGATTTCCGAGGTTTTCCTGCCTCTTACCTCAGATGGATGTCCTCGGTCATCTCTTTTTCCCTCGTCTCCTTTATCCTCCGCGACTGCCAACTGTCTCTGCACTTACGCCTGGACTTTTTAATCAGCCCACTAGGGGCCACTAGTTTCCTTACTGCACTCCCCCCGCCCTTGCTGCCTCTCTATCACAGACTTCACTATATGCTACTAGCTGTTGTCTCGCTGGTGCCGACGCTGTCCACGGAGCCGCTCTAGGCTATTGGGAGGCCGTCTGTATTGCGTGGGGAAGGTTTGGCCGACGCAGTCGCCTCGTCGGCCCCCGGGGCGGTTAGCGCTTCCGGGGTCGGAGGGTGCGCGGGGTTGAAAGCGGGCCGCTCCGCCCCGTCCCCCTCCCAGACCAGCAGAGGCAGCAGCCGGAGCAGCCGCAGCCTGCGCCCTCTCCCGCCCGCCCGCCCTCCGCCCGCCCGCCCGCCCTCCGCCGCCCTCCACCCGCCCCGGGGTCTCTTTCCCCCTTCCTCCTCCTCCTCCTCCACCCCCCCCTTCCTCCTCCGCCCGCCCGCGGGGGCCCCCTCGCCTTCCCGCCCGCCCCTATTGTTCCGC